>JAQFVV010012643.1:517315-1073612 GCA_028023455.1 Epiperipatus broadwayi
CCTGTTTTTAATCAAATTGATTAAAACAGACGGTGAAAGTAAACTATTTTACAATCAATTTTATAAACATTAAATAATCTATTTTAAAATATAAATGTGTATGTGTTTTAAATAATAATAAAAAAATTGAGCATTAGACATTTAATGAAAATGAAGTTGTTTTCTCTTTTTAATTTTAGTAATAAAACAATTGAATCGGAAATCAATCCGGCTCAATATATATATAAACCTTTTTCAAATTGCGATTCAGTTTGTTTTTATTACTGTCTATTGAAAATTCCTTACAATTATATACATGGATTTGTCCACAAAGATTTATTAATTGTTTGATTTTCTGGTCTATTTTTTTTTCTTTTGCAACCACTCTTCCTAAATATATATATTTGTAATAAGTTAAATCAACTCATAATATGATTAAAACAGGATAATTTTAATTTGAATATATGTATAATTTTATTTATTTTTTTAAAAATTAAATATTAATTGCTGTAGGAATACTTACAAGTTTTCATTTAACCTTTGTTTTTCCATTGTGTATGTATTTCTGTGTGCATATGTTATGCTAATAGAAAAATAACATTTAATTCAATAAAAAGGTTTAATTTTAACTAAAAAAAAAGAATTATAAATTGCTTTGTTTTCTGTTTCTGAGGAAAAAAGCAGCTGTATTTTATTCTCTGTGCTCACATCTCCCTTCCCCCATCTCTTCTTTTTCAATCTGAAATCAAATCTGTTGTGTTACTACTAATTATTATATTTTAACATTACATACAAAAAAGTTATTTCTCTAGTCTTCCAGGACTATTTTCAATAAATGCTGACTAATTGAATTTGATATCATCTGTTTCGATAACATGTCTGGTTTGGTTCTCAAAGGAATTTTTGATATTTTATATACTGTATTTTTCTAACAAAAAAAAAATGTTGATTGATTTTTATTTCACAGTAATCATGATAGGACTTGACAACAATTGTTATAGCAGTTTCACTCTTATAACAAAAGAAAAATGAATTGTAAATGATGAAATATCATCAACAGAATTTAATAATCATAATAAGAAAATAATTATAATAATATTTAAAACAACTAGTAATTAATTCTAATTTTAATTTAAATCATTCTTTATTTAAAAAATTGAAGTCGTATTCACAATAGACTTTAAAATGTAATTAAAGTGCTAGTGTAAATACAATTAAAATAGAATAAAGAATTGAAATTTCCGTGCTGCTGTTCGATTACATTACAGTTTTATAGAACTTCTAATAATTAAAAAAAAAGGATAATATTAATAGCTTAGAAAAAAAATAATTGTTTTAATTTTATTGGTAAATTAAATATATAATAAACATAAAAGCTAATACCAATAAGCCGTTATTTGATTCTTTTAGCTTACTAATATGATGTGATGTGATGTATTGTAGCTTCTTCTTAAACGAAGTCAAGAATTTCTCAGCAATTATACCAAGAAAAACTTGTTAGCTACTTAATTTTACATTTCCCAGTATAAGTTTTCTCATATTCTGCTCCATCCCATTTCCACAACATAATCTTTGTCAACTCTACAGCCTTTATATCTAAATCCCACTTATCTTTATCCAAACCCAGCATAAAAAACAATAATCTACGTTCTGTATAATCACTTTTTTCATATTTATTTTTCCATAATTTCATCATATGTGCCCTTTCTGTTTTCAAGCATTTACATTCAATTAACGGATACCTAATATATTATATTTACTATAAAATAAATAAAAAAAATAAATTTATATTTATATACATACAAATATTTTATATTTACTATAGTAATTTTCTACTTTAGCGCTATCTATTTTAAGCTTCAGTTATTACTAGATGGAAGTGCAATTTAATTCCTATACATTTAGAATGTTTTCTGGTTTTAGATTTTATTAGTAATAATGTAGGATTTAAATTCAGAACCAGTGCAGCTTTGCATCTTACATGGATTTAAAATTATAGGGGTTTGATTTCAGAATGTTAGCTTGAAAGTTAAAATTAAGTTTAAAAGTGGCTGTCAGATGAATAACTGATAAGGGCCAAAGCCAGTGACTGCTCCAGAGATGAAAATTATATTTCACTACTATTTGTTAAACAGTGATTACTAAAGATGATTCCTGATGGTAGTAGAGTAGAAAAGAAATAAACAAAAAACTATTATGAAAAAAAAAAAACAACGTAATAAAAACAGCTAAGTAGAATTAAATATTTTTTTTTATTGGAAACATTCAGCAGGGATGTTTAATTAATTAAAATAAGCAAGTCAACATATTTCTTTTCAGATAAATGTTGAAATCTAAAAAAAAAAAAAAAAAATTGACTATATGAGTACATTTGTTTCAAATTTATTAATATATAAAAAAAAAAAAAACGTTTATTTTCAAATTTTCAATATATATTTTTTTAAGAATAAAATAAATTTATTTACCTAATCTTGAAGGACAGGAATCTTACATTAAATTATTTTCCTTAGCTTTATCATTTAGATTCTATAATAATTGTTCTTGAATATAGGTTATGCTATTTAGCAAATAACATATTTTAAGACAATAATAATGTGATTAGTTTTGTAAAAGAATTGATCAATGTGAAATTATTTTTAGTTTTATTTAGCTGAGAATTGATCTAAAAATTTTGAGATCTTGGTTACATCAGCTTACTTCTAGGTTAAGTTGCAATGGACTTTTTCTTAATATAATTTTAAAATATAAATTCTATTTTATAATTTGATTGATTATCAAATAATTTAATTTAAATAATAAACATTGGTTCTTTGGTATTAGAGCTGCGACATTCACAACGACTCTTGTAATGATATCAGCTTGACATTCACAATGATTCTTGGGATGATGATTAATGCTGGGAAGGTAGGAGACCTCTTACATCCACAATGACTTTTGGAACAATGATTGGTGTCCACAATTGAAAGAAAATATGTGTCAAAATATGAATTTTGATGATGGAACAACATGCAATGTTGGGGAGATAGGAGACTTCTCACATCCATAATGACTCTTGGAATGATGATCAGTGCTGAAAGAAGGTAATCCATAACAAAAGTGTGAAAATGTCAACAAGTGATGATGGAATGACCAATGGTGCTCACAATTATATAATCCAAGAGAGAGGTGTCAAAACATGTCTTTACTTATCAGTGCAATCTTTTGGGTTAATGTCACATCAGATTGTTTCTGTGCTTTCTGAGAAATTGTTCTGTGCTTTCTGAGAGATTTTTATTGAGATTTCTGTGCGTTTTTGCTTTTTATTGGGATTTCTGTGAGATTTTTAAAATGATGAATATATGGAAATTACCTATTACTGGGATTGAAGCAGTCAAGTATTTCCAAGAACAAGGCATACTGCCATCAGTGAAAGTCTGTCCAAATGGACATATTATGGCCTTGTACATTCATATGTCAGACAAACAATGGCATTGCAATGTCTGAGAATCCAACAAAAATTGGTATACAGAAGCAGATGTGGCTGGAAGACTATTGAATTCCTAATCTAACTGCAATACAGTTTATTTATAACTGGTCATGGAAGTTAACATTGATCAAATGGGGAGAACATGAGCTTGGTTTGGCAAGCAAAACAGTCATTGATTGGAACAATTATATGAGAGAAATTTGTACAAGGGCTATGTTAAATCATGTACACTGAAAAATTAAAGGACCAAACAAAATAGTGGAAATAGATAAAAGCTTGTTTTCTAGAAGAAAAAATTCTGAAGGCTGAATACTCCCAGTACAATGGATGTTTGGTGAACTATGTCAGGAAACAGATGAATACTTCATTATCCAAATTGAAGATTGGACAGGTAAAACTCTAATGGAAGCCATTCAAAGCAATGTTGAAGAGGGCTCATCTATATATTCTTATTGTTTGAAGGCTTATAAAACAGAAGAATTATGCGAAGCTGGTTATGATCACTTCCAAGTAAATCACACCTACAATTTCATAAATCTGCACACTGAAGTGCACACCCAAAGTATTGAGAGACCATGGGATTCTGCCAAATGGAGGAAAAAGCATCAACGACACTCTGTATTGCTCTTCTGTTGAATGTCTGTAAGTAAGAACTGGTAACATACTTTTTTTAAAAACCTTCACTTTCAAATACATAGAAATATTTCCTTTTTAATATTATTTTTTGCCAAAAGCACTCCACTCAAGTTTAATTCTATGATTAATTTCATCCATTATGGTTTCATCTGTTGTAAAATACTATCCAAGTAGTTGTTAACATCTTCTAATTCATTATCAATACTCATTTTCTTGTTTTGAAAAAATCCATTGAATATTATTTAGTTTTTTTAACATTTACCTATAATCCTACTTTCTTATTTTCATCTGATAACTCTTGCAACATTTCCTAAAGCTCTGAAAGCACTGCACCTAGATCTTAGGATCTAATGCAACCCTCCAGCAGCCATCTTTTATCTCTACTTAAGTACAAAATTATGAGAATAAAATTGAAAGCAATAATGTTTCAAGCTAAGCTCATTAATTTGTATAGCCATACAGATCTAAATTCAGTTCAGCATCCATACTTTTTGATGTCTTTGATTTTTTTAATACCACAGTCATCAAAATCCTATTGAGCAGGGTTGGTATTAAACTATCAAGTATCACACCTGTTTTGCCTCAGTGAAAACAGCTTAGGTAAGTGTAAAGAATGATGATCATGTGATGTTTGATAGTTTAAATATGTTGTTATTTTGCAGTTCTTTACACTTGAGAAGTCTTCTTGTAGCAATGAAACCATTGGAAGTATTTTAAAGTTTATTTTCTTGACTAGTCTGGTAGAGTTATGAATTTGGGGTAATGTTGATTATACACACACATATTTTGTTATTTTACTGAAATAAAATAAATGGCTAATATATATTTATTTTTTTGTATATTGTATATATAATTAATTTATTGTTTTGATGTAAAAATATGTTTAATTTTTTTTCCTCTGGGTTTCCTTTATTTCTTTTCTACATAGTAGTCAACTCTCATTATATAGTACTATAACTGTATGATTGTCTGAAAGTTAGACTAAATATAGTAAATTTACTTAAAAAATATTCTCAACAAACTATATATTTATTTCCTAGATATAAAATGATAGATTTTTTTCAATTTGCCTTAATGTCAGCATTAAAAAATAAACTATAGTGTTTTATTTTCTATTTGAATATGTATATAGTATTAAATTTTAATACTAGAGACATAAATATATAATAATTGCATGATAAATTTATCTAATAGAACTGGACAAGCCATTGAAAAATTATTTTCCTTTTTTTTTTAATTTTTAGTTTTGTAAACAGAATAATCTTTCATTGTTAATAATTTAAAGCATTTCAAAATTGATTGGATAAATAATATAAATAATTGAAATGCTTTTCACTTTTAAAGCATTTTTTATTAAAAAATTAACTGACATACTTTTTGAAACAGTTTCAAAACTTATATTACTGTTTAAAAAGCTTTTTTCTTTACTCTCTGGCCATAATTAATAAATTCTTTAATTAAATATAATATAAATTATTATTATTATATTTGGTCTTTATTTAATTATATGTGTTTTATTATAAAATGATATTAGAGAACAAAAAAAGATAATACAACAATTGCAACACATATAAGTCAAGTCAACACATCTATATAAAATACTTATAATAGTGATAGTTAGCGATTAAGCCAATGTACATGCGCTTTAAAGATAAATTATAAATGATTTATCTTTAAAGCACATGTGCATTGGCTTAATCGCTAATATCATTATTACAGTATAAAATATAGTGCTATATAAAATAATATCTTATTATAAAATGCGTATGTAAAGGCTGTTGTTTTTTTAATTGACTGCTTTAGCAATTTTTTTAAAGTTTTAATATAAATTAAACAAAAAATTTTAAAATAAAAAAATTGTGGGCTATATAATTGGTTTCTTTAACAATATGTTTTTTGCTTTGCAGAATCACTTGCTTTAAATAAAATGTTTATAATCAAATTAATCCTCTAACTTAACTGACCCAATTATTAATGGCAAATTAGCATGAACTAAATGCTATCAAACTACATAACCTCAATTATATGCTAACCAAAACAAATGTCAATAAGGTACTATAGCTTTTCCCTTACCGAATGTCACATTTCAAACATGAATTTATTTACGGCAATCACATTTTTTTCATGATTTAAATACTATTCTTACTCAGTTCTAGTTAAAAACACATGTACTGATGTTTTTAATATATTTTTCCTTCAAAATGTTTTATTCCAATACCATATTATTTTAGATCCCAGAAATGTAGTTGGACATAATTTATGGAATATATATTTTTTTATCAATTGCTTTAACAAATTGCTTCCTTTGCATAAAATGGTTTGTAAAAAAATTATTATAACTTATTAAAGGTGGAATAAATAATATTATTTTTGTTGAAAAATACATCTTATTGAGAATTTGACACATGACTGACTTATGTAAACACATTCATACATTCACCAGTTAGACCACAGAGAAAATAAAGATTTTATATATAAGATTATTACCCTCCAAAATTCAAAAATTGTTTAAGATTTGAAAAAGAAGAAATATTGCTATTAGTAAATAACTTATACAAACAAAGCAATTGATATTTTAGATTTAATATTAATTTATGTTTATGAATATGTATTTGAGTTTCATTTTTATTTTGTAAATCATTATTTTTTAATAATGTCATTTATAATTTGCATCTTACCTGCTAAAAGTATTAAAATTATAGCATGACTATATTTTTAAAAATATGCTGATTTTATTATTATTCCATTTATATTTAATTATTAAGTTATTTTGAAAATAAGTAGCAAATTATAAAAAATCAAAATCTAAAATTGTTTTTTAAAAATAAATTTTGAACATGTGGTTTCAAAATTGATTTTCTTAATCTTTCTTTCAAATATTGCAATAACATTTTCTAGAGAAGTTATTATAAAATGCTGCTGAGAATATGAAAAGAAATATCAAAGCAAAAACAGTCTTGGGTGGTTTCAACAAGATTTTAAAGTAAAAGAAAAAAAACCCCAAAGTATTAAAAACTTTATTAACATTTTCTTAAAAATAATTTTAGTCTAAAAAATATGCATGCCTATATATACATGGTTTATGAAATAGAGAAAAAGTGATATTTTCAAGCTTAAAATTGTTTATTAAAATGCCAACATTTTAGCAAAAAAAATCTACAAACTACATGAACAGATAAATTAAATTTTTTTAAAAAAAGTTAAAATGTGGTTTCATATAGATAAAATTTTGATTTAATGAAAAACAAATTTAAAAGATTCTAACATTTGAAAAAATTAAACTCTATAAAAAATTTGTTTTAGCATTTAATCATATAAAATGTCATGTTTATAATTGCATATCTGAAATTAGTGCAACTTACATAAGGCAAAAAAGGACAGAATTATAACAGTTTTATATATATATTCACTAGAATAAAAACTACAAAATTTTAAAATTTTTTTAAAAATGCCTGTATAAAATTAAAGATTAAAATTCTTTGCTATAGCTAGCTTCGGCGTATTCCGCCAACTTAAGTAGCAATACGTTAATATTTAAATATTATCAAACTCTCACACCAGTAATGTTCCCATGTGAATTACTTACTTTCCATAAATTGTGAATTCATAATATTTAAATATTAACGTATTGCTACTTAAGATGGCGGAATACACCGAAGCTAGCTATAGCAAAGAATTTTAATCTTTAATTTTATACAGGCATTTTTTAAAATTTTGTAGTTTTTATTCTAGTGAATATTGTTATTATACTTATATTATTTGATATTATATATATATATTGTAACCATATATTTATATTTATTGATATATTATATATATATATATATATATATATATATATGTATGATTATAATTATCAATAAAGCAAGTCATATATAATGCAACATTACTTTTATAAACTTGTATTTACAAATATGCAATACAGAGAGTGTACCAATAGCTCAAAAAAGCTCTTATTTGATTAGTGAGGTAAGAGAAAATATTTAAAATAATACATATATAATATGTGCTGTGTTTGAGTTGATGTTTTAGATCTAATATCTGAATATTTCTAGCTTCTCACTGAGGTGAGCCATAAGCTTGAAAGCAATTGGTCTGGGGATAGAGATTATAAATATTTTCTCTTACTGCATTTATCAATTAAGAGCTTGTTTGAGCTATTGGTATGCTCTCTATATTACATAATAGATTATATGTAATTGAAAAAGAAAGTTATATATAGTATAACTTGTTTTAACATTGTATTACAGATATGTAATACAAGAATCATACCATTAGCTCTAACAAGCTTGTTAGAGCTATTGGTACACTGCCTATATTACATAAATAGATTATATATATATATATATATATATATATATATATATATATATATATATATATATATATATATATATATATATATATATATATTAAAATTAAATTGAGAGACTGCAAAACCTCTCATGCTTATTACTATCCAATGGGCAATCAGATCGTAAATACAAGAAAGAGAATTTAACAAGAAGAGGACAGTCCACCCTTCTCTTTACTTGTCTCTCTCTCTCTCTCTCTCTTTATATATATATATATATATATATATATATAGAGAGAGATATATATATATCATCAACAACCATTATCAAACACTGCAGGATAAAGGTCTCTACAAGCTCAATATATCTTCTCTAATGTTTAGCTTCTCTTCTCCACATCACCGCTGCACATTTCATCTATCCATCTCACATGTGGTCTCTTTTTGGATCTTTTACAATATCTTGAAATCCAGTTTAAGATTTTAATTGTCCATCTATCTCTTCTAGAAATATGTCCAGCCCAATTGCACTTCAGTCTTTTAATTTTTTCAATGAAGACAGTAACACTTATTGTTCTCTTACCCATATATTATGTTTTCAATATCTTTTTATTACTTTTAAAATGCATTTCTGTATAACTCTTCTATTAAGTACCCAAGTCTCAGATCCATAAATAAGAACTGGTAAAACACATTTATTAAAAAAACATTCTTTTCAAATACATAGGCATATTTCCTTTTAATACCAAGTCATTTCTCCCAAAAGCATTTCAACAAATATTTATTTATATGATTAATTTCATTCTTTATGTTTTTTTTCTGTAATAATAATTTGACCAAGTGATTTGTAGCTGTTAACTTCTTCTAACTCATCATAATCAATCTTTATTTTCATCTTTGAAAAAATCTATAGAACATTACTTTAGTCTTTTTAACATTTGTCTTTAGTCCTACATTCTTACTTTCATCTGATAATTCTTGCAACATTTTCTGAAGTTCAAAAGCATTATTTGCAAAAATAACTACATCATCTACAAAATCTTAATGACTTATATAATCTCTATTTACTTTACTCCTTTAGCTTTCCATTTTAATTCACAAAATACTTCCTGCAGCATTACCGTAAAAAGTTTTGGAGATAAGGAATTACCCTGTCTTACACTCCTTTCAATGTTGACATTCCTAGTATCTTTATGTAATCTAATTGTTGCTGTTTCATTTTTACAACTATTCTTCAGAATATAAAAATATGCTGGGTCTATATCTTGATGATCCAATGCTTTAATCACTGAAGAAATGCTTATAGAATCAAATTACTTTTCATAATCTACAAATTCAAAGCATAATTGCAACTCATATTCACTGGTCCTTTTTATAACTTCTCTCAAAACTTGGATATGGTTGATGTAATTCCAATGTTCTCCATAGATAAATTGCAATAATCTTGGTAAAAAATTTGTATAAAACTAATAAAAACTTGATAGGTCTGTAATTTTTAATATCTTCTTTATCACCTTTTTTAAATATTAATATTAATACAGCATTCTTCCAATCATCTCATGCATCTTTATCAGTTAGACATTTGTTATATAGAATTGCTAAAAATTTTCTATTTCTTCACCTGTTTCTTTTAATATATCAATTATAATTCCATCATAACCTGTAGATTTTTTTTTCCATAAATTTAATTACATGTCTCATTTATTCATTTAAAATTCTGGGCAATTCAGAAGATATAATAGATGTAGGAGGTACTTGTTTATTATTACTATATAATTCTTGATAGAAGTCTTCTACCCATTTCATGATGTCATCTCTTTTTTTGTAATGGTTTCATCTTTTTCTTATTGCAGATATAAATTTCCTTCCAATAGCAAAATGTTGTTTTACACTCTTCAGGTTTTTATTCTTTTCTGCAGCTTTTCTTGCTAGTTCACAATTATACTTTCTTATATCACTATCAACACTTTTCCACACCATTTTACAAAATTTGAGATATTCAATCATTTTAGTGCATCATTTTTGTATATCTTCATATTCCTTCTTTTATTCAAATATTCTCTAGTCTCAGTAGAAATTTTATTGGTGAAATGCTACTTTTTTTCTATCAGCTATCTTTGTTGCAGTTTTTAAAAGTGTATCCATTACTTTCTTATTATTTTGATTGAAATCTGAATCATGTTCAAAATCTACTAATACTGGAAACCAATTTGCAAGTTCTAATTTAAATTTATTAGAATGGTGCTGAAGATTAGAAATATCAACTGTAAATATTGTTGTTTTTTTTAATAATTTTTGTCTCTCTAGGTTTTGCATTAACATGCATCTTACATCTTACTAAACAATGATCACTCTCTATATTACATTTATTAAAAGCATTACAATCTTGAAAAATATAATTTTCTGTTAGTCAAAATATAATCCAATTCTGCTGTACCTTCATTTGGATGCTTCCATGTCCATTTTGTTTTAACATTTTTCTCAAAAAAATTATTTATAATATCAAGTTTTTCTTTTTTTTGCAAACTCCACAACTCTATGTCTTCTTTCATTTCTATTACCATAACCAAAATTACATACAGCACTTGTATTTGTTTACCAATTCTAGCATTAATGTCTCCCATAACAATTTTAAAATGTTGTTTACTCTGATCAAAAACTTTTTGTTACATCCATATAAAATTCTAGTGTGTCATCACTATGAGAACTTGTTGGAGCATAAATCTGAATTATCTTCATTTGGTATCTACTATTAAGTTGAAAAAGTAATCCTGACACTCTGTCTAATATACCATCAATCTCCACATTATTGTCTTCTGTTATTTATAATGAATTCTATTCCACTTGCACTTCCAATATGTGTGCCTTTATAGTAGAGTACATATCTCCTTTTTAAATCAATTATCTCATGTTGTCTTCTAACTTTACAAAGTCTAATAATGTCTTATTTAATATACAACAATTCTTCTTCTAATTCTTGTAATCTTCCTTTACTTGAATGTAATTTCTAGTTGTAAATACCTAAATAAAAAGGCATCAAGTGACAGTCTGATTGTGCAACCAGGATATTTTAGCATCCTCCCTCTTTGGCCACCAACCACTACCTTGATTGGTGATTGTTATATATATATATATATATATATATATATATATATATATATATATATATATATATATATATATATATATATATATATATATATAAACCTTTCAGATTGGCACTATGAAGGAATGTGGGAAGTTCACATTTTGCCAATAGTGATCAGAGTTACCTAATAGATAAAAAATGAATTGTGTCATGACTTAGTATATAATTTGGTTGAAAAGTTCTCAGGATGTTAGTTAAGGTGTACCAATCATTAAAATCTTTTATTTTATGTATATCTAATAGTGAAAGAGGAAGATGGATTATATCAGGAATTGTTGATATGAGAGCCAAGCCAGTGGGAATGAATACTGTTTGTCTGTAAGGCCATAATGAGTGCTTATTCATTAAATTTTTAACCTATGGTTTATTGCCATACTAAGATTTAACTTATATATATGGGTGTGTATGTCCAGTCACATCATCTCATACTTCACACATCATTCATATTTTTAATTATCACTCAGAATATCCATCTTGCAATAACATTATTTATTTACCATAGAAATTGCTAATATCTCAGTCATTAATATACTTCTGGATTAATGGAAAGATAAACACCCACATCATTTGTTAATATGATTTTTTAAAAATTATTTATTGTATAAAATCTTGCATTAAAAAAAAGAAATGTAAAAGTTATTTATTTTATTTATTATTAATTAATATTTGTAACTTAATATTTTTTTTGTTTCAAAACTCTATTCCTAACATTTTTTTACAAGCAATAAGTTCTTGCATATTGTTAGCCTCATTATAACTAAAAAAAGGCATGGCTAAGTTTTACAGAAAACTTCAGAAAAGTAGACAGAAGACTTCAGAAAAAAAAGTTTAGAGAAGGTGAAATATTTTCTAAAAAAAATATTAATAAAAGAAGTGAACTTAATATTTTCATTAGATTCCCTACTCTATCTTTTTAATAAGGAAACTTCTTTTATACTACTCAAGCATAAAGGTCAATGTGTAATTGTGAATGACACCTGATAATATTGTCTAATATGAAAGGCTAAACATTTAGAAGTACACCAGTTTCTAACTTTTATCAACTAACAATTTGAACTTATTTTATTCATAATGCATAGATACTATTTTGAAAAATCACTAATACAATTTTATTATAATGTATTTATAATAAATAATGTGACACTGGAATTATGTAAAGTAACAATAATGATAATAATTGGAAAATTTATGCTGGACTAGGTAATGAAATATTTTATTGACTTTTATTTAATAAATTTCCTATTTTTATTGAGTAAAAAAAGGCTGAAACAGAGAAATTATTCATTCTAGTACTCTACCTTATTATAATAATTATGTACATTAAATTATATTATCATTCACACCCATATAGGAGTGACAGAATGTGTGACAATAATATTTGATAATTATTTACCAGAAGGATATATAAACATGGATTATTAAGTAACTTTGATCTTGATAATTAATAAAATTTATTTAATGTTGGAAAATTTAGACAAAACAGAGTTTATGAAAAATCAATGGATTCAAATATGTGCAAAAGCAGCTTATAATGTCTATTAGAAAGCCCTAAAAATGTTGGATGTTATTATTGTTTTACCAAATTCATGTTTAACTTCAAGAATAATGTTTGTATGTGTTAATGTGTGTTTATTCATCTTACCATCATGAGCTACAGGTGTGTTTCTGTTTTTTTAAAGTTTCAAGTATGAACTATGTATAAGAACTTTTATTTTAATGACAGAAGGTTTGATATATGGTAAATCTATAGATGTATTTATTTATTTTTTTTATGTTTAATTTGATATTAATTTGTTTTATTATTATGATGTACTTATATGCCTATCTCCCCTAGAATGTCTCAGACATTTTGGTATAAGTTATACCAAATGGGTAATATTTTTCTTTTTTTGTATTATGAAAAATATTATGTATTCCCATGCTTATATTATTGGTGCAAATTGCATGCTTTATCATCATTCATCAGTTGGTAATAGTAAATAGATATATGAAAATATTTCAGCCAGTATTGCTGAATGGTCAGACTTATTGGATAGTATTTACACTAATTTGAAATTCGATGTTCATAATTTTTCAAAGATATTAGACTCATTTATAATTTAATTAATGCTAATATTGTCTGATGTGATGTTAAAAATATGTCATATATGATCATATATTCGCATGTGTGTTAGCTATCAGAAGCTATTATATAAGAGTTAAATTTATGTGTATTTGTTTCTTATTGGTTGTGGCTGCTGCTATGGCTAAAGATTGTGAAAATTTAAGAGTTTGTCTGTTATCAATTTGTCTTATATGAAGTGCATTAGATGCCTTTTAAATGGAGAGGTGATTGAGAGGATGATCATGCTATTCAGATTGATTAATACTCATGTTACTTATTTACCTATTGGGCTGTGGGTGGTAGTATATTTCTTTATTTGATAGTCTGTGATAAGATAATTATATTTCTTAAAGGGAAGTGATAGAGGCCCCATTTATTCAGAATAAGTCGGCTGAGTTCTGCAACATTTGTGTTAGAAGAGTTGATAGTTAACATGTTGAAGAATTAAGTTGATGTTTAGAGATGTTGTTAACACCCACACATTTGTATGTAAATATTTATTTTATATTATTTTGTTCTCCCCCCTCAATTCCATATATTTATTGTCATGTAGTATATGTTAGTTATTTCAGATGAATATTTTAGTGATTTCTGTAATATACTAGAAGCTGGATTTATAATTTAGTAATTAGCTCTTTGTACCATCTGTATTGTGAAGTTTATTCATTCAGAAAGTCAAGCTATGGAAATATAATCAATAAAACACATTGTGATTGTGAATTTATAAATGCACACACATTTGGAGATATGATAAACCTAGAGATATAGAAGGAGACTATCGCTGGAATTGTAAGTTCTAAGTAACTTGCTGACTCATATCACCCACATTATCATTATTTCATTTATTATTATTACTGGCAATTCATCCTCCCGATATGAATGTAATATTGTATTACAAAATCTTACTTTATTTGAGGCTAGTTTAACAAAATTATTACTTAATTTCATATAACAACTATAGAGTTGTAGACATACGGAAATAATTTAAATGACATTAATTTATTATTTGGTATCATTTTCTTAGTTTATTAAAAGCGCAGAGTGGGAATAGATGATATAAACATTGCTATGTGAATATAGAATTATTTTGTGTTGCTAATAATTTAATAGATAAAGTTATAAATATTGAAATAATAGATAAGAGGAAGAGCCCCCAAGTATTAAGTGTTATTTTATGTATTGTGTTATTTTATTTTATTTAAGTGTTATTTAATCAAGTTTATAATTAATGTAAGATTACTGTTAAATCATCATGGATGTGTTTGTAAAAGAATGTGTCTTGTAATAAATGTTTGTTGAAGTAAGACTCCCTCTGAATTATTTTATCATATACGTTCGATAGACCATTTCCACACACATATGTTCAACATAGTATAATTATAATATTTGTCAATTTAATAGTATATGCAATCTATCTCGATAACACTGAATTAATTGATCTAAACATTGTATAATGCCAAGATATAGTTTTTACCTTGTTTAAAATAGATAGTGATGTGAGATAAAAATGTACCCGATCCTTATCATTGTCTATCCTTTATTTTCTTGTAATAATTGTCAGTTTCATAATAGTCATCATTATTTAATAGTCATATTATATTAGGATTGACTTATTATTCATATAACAGAGCCCTGAGGGATTATTTCATCGTTTAAATAAACATTGATATAGCTGTGTAATCTAAATTAAATGCCAGTAGATTGATTATTGTTACAGGGATCCCCAAATATATTAATTAGTTAAGTGGCATGATTGGTCTAGCATGTACTTGGATGGTGAGAGAATTGAACATATCATAATTCTTGATTTAATCCACAAATTGCTTTCTTTTGATAACTTAAATAAATGCTTATAATGTAATTAAATAAACATTATAATTATTGTTTATAAATGTTTCTCTCATCCCCATTTGCATTCTAGATAATCCCGATACCCTATAACCCCCAACTGAGCTAAGGTGTAGATTAATAATATAATAAGAGTCTTATCCATAAGTAGAGATGCAACCTAAATTATAAATTTATTCTATCTCATAGAGAATTGGCACCTGGTCATTTATTTGTACATGAAGTGATGTAGATGAAGATTGTAGAGGTTACAATATGTTTAGAGAACTAAAAATAGATTAGACTCTCTATTCATATATATATGTGTGTCAATAAATGTATTTGAACATAGAAGATCAGGTTCCATCTAGAAATAATTAAACAAAGCCACCACATTATGTTTAGAGAACTAAAAATAGATTAGACTCTCTATTCATATACTTTTCAATATAAATAAAGCTAAATTTTCCAAATATCTTATTATTTAGAGGGAAACTAGTATGGGTTAAATGTAGTGAGGTAAATTTGTTTATTTATTTTACATGTAGATGGAGCTTGATTATCTTTGCTCTATTTTAATACATACAAATAGTAATATATAAACCATAATAAAACATAAAATTATATTTTAAAAGTGTTGACATTAATATTTATCAAATTTCTTATCTGCATGTTCAATGCAGTGCAGCTTAATTAAAGCTAGATTAAAATTTTATTTCTAACTTTTATAATGATGCACTGCAATAAAAGCACAGATAAAAAATTTTAAATATCCACACTGTAATAATTGTTAATTGTTCAGACAGTCTTGTAGAATATATTTATATTATATTTGTATCCAACATTATAGATTATTTAAATTTATCAACATGATGTATACATGAACTGTGTACTTTAGCACAGAATCAATGTACTAAAATGAAGATTGTTTGATTGATTATTCTGAATTGAATACTAAAAACTGTCATTTTTATCAGTTGAATGTAACTATTGGGTGTGACCTGCCATAAGAGTATTTCAATATCTCACAATTTCTCAAGCAAGTAATTAAAAAAAAAATAATTATGATCTATTTTTGTATCAAATACATCACACTTTTTTGTCTCTTACACAAATTTGCAAAAATATTAATATAAATTAATTTAATTCACTAGGTAAATCATTAAGCAATACATAAATATTTTAGTTTTTCATTAATTTTAAATACTTATAATTTAAATAACAAACTCAGTATAATCAATAAATTAATTCTTCTGATTAGAGATGAGTAGTTTTTTATTTTCAACTTGCATTATTGAAGCTAATTATTCTAATAAGTCAAGATTTAGTTTATATATTTATTTGCAAAGCATGATCAACAAAAACAAAAGAAAAATTAATCAAATAAAATAAATAAACATGAAGATAAATTTTAATCATTAACTTTTTATTTAGGACTTTTGTTACAAGTAACTGCAAGAAATTGAAGCAAAATGTGAGAAATATGCATTTTTAATTACTTGTTTTATTTTAGTTAGCTCAAAATTATTATATAAATTATAATTTTTTTATAAAAGTGTTATTACAACCTGAAATATTTTAATTTTTAACAGTTATTAAAATGAAATAATGTTTCCAGGTAGATGTTCTCATTTGTCATGTTTAATTGTTGCCAGAAAAATGGCATGATAACTGAATTGATGATAAAGAGCACAAAATGGTAATAAAAATATAATTTATACCATATCCAATAAAATTATCTACTGAATAAGATATGGAATTTGCTTCTTAATGTGATAAAAATTTAAAAATCTGTTTTAATTCTCTAAATAGACATAGCAACTTTTTAAATTATTTACAATATAGAAAATACATCCATCCATTCCATTATGCGAGTAAAAAATTATTCTGCTACATTTATTTGGATTGTAAATCAAAGATAAAAAATTTGTAAAACATTATAAGTAATTTATTTTCTTCTCTAATCTCTATAAAAAACTATTTGATTAACCTCTTCCTTGTAATGGTCTATTTAAAGGCAATTTTATTTCAATTTGTTTTTGATTTTTTAGATATCTTTGTAACTAATCTATTCAAACATTGTATAATTGAAAACAAATAAATGCATACATGAACGAATCGAATATTAAGTATTACCATAATAAAAACAGGTTTATAGTGGATATATATTTTTTAAAAACAAATATATATTATTTTAAAAACTATATTGTTAATGTTTGCTATAGTGGATGAATCTTTATTCATCTGTTAGTAAATGTGAAAAGGATATCTTCCTTTTTTTGCATTGTTAAGTTGAATTATTATTTGTACTTAACTGGTAGGTAGTTAGTTTGCTACTAATGGTTGCAAGAAAATCTTTTTTAAAATACTCTATCAGAGTTGAATATTATTTCAATTTAATGGATTAATTTTTTATACAACTAAGTCAAATGTTTGTTTAAAAGTTTGTAATGATAGTATTGTAGTAGTAATTATTCGATCTTATTAATATTGTTGTTAAATATTCTTAGAAAGATAAAACTTTATTTACATTTTTAAATACATTCAACTGTTAATATTAACACACAAAATTGTGTACATCACAATGTTTCAAATAGTGTTATTCTTTTTTTTCAGATATTAATGGCCTGATCAGTGACATGACTAGCAAGGAAATAAAATTTGGAACCATTAGATTCATGAATATTGAATTTAAGGCAAAGTTATCATCAATTAGACTATTCTATCAAAGGCAAAGTGAGTAGATTTTTCCATTTTTTTTCTTAAAAATAAGATTAATAATTGGTTTCCAAATGTTATGAATTATCACACTAGATTGACTTGTTTAGTTATGTGCCATTCTCATGGAGCAGGTTCTTTAAATTTTATTCTTTGTGTTTATTCCCTCTGTTCAATATTTTTGTATTTTTTAATTAAATATATGTTGATTGGTACATATAAGGTGTGCTACTTTATATATATATATATATATATATATATATATATATATATATATATGTCAAAACTATCCCAAATCTAAAATTAAACCAGACCAGCATAAAAATAATATTAAAACACAACCTAAGGTTTCACTGCTATAAGCAGACTTCTCAAGTGTAAAGAACTACAAAAAACTACACAATATATTGTAATGATATGGAGAAAGGAGAGTAAAGGTATTTGCACTACAGGGCGCCATATAGGCATTTGAACTTAGAAAAATTTATAAAGTAGGCAGATACGTAAGTCAAAAAAAATTTTTTTTTCCTTTTTTTTAAATATTTTGGTTCCAGTTGTTAGCCCATGTCACTAGCTCAGTGGAATAGCAGAGATTAAATAATATAATCTAAGAGTATATAAAAAAAGAATAAAATAAGCCACTGCCAGTAATTAACATACAAACATTTATTAACGCACATACATAATATTTAAAATTATTTTAGCATCAGTTTACCTTTTAAAATTTAACTTACAATTTTAACTTTGATTTTAATTTACATTTTAATTTTTACAACATTACATTTTAATTTTTTATAAGTTCGCACAGAGGACTTTATAAAAGTTTGTTTTAAAATGTTGAGTATAGATCGGTTACATAGATTACAATGGTTAAAAACATTTCAAAATAAACATAAACGATCAAAATATAAAATCATTGATACCAACAATTGCAGAGGAAAATTTATAAGTAACCCAATAGTATTCACCATAAGATACTTGCATTGTCACCAATAACTTAAAAGACATCCGAATAAATACATTATAAATACTCACCATAAGGTATCATTATTTATCGAATGTCTATATATTTTGATCAAATATGAAAACCCAAAACATACTTAACCGATAACCAATCCATGCAAGCATTTATAAACAACTTAAATTTAATGCATTTTTATTTAGGGTCAAGTATGAATAGACTACATATATTTGCATTTGAAAATAAAATATTATATCCCTATTTAACCTTAGGCTAAAATTCGCAGTCAAACTGGCATCAATTCATCTGATATATTGATGTATTCAATGTAATACGGAATATGGCAGCACCAAAAAGATTAAGAGAAGACATTGACTCTCATCAGATAGGAATATTACATCTAACGAGAAGAACAATAAAAAAACTCCATAGAAAGGAACTGCATTCTCCATCTTATAATTCCTTCCATAGGCAAACGGGTGAGTGCAGCGTATATAAAAACGATTCTGCCAGTAGTGAATCTCCGACTATATTTACTAACTACATCAATATATCCAATCCATTGACCCAATTTAACAATGACACAAATAACCTAAGATTACCCTCCCCTAATATAACTTTACAAATCTATACAGCCATTCACGCCCGACTTAAGTTTAACATTTATATAATTAATTTAACGAAAAACAAAAATCATGATAAAACTTAAAGAACAAAAAATAAATAAATAAATGGAAATGATTTTACAAAAGAAACACATCAAATAAAATTATAACTAATTAATAAATATTTTAGTTTGGTCAGATAGGATTCTATTGCAGTATTTACCAAAAAGTTTTAAAATTTAGAGTTCTTATTGTTCAAATGAATATAAAGTTCTTACAATTTTTTAAAATGTCCAATTTTATCCATTGCTTGCCATGAACATGAATTCCCATGCCGTCCTAAGATTGGTATTCTGTTGGCCAATTTATTTATCCATCCGGAGGTTTTTGCTTTAACTGGTCCTCAATGTAAAAAACGATAGTTCATTTCTCTTTTCTTCTTAGCAGAACTGAAGGGATTGAAGAGTGCATCTTTTCAATCCCTTCTCCTTCACCTCCGCACTAATACATATCTGTCACATCTCTCAATAATAATCAATAACTAATAATTTTCAAACTTGTCCTTTTATATTAATTTGAAGGATTGAATTTACATTACATCATCGATGTGATGGTTCTTTCGCTGAGGTCCGATTCCATAGGGATTTCTTTTTATTTGCTAAAAGTTTCTATTGTTTTCCTATCTGACCGATGTTTTTACATTTAAATGCCCAAGGCTGGTTTACATTTAACTAATTAAAACAATCATTTCCATTTCTGATTAATTAATGTGTTTTCCAAGATTAAAGATATATTTTTATCTCTAAATATTTTTAGGTTTTTGTTTTTAAATCACCTTTCTATTTTTAATAAAGTTTTATTTTAATATTTTATTTTATTTTTTATCTGTGTGATTTATATATATGAGTTTAAGATAATATTTAATTTCAATTTTTAATTCTTACAGAAAATTTTTAAATGCGAACATGTTTAATAATAAAAAAACAATGTAATGTCATCTGTGCTTGTTACATATCAGTAAAGTTGCTTAAAAAATGATCAAAAGAAAAATATTTTACTTAAGGTTAGTAATTATGGTACATGATTAACGAAAACATTTACAAAACATCTGGTTAGTAATTTTACAAAAAGACTATATACAAAAAAAAATGTTTACTATCATTCTCCTAAGGACCATTTATCTTTACACCTCCTCCCCACAAGAGTTCTATTTTTTTTATACATTTTATTTTTACACATGGCATGACAAGCAATTTTTTTTTAATTATTTAGGAAGGTTGCATTGAAGTAAATATGTTTTGAAAGACGATGGGTTTATGCGTGTATATTTGCAGCACAATTATAAATACCACCAACTTATTTATGATTTATTGAAATGCTTACATAGGAATTACACTGAAGTAAATTCCCAAAAGTACTCTCCGTAAGGTACCACATTTACCATCATAAACTTACGTGGCTGTGCACTCCTATACACATTAAAGCATAATTTATATTAACAACAAAAAAAACATATCAATCGCAACCTTTTGACTTTCTTTTTAACGAAATACAGTTTAAAATTATTTATACTTTCTCATGTTTAATATATATGCTATTTCTTTTACTGGCAGAGGTTTTATAAGATTTAAAGTATACGACTTTATGTAAACAGATAAAAATGTTTCATTTTGAGAAGAATTTGTTCAGGGTATACGTGGTTTATTAAACATTGGCCCAAGTTGGGAAAGCCAATTGTAACGATCTGGAGAAAGGAGACTAAAGGTATTTGCACTACAGGGTGCCATCTAGGCATTTGAACCTAGAAAAATTTATAAAGTAGGCAGATACATAAGTCAAAAAAAATATTTTTTTTTCCTTTTTTTTAAATATTTTGGTTCCAGTCATTAGCCCATGTCACTAGCTCAGTGGAATAGCAGAGATTAAATAATATAATCTAAGAGTATATAAAAAAAGAATAAAATAAGCCACTGCCAGTAATTAACATACAAACATTTATTAACGCACATATATAAGATTTAAAATTATTTTAGCAACAGTTTACCTTTTAAAATTTAACTTACATTTTTAACTTTGATTTTAATTTACATTTTAATTTTTACAACTTCACATTTTAATTTTTTATAAGTTCACACAGAGGAGTTTATAAAAGTTTGTTTTAAAATGTTGAGTATAGATCGGTTACATAGATTACAACGGTTAAAAACATTTCAAAATAAATATAAACGATCAAAATATAAAATCATTGATACCGACAATTGCAGAGGGAAATTTATAAGTAACCCAATAGTATTCACCATAAGATACTTGCATTGTCACCAATAACTTAAAAGACATCCGAATAAATACATTATAGATACTCACCATAAGGTATCATTATTTATTGAATGTCTATATATTTTGATCGAATATGAAAACCCAAAACATACTTAACCGATAACCAATCCATGCAAGCGTCTATAAACAACTTAAATTTAATGCATTTTTATTTAGGATTGAGTATGAATAGACTACATAGATTTGCATTTGAAAATAAAATATTATATCCCTATTTAACCTTAGGCTAAAATTTGCAGTCAAACTGGCATCAATTCATCTGATATATCGATGTATTCAATGTAATATGGAATACGGCAGCACCAAAAAGATTAAGAGAAAACATTGACTCTCATCAGATAGGAATATTACATCTAACGAGAAGAACAATAAAAAAAACTCCATAGAAAGGAACTGCGTTCTCCATCTTATAATTCCTTCCATAGGCAAACGGGTGAGTGCGGCGTATATATAAACAATTCTGCCAGTAGCGAATCTCTGACTACATCTACTAACTACATCAATATATCCAATCCATTGACCCAATTTAACAATGACACAACTAACCTAAGATTACCCTCCCCTAATATAACTTTATAAATCTATACAGCCATTCACGCCCGACTTAAGTTTAACATTTATATAATTAATTTAACGAAAAACAAAAATCATGATAAAACTTAAAGAACAAAAAATAAATAAATAAATGGAAATGATTTTACAAAAGAAACACATCAAATAAAATTATAACTAATTAATAAATATTTTAGTTTGGTCAGATAGGATTCTATTGCAGTATTTACCAAAAAGTTTTAAAATTTAGAGTTCTTATTGTTCAAATGAATATAAAGTTCTTACGATTTTTTAAAACGTCCAATTTTATCCATTGCTTGCCACGAACGTGAATTCCCATGCCATCCTAAGATTGGTATTCTGTTGGCTGATTTATTTATCCATCCGGAGGTTTTTGCTTTAATTGGTCCTCAATGTAGAAAACGATAGTTCATTTCTCCTTCCTTCTTAGCAGAACTGAAGGGATTGAAGAGTGTGTCTTTTCAATCCCTTCTCCTTCACCTCCACACTAACACATATCTGTCACATCTCTCAATAATTATCAATAACTAATAATTTTCAAACTTGTCCTTTTATATTAATTTGAAGGATTGATCATCGATGCGATGGTCCTTTCACTGAGGTCCGATTCCATAGGGATTTCTTTTTATTTGCTAAAAGTTTCTATTGTTTTTCTATCTGACTGATGTTTTTACATTTAAATGCCTAAGGCTGGTTTACATTTAACTAATCAAAACAATCATTTCCATTTCTGATTAATTAATGTGTTTTCCAAGATTAAAGATATATTTTTATCTCTAAATCTTTTTAGGTTTTTGTTTTTAAAATACCTTTCTATTTTTAATAAAGTTTTATTTTAATAATTTTTTTTTATCTGTGCGATTTATATATATGAGTTTAAGATGATATTTAATTTCAATTTTTAATTCTTAAAGAAAATTTTTAAATGCGAACATGTTTAATAATAAAAAAACAATGTAACATCATCTGTGCTTGTTACAATATATACTATTAAAAACTACTCACAAATCCATTCACTGCCCATCTACACTTAATATTAAAAGAACTCTTAAATAAGTTATTTGCTTCAGAATAATAAATTTTCAATAATAAAGACTCTTTAATTCATCTTTTGATTTCATTTCTCTCAAAAAAGACAACCTTAGCTTCATCAAAATCAATAGTGTGTCCTGTATCTTTTTCATGGACATATAAAGCAGAACTAAGATACCTATTTTTAACTCTACTTTTATGAACCTTTATTCTTTCATTTAAACTCAAACTACTCTGACCTATGTAAACCTTCTTACAAAATAAACAAGGAATAAAATATACTACACCAGGAATAGTCTTTCTATCAAAAACTTCTTTTGTATTATTTAATAAATTATTCAATGTAACACTTCTTTTCCAAGCAATTTTCTTATTTCCAAACAATTTACTATTTTTACACACAATTTTATAAGAAGACAATTTAAATGGCAAAGAAATAAAATCATATTTTTCTTTAACCTTTACATCCTTACAAATATTACTATTAAATAAAATACTTTTAACAAATTTAGCATAGTATCCAACACTCAAGTAATCTTTATAAAATTGATATTTCTGAAACAAAGCTACCCCACTAGAATTATTTAATTTAATATTCCTATGACAATAATTCCTTAAAGCAGCTACTTTATGAGATACAGACTGATAGCTATCAGGTTTAATTATAGATCTTAATTCTTTACTTTTAACTAAATGACTGCACAATAAACAATTAGTTTCTATATTTCTAATCACCAAAAGATCTAAAAATTTTAACTTACCAAAATCTAACCCCCCTCCTTCTAACACAAATTTTCTAGAAGAATCAAAACATTTAAACTAATTTACAAATTCCTTCAATTTATTTAGGTTGTGTTTTAATATTATTTTTATGCTGGTCTGGTTTAATTTTAGATTTGGGGTAGTTTTGATTTTATATTGACTAGTTTAGCTTTATGTTTGTAATATATATATATATATATATGTGTGTGTGTGTGTGTGTGTGTGCGTGTGAACCTCTAATCAGCCGATTGTAATCTTTTAATTGCCCATTAATGAGAAAATTAATTTTAATCAATATGCATTCTTCAACACTCAAATAGTATTTCATAGAGATAGATTTTGCTTTCAACATTTCAAGTTTAGGTTTGTAGAGATTAAAATTCCTTGTAGTATACTATTGTTTTGGAAAGTTGTTCTAATGTTATATTGAATACAGATTTTTTTTTTTAGTTTGTCTGCTTTATCAAATATCTATTGATACACTACAATACTATAACTTTTTTTTCCCTGTCTTTTTTTTATTACTTATTTAAGACTTTTTTAATGACAGCAGATGCATAGCCATCCTTCATGAGATTTTGTTTTTTGTAGATTTTTTTATTTATTTGCTAAATCACAATTTTCTAAACAAACACCTTTTACTCTGTTCCATAGTGATAGTATAATTCCATGAAAGATGAAATTAAAGTCAGGAATAATATTGTACTGTTTATTTATATATGGTACAAATATATTGGTATTTGGTAAAAGCTAAAAAAAAAAAAGCAAATTTAGATTTTTTTTTGATTAGTATAATTTTTTTTAAAATGTACAATGAAAGTTAAAATTATCGTTTGTATTTTTTTTCATCTAATTAAAAAAAAAAAAAAGTAAAAATTGGAGAGGACAAAAGACACACAAATTACCAATCTAGATAAGCTAAAAGAAAAATATTTTAGCAGAATTATGCTAAAAAATAAAGACTTTGTAACAAAAATTTTATAAAGAATGTACAAGATTATTAACTTATATTTTTGACAAACAAAAGGCATGTGCAGAAGTTTGAAAACTGGACCTCTAGTATAAAAGAAAGAGGCCAGTTTGATCAATGTCTTGTTTTGTCTGTTTTTTTTTATTAGTCAGTCCTGGATAGCAAAAGAATATATCCAGGATCACCCTATGCTGAAATAATTCTGCATGTTGGAGTGAACTGGAGCTTTAGCTGACATCGTTATTGAAGATAGACACCAGGAAAACTTTTGTCACCGACCAGTAGAATAGACTACAAGATCAACTTCTAACCAATGGCTGAGCTCATTCTCCCACAAAAAAAAAAACTATGCATAGTAATCTATAAGCTTCATGAACTCACTAAACTTACTGGTAAGCTATGATTCATTATTCCTGATTGTGACAAAATTAAGCATTTGCAAACAATTCTCAGAAAATATACTTATAATAGGATCCTGATAGAGACTTTAATTTTATTGATCTAGAGACTCTTGTTTACTCAAGAACGTTAATTAATTAATTGTTTAGCTATTGTATTTTATTAATGGATTCACATCTGGATTAGTGTGTTTTCTCTTCAGTTTTATTTAATTTATAATTTATCTTTAACGTTTTAATTTGTTAGAATAAAATATTTAGTTCTGATACCAACTTTTCCTTGTACATTATTAGTAATAATTATTAATGTTTATTATTAAATTTATTAATATTAGTTTAGTGATATTTGAAAATATAATTTACCTTTGCCAGTATGTGTTTAATAAGCTCCAGGAATAATAATATTTAAAAAATAATTCTAGTTATGGTAAAATATGATACCGATTATTTTAAAAAAACATTTTTCTTTTTACTTTACAAGTTACGATATGTTTAATGCAGAATCAGTGAGTCTAAGAAACTCTGGTGCCCTCATTTATAAATTAAAAACTGATTCAGCTCACAATTGTACTCATAACAGTTCTAGGCTGAGTTGATCAGGAAATATAGTTATGTTTTTGGAAATAAAAAAAAAATAAAACATTTTTTCTTTTTGCATAACTTGATCAGCTCATGCATTTATTGCATATAGAGGTCTAGCAAGACAGAAATCATTACAATATATATGATGACAAAGCCCTTCACTAACTTCAGTGACTGAAAAAAAGAAAAGAAGACAGAAAAGGCTTTGTATTAGAAACAGCAGCCTTTGATGAACCAACATCTTATTCTATGAGGTATCAGGAAGTATTCTTAGTCAAGCATTGTTTATTTATATTTTTCATTCATATTTAAAGGTCATTCCATTATTTTCTACCTGTAAATCCCAATAGAAATCCGAGTATAATACCTGACTAATTAATAAAGAAACACTTAAATATAAATATTAATTTAACACAAAATTGATTTAAAGGATGATTACAGCAATCACTTTTTTTTAAAGAATAAAAAAAAAACAATTTGTTTTAAAACTTTTTTTAAAATCATTATTTTTGAAAATTACTTAATGAAATATTATATCCACACACACACACATATATATATAAACTAAAAAATTATAAAGTTTTGATCATAACAATTAACAAGCTAACTTTCTTTTAAAACATTGTTAAGTTCGTATTTGTGTGTACATATGCTACTTTCATAAAAGTACATGCCTTACATTATTTGTAACAATAAAAACATTTAAAATTGTGTTACAATTGTAGAAATTAAATATTATTTATTTAAAAATATTTAAATTGACAAATTTAAATGAACTTAGTTATTAATATTATTAAAACTTATTCACCTATATTAATTAAATATCGTATTAACAATGTTCATTCAAGTTGTAAAATTTTTTTAGCTTTGATTATTTATTTATTTTTAATTAAGACAGACTATGTTGTAATTTTGGAGCACAAGTGAAGTCTTTGAATACTAAAACTTTATGAATTTATTCTCATTATAGGCTAATTAAATCTTGGCAGAAACATTAAAATTAAAGATGGCTAATCTTCAAGTAATGCATGGGAAATTGATTCAAAGTCTTTTCTGATTTTATACGGAGAATGTCTTTGATATAGAAGTTTATTCAAAGTGAAAGATATATCATATATTTAAAAATAAATCAATAGTTTTAAAATGACAGATATATTCTCTGTATTTTAAAAAATTTTAAAGGATCATAACAAAACTGATGACTCTTCCAATGTTAATACTATATTGCAAAAAGTTATTTTAGTTTCATTATGTTAAATATTTCTGACCAAATTTCTCTTTTCTCCATATTTTCAGAATATTACTAACATTTGCAAAATTCCATTTAATGATTTAAAATGATCATACTTTTTGTTTTTCAACTCTATATATTTCAGTGCATAAAAAAATTTAAAATAAATATTATCTTTTTTGCATTTTTAATCCTTCAATATTAATTGTCAGTGGTCAATTAATTATCTTTATATTGCTTATAAAGTTCTACACACTTGTAGTATTCAGCTAAGCAAAGATTGTCACATTTTTTTCCAAAAATCAATATTAATACAATCACTTTCTGAACCTGATCAGAATTTTTTTTATTGAATCTAAAAATAGAATAATTAGAAAAATATTATGGTTTAATAACTTGTCCAGCTTAAAAATTCAGGTGGAAATTGTAGTTTATACATTGTAATTATAATTACTTCTCGAGAACAAATGTCAAATTTATTTCTGTTATGTTTAGTATAAGGTCTACATTTAATATTTTAAAACTTTTAATATTGTAATGTGCGAATTGCTTTTCTATTAAATAATATAACCTATAAGAACTAATATAATCTTAAATTCTATTGTATTATAACTTCTGTATGCAATGTAATTTGAAAATGCAGTTGTTATGAGTATAGATACATTCATTCTCATTTGTGAGAGCCAATCTATGTAAACATTCAGCCATACTAACACTATCTAACATTAAATTAAATTTATTTCTTTTCATTTTCTAAAGATAATAATAAGCTGATAAAATGACCGCAATTATCAATCTTCAATTTTTAATGTTATTAAACTTTTTATTCATACATACAAAACTTTTAAGAATAAAAAGATCAAATTAGATTTAACAATGAATCTAAAATCATAATAACTTCCTTTTTTTTTTTTTTTGGTGAACTGATCTTTCTAAAAATCACATAGACATAAATATGCTAAGTTAAACTTTTTTCTCCAATTCATTAAAAACATCTATTATTCTTAAATTTTAATATCTAAACTATGAACTTTATCTTAAATTATGTGTTTAATAATTTTGCACAAAACTATATAATTTATAAATATAAATTGTATGATAGAAGTTCTAGCATATCTACAGCAGAAATGTTCAATCTAGTTCTAAGAAAACCTCATACAACTTTTATTTATAGGTTTCCTTGACAATAGATTGAAATTTTCTGACATAAATATGCTTGTGTAGTTATCATGTGATTTACATACTAATTATTACAATGGTAATAATATTTAATCACTGGATTAGTAAACTATTCAAGAACTAATTATTTTAATACATGACCCTGTATTGTCATAATCAGCTTTTGGAAACAAAATCATTTACATTCATATAACATTTGTATGAATTTGGATATTCTTATTAAGATCATTTGTCAGTTTAGCAATTCTTATAACAACTAGAATATTGTAATATAATTAGATTCATTTTATATTTACAAAGGCTAATTCTATAATTACATAAATATATCAGTTACTAAACTTTCTTCTAAGTTAAGTCCATTGTAAATTTTTATTACTAAGTGATCTGACAAATTGATTGTACTGCCTTGCTTAAATTTAAAACCGAGGAGATTGAGTTAGTGAAAGCTGTTCCTATTAATTTTTTCAACAACAATTATGTTGCATATTCTACATGTTCCAATGTTCTTGTATGCAGAATAAAACAATAGTTGAGTACAAATTCCAGTGTGTAAAAGATTAAAATTTGTTCTTATAAATAAACAATCCTATTGTCACAAATTGTTGCAGTAGATGAGTAATGATATGAGAAGTCAATCTATGTGACTAAAAACTATAAAGCAAAAAAAAATTGAGAGAAACTAAGAAAGAGTGCTGAAATAAAACAATAAACAATTTGTATTATAGTACGTAATGTTGAATCAATAAAAGCCATTTATATTAAGACATCTATTATTAATAATTTGAATGTAAGACTGGTATCAGAAAATCTTTTCATTCTACATGCATACAATCCTACAATAAGTATAAAAATATATGTATATACTGTACCACTATTTAAGACTTACAAATTTCATAATAAAAGATTTAAGATTAAAATTTTGTTCCAAAAACATATGAGGGAAAAATAATTAATGTTAGAAGCCCGATGTCAATAACGAAGTATAAAAAGAAGTTAAAATGATGTGAGGAGGTAAAATTTAACTAAATAAAAAAAAGATTTAAAAATTATATTTCTTTCTTATCATTTATTAAAAAAAAAGAAAATGTGTGTGTTAATTTTAAAAAATTAAAATGTGTATAGATGTGTGTAAATAAAATATGAAAGTTAAATATTAAAATAAATGAAAGCTTATAATTGAAGTTAAAAAATTACCTTAAAGATTGCACAACTGATAATCTGCATAGGAATGAGATTAGCAATGGCTACTAATTAATAAATTAAAATCCATAAACAGCAGGACTAATTAAAATGCATCTTATCCAAAATTTATTCAATATAAGCAGTGGATGAATTTTGAACCATGAAAATAATTAGTGGATTTAAAATTAATTAAAAGCTAACAACAAGATAGCATCACATAAATATAACTGCAAATTTCATCATTTAGTCATTTACATATCTATATTCAATCACCTATTAGACATATATTTCAATAAATACAATGAAGTGCTAAGCAAAAGTCAGAGCATGTGACCAAGCTCCAGCTTTCATCTGCAAGAACATTAGCAGTCTATCCGATAAAAGCCATGCCCATCTAGTAATTTTAAGCCACAAAGAATGTCTAATTGCCTGAACTGCAATCATCAGGACCACATCAGAAGCCTAAAATCCAACCAGTTAGTAAACCACACACGCAGCAGCAAAAAACAAAAAGTCACAACTTTTAAAATCTTATAGATAATAATAATTTTCTTATTCCAATTCCTGATATTAATTTAAGTAGCCATTGCAATCTTTGAATATTTCCAGAGTCAACTAAAACTGAACTCTATAGATAGCATATAATGAACTGTAGTATGTGCATGTTCACATATTTTCTAATGTAACAAATAAATAGTTACAGAGCTTTCAGGTCATGAAATGATTGGTTTATAAGTCTGAGTTTGTGTGTGTTCTATATACACCATGTTTATGTTATATTATGATTGTATTTTTTATAAATAAGAGTGTGTGTTCATCATATAAGTGATAATTGTTTATTGAATTGAAAAAATGTATTAAATTAGTCTACAAGTTTTAGCATTAAGTCAATTTTAAAATATTTACAATAAAATACTTGTCTGTTAATTACTGTTGGTTAATTCTTTAATTATAACACTAAGAACAACTTAGCAGAGAAGCTATACAAGCAGTTTATTGAATTATATTCCATTGAGTTAGTTGGGATTTCTTAGGTACCGAATTAGTTGCTGTCATTTAGGGCATGCTAACTACTTCTGGTAGTTAGCTGGTGCCTGAAGTTTACTTCAAAACAAATAAAGTACTGTGAATGATGGGGGTTGAATTCAGCAGTCAAGAAGATCTGTGACCTGGAAAAGTGGTTGTGGTTATAGATCTTATATAACTTTGGCCTGACTGTAGGTCTCCTCTGGGTATTATGATTCTCTGTCTAAGGAACCGGTGTGATGCAATACATGAATTGCAGCTGGAGTAGATTGAATCTATAATAAATAATTTTCTAATACTGTCATTTTTTTTATAAAAAGTAGTCAACAATTTGTTTACAATGTTTTTCACAATCTTAATTTTTATTAAAGAGTAATATATATATATATATATATATATATATATTATCGATCATATATATATATATATATATATGATCGATCCACTCCCACCCAGTTCAATATATAAAAATAAATAATGCATGTGTGGAATACAAAGAGAGAGAGCTTTAACTATGAAGCAATGAAAATATAATAACAAAAGTTAAAATTATTACTACAATTTTATTATAAACATCAACAATGTGTGACGAGTTGTAGAAAACAACTAAATAGTCCCACCATTATGATATTAACTTAGAGAATAGCTTTGTATCCTTCGTGAAATATGTTACTTAATATATTTGTTAGGCTGATCTTAATGATTTTGTGACATGGATATTTTTACAAATACACACTCATTATAATAAATGATAGATAAAAATCAATATAGTATTTAATAATTAAAAAAAAACACAGAAATATCCATTTCATTTTTAAATAACCTTATCTATTAATCTATTTTTACACTAATATATAATGACAAATAATAAATGCATACAATATTTATAATCACAAAGCTATTGACAACTTCAACCATGCAATAAAAAATGCAAAGACAGAAAATGAAATTAATACTTCAATTTTATTTTAAATCTAAGATGAGATTGTTTAAAAATAAAATAATAATAATATTTTTTTCTGAATATTAAATAAAACATTGACTAGTTGTGAACAATTCTTTGCAATGATCATATAAGCTCATAAAAATTAAAATAATTTGTAAGCTAAGAATATTATTTTTGGAGTATGAAGCTGATATGCAAGATTATGATATTTTCTTATGATAAAATCGTGATTCTGGAGATACTGAACTATGTTTAAAATAAAATTATAGCATTAACTTTAACACCAGTAACTACATTCGTATTTGACATGTTTAAAACAGTCTTTTGCTATTTAACCATGCATACAAATAAGTATCAGAGCAACTACAAGTAGGTGGATTCATTTTATCCTTGATTCTTTTGTTCAACATTTAGAGTGCTTTTAAGCCATAGCCTGAGGGGAAGTGATTTACTCTCTTGGTTTACATATACACAGATCTATGTTTAATTTAAAGTTTACATATTTAATCTTGTTTAATTATTACAATCAAGGTGTTAAAAGTGAGATGCTGTCTCCAGCCTTGTATTATTAATGATGAGTTTATAAAATGACTCTTAAGTGCCATATTCTATCTGGTTAATAAATTAATTTCACTCAGAATTACCAACAATGTTGACAAAGATATGCTTATAAACATCAGAGCAACTAAGATTAAGTGGATTCATTCTATTCTTGAATTGTTTGTTCAACATTTAACTTTTAAGTCAAAGCCTGGGAAAAGTAATTTACTCTCTTTATTTACATATTTAAAAAGATGTAAATAGTAAGAATAATAATCAACTTTCATGTTTAGTAATAACCACAATGTTATCTGACAATTGTAACTAGTTAACAGTTATTAATAGGTAGAAAAGGTAAAGAGATAATGATAATCATGTAAATGCAATGCAACATATAAAGTGTCTAAGTCACAAATAACCATAGATAATGTTGTAAATATTTCCATTAGTCTCATTCATTCATAATTAAATTTATATTTGCTGTTAATTGAAATTTATGTAGATGGATTTATATATGTGGAGTTGTTTGCTCAATGTTAAATAGTTTACATATGTTCACATTCATATGGGAGAGTACATTACTAAAAATGTAATGAGTTAGGGATTGATCTCAGAATAATTCATCCCTGTATAAATTGTTGTTACATTATATTAAGTTTAAGACCAAAATACCTCTTCTTATGATTATTGTATAATTTTATTCAGCTAGGGTTAGGGCCAAAATACCATACCTTTATAGTTATTATTATATAAGCAGTTATGTTAAGGATTAGGGTCTTAAAAAACCATTCTTATGATTATTGTGCTGAAGATAATGTTGATGTATATCCCACATAGAGCATATTTATGTGTAAGTATTAGACAATATATGAATCCAAGAAATGTTATATTTATGAATTCATACATGCATAGAGTTTTATTTAAGTTTATTGATGTCAGGGTTAAAGGTACAGTGGATGTGTTATATAATCTATGCCTATATTGATACTGTGATGTATCGAGATTAAAGGACTCTGTTAAAGAAAGAAATTGCATATCAATTAATGATTATACTTTGTAAATAAATTACTGTTACATGATTTGTTATCTTTATTAAGGAAAATAAATTTTATATCAATTAATAAGCATATTTGTAAATAAATTATTATTATATGATTTGTTTATGTAGGACTGCATGATCTACTATCATTCATTAGGAATAATTTATGTTCTCCATAATTTAGCTTGGCATTTCAAATGGGACAGTGTAATGATTACATTGTTATATTGTATGATATATTGTTTGAAATATATATATATATATATATATGTGTGTGTGTGTGTGTGCGTGTTACTTTTTTCCTGATGCTTAAAGCCAAGTAACACCAATGTAATTTATGTAAATAAATAGAAAAAAAATTAAATAAATAAACTATGCTATGTTTGACTATTACATAGTAAAAGCCATGTATTGTAAATTTTTAAAATATATATATATATTTTAGTGATTTTTTTTATGTTATTGCTGTTATTTCATCCATTATAGAACACTATCTGTAATAATTGGTTAACATTAAAATAAATTCTTAATATTTGAAAAGTGGCATAAAACCGTGTGTTGAAAAAAATAACTTTAATATTTATACATACAAGTTCACAACAAAGGTGTGGTTTGTGCAAGATAAATTTCAGCATCTCTAGTCTCATGAACAGAGTTGGCTGGCACATGACATCACATTTCTCAAGGCCATAGACCTGCTTGATCTTTGTCTTTTGTGAAAGTTAAAAAAACATTTTATCACATGCTAAATTAAACTACATTTTTTTGGCTCTTTAATTTGTATATCTTACAATGAATATTATAGAAGTAATACAATTGTAGATCTATTAATATGTGGTAATGCAGATTTTTTAGTTAAGTTGTTTACCTAAATGTTTTGGAATTTTCTGCTCACTTTAATGTGAAATCAGCTCTTCACTAGTATTTTTATGTATTGAATCAGAATACACAAAAAATAATAATAAAATTAGGATTATGGCATTATATTTATCCTATTTTGTTTTCTCAAATATTGAATCAATAAAATTGCACAAAGTCATGTAACAAATAAGCAATTATTTATGTATGCAATTTTAATATGTCTATATTTGCAAGTAAAATTATTTATTTTTCTATATAACTATATATCATGTGAAAAAGACTCCTCCCCCATTAAATAAAAAAACAAATTATATAATTTTGTTTAACTAAGGACACAACTGAATATTAAAAAAATTATAATTGTTTACATTTTAGCTCTTTATTTATATATTAACTCTCCTTACTTTGGTGACTACAAAGTAATAAATAGCAATCAATTTTAACTCTATCCAGTAATAGAATATTTTTTGTATGATATTCTTTCAATTTGAAAACTTAGTCATGCAATATAATCAGCGATCTAGGAATTTTAAGGATTTATTTTACATTTATTTAAGTGAAGAAATTTTCACACATTGTTTATTTGATAATTTTTTAGAAATCACTATACCATGTCTTGCAGTTTATTTTGTTTAATGATAAATTATAGTAAAGAAAAAAATCAAACAATTGGATTCTTCCACTAGTATAGATAAAGAATTTTACAGTAGCTTTTCCAATAGAGTGGTTACAAGTTAAGTTGTATAGGTATTTAAATAATGCCATGTTAATAAAATGCAGGCTATATCTTTTTAAAAAAAATGTTTAATTAATTCCATTAGCAACAACCTGATAAAAATACATTTTTAAAAATCCAACCTCTCACAATTAACTTGTTTATATTTATTTTAACAAAAATAGCCTCTCCTATTTTGGTTTAATAACAAAATACATTACTTTATTATGATATTTAGTTTTTTAACACCTATTAATAACTAGGTTTTATTACATATATTATACTTTATTATACAGTTTGATGCTTAAAAATTTAGTGAGGATTTTATTAAGAGAAGAATTTTAAGTTTTCCTATGTAGATTATTTATTCAATACACTTTTAACCCTTTCCTAATGCTGCCTAGATTTAAATATTTTAGCATTTTGTGGCACTTTTCTTTGTCTCATACATCAATGTAAAATAAATGATAAAATGATTATTATTTATCAGAAAATAATATATTTGACTTCATTTGATAGATATTTACTACTGAAATAAATTTTAAATGTTCACATTTGTTTTTATAAATATTAAAAAATGAGATAGCAATCAAAACAAAGACTTTGCACATCATCATTTCTAGAAAGATTATTTTCAGTATATAAAATCAATGAAATATTTCTTAATTCTTATTATTTTTAAACATTGAAATGAATAATTATTTATTTCTCTTATATCTAATAAATTATGTTTTATAAGTTTAGATTTTTTTGAATATTTATTGCAAAATTGCTATATTTTCTTACTCGTAAACATAAATTAGATTGTTTACATAAAGCTAATTTTGTAATTTGCTTCAGGCCATATTTACATTAGCTGCTAATATAACATTATATTTTTGAAAATAAAGTATTTCAAGTCAAAACAAGTTATTAATAATTTATATTTCTTGATATCTAATAAATATAGTGTAAATTATTTAAAAAAATATCTAAAACCATAATAAATTCACAATGAAACACATTTTTGAGTCATTGGAACTACAATATCATAAAACACCAAATATTTTGCAGCCTTGTCAACAGACAATGGCTGAACATGTCAGGGTGGGGTTTGTGTCTATTGTTAAAGTGAAAATTTTGAATTTTCTGCCTTCTACACAATTTTTTTTTAGCAAATCTTTTATACAATAAAATATACCATTTTACATGCATTTTAACATATAATACTTATGAAAAAACCACCAGGGGTGAATTGGTCAAACTGTGACCTCATGTTTTATTTTGTTTCCTTAGATTTGCATCATAGTGTGGATTTTGATCAATTATGAATTTTTATTTAGATAACAAGTAAAATGTTAATATTAATTTTTAAAAAAGGTATTCTTAAAAATAGAAAAAGCTATTTAGTAAAACATATAAAAAGATGGTACAGGATAATAATAACAAAACAGAGAAAAATAACAACTTAAAAAATGTTAGCATAACACAGCATTGAATCCAGACCTAACATTTCAGACAGACAGTCTACCAGTACATTTAATTGAACAACACATATAGAACATGTAAAATATTACCGATAAACCTAAATTTATAATATACAGAATTTCTGTAATTATGAGACAATATTTTTTAAACGTTTTATTTTTAAATAAATTAATAATAATAATATGTTACTTTTTATATAAATTAGGATATTTAAATAATAATGATTAGGAAATCTAAGCATTTTTATTTACATATAAATTTTATTAATTATAGTGATAAAAGGGCAATAGCGTATTCAGTTTTATGCAATAGTAGAATATATATGAAATATATTTTGAGACTAGAGCAACTGCCACAGTAAGTTTAAGTAATGAAATATTTCTCTTATGTTTAAATAATAAATATTTACAATCAGAATGTGTTTCTAGAAATAAAATAATTTGGAAATATAAACATTTACATATAAGTTTTATTAATTATCATGACAAAATGGTATAAGTCTATTTGATTTAGTATAATGGTAAGAGTTTATATGAAGTATATTTTGAGCTCATGCCTAAAAATTTGAAGCCAAGGTAATTGTCACAAATAAGTTTAAGTAAAGAAGTATTTCTCTTATTTTCAAATACAATATTTACACTCCAGAATGTATTTCTAATGATAAAATAATTCAAAAATTTAAACATCTTTATTTACTATACATTTTATTAATTATCTTGGTGTCTCAACACTCCACTAGTGAAGTTCCTTTGTGCTCCACACAACCTGTACATCTGCACATAGTAGCTCTGTATAAATATTTATATAGCTGTTGCATATGATTTTTTTATTATAAATTATATGGAAGAACAGCATATTTGACTTTATTAATTTTCATTTTTGATGATATATAATCTTCATACCAATATAGACAAAATACAAATGTTTACTTGTAAGTTACAAAAAATATAATATATGTCTATTTTCTAAGCATAGCAACAGAAAAGAAATAATATACAAAAACATGAAATATTTTATTTATACGAAACAGTCATTATTTAAGGCCATCTGAATTATTTGGAAAAAAAATATGTAAATGTATATTAATTATTTCTTATTGAATTATTCAGCAAATAGAATTTTTTTTTTTTTTTTATTAAAATTCTGTTTTAAATTTTCGATGTTTATTCATATTACTACTACTGTTATTATAATATAACACCAGTTAAATTTTATTTTGAACATTACAATAAACTCATGTTTTATAATATTATAAATATTTATGCAAATTTAATGAAATTTGATATTCATTTTTAAAAATAATATTCTCTTGAATTTTTTTTTAAAAAGCTTTTTTTATTTACAAAAAAAATGTCCAACCACTTTTTGTAATTATATAAGCTCAAGTACACAATTTCTCAATTTATTTATTGTTATAAGCATTTCTTTTACCTTTATATTTATTTATTGCCATCTTAGCAAATAGCAAGGCTTTGTTTTCTTACAAGATGTAATACATGAACTTCAATATGTTGTTAATTCACCATAGACTTGGTTGGTTGTTGTCAGCAGGGGGATGTCAAAATCTTGATTTGTTCTGCTCAGAGGGCAGTTCTTCTGACACATAGTTCACAAGAGATGTACAGTTGAATTAAAATGTGCACTCATCATTAGCCAGACATCAACAGGCCCTCAATAAAGAAGATCAGTGAGGTCAAGAGATTTGCTACGGCTTCTTATCATCGACATGGGGATTAGCAAAGACATAAACTAAGATCAAGAAGCCAATAAAGCTATTCTAAACTAAAACTATTGTTTCTAACAAATTTTAGATAAAAATAAGCTAGAAAAATAATTTAAAATTTACAAATCACAATTTAAAAAGAAGAAACAATAAACTGACAACTGCATACACAACAACTAATTTATTAATGTAAATTTGTATATATACACACATACATAACTGTATATATAGATAATTGTAGATGTAGAAATTTATTTGCTATGCTTATAACCTAAGTTAAAATTTGAGTATTTTCAATTAATCAACTTTTCTAAATACCCAATAGTAATCCATAAAGAATATCAACCACAATTATAAGGAGATGAACATCGTTTAAATTGATTAGAAAAATGGCTCACACGACGTTTCAGCATGAAATTATTTTCTGCAGAGAATCAATAACAAAAATTTAGCTCTTATGTTTGCCTCTAATTTAATGAGAAAATTCTAATCCCAGAAGTAATCATTGAAAAGCTGATAATAAAATAAAACTTATTATAATATGAAAAATCTTTCCCATTAATGAGAGAGATATCATATACTTTAAATGTGGAACTCTTGATTAATTCTTATATTTTAATTTTTATCAAAATGTATGTATTGCTATGAAAAATTCCTTTTTTAAAAAAAAAATATGTAATGACAGAATATACAAAATTGTATATTTTTATACTAATTTGTTACCTTGAAAATATTAAAATGAATCTTTTTTAATAAGATTTTATTTACATTTATAATAAATAAAATTTTCATCCTCATAGTTACCATAGTCTAAAATTATCTTCCTCAAATATTTTTCAAATTTCAGACATTCACAGTTAAACCTACAAATTTCTGTAAGATTTTAATTTTGTTTAGAAAATAGTTAAAGAAAAAAAATCTTCAAAAAATTGCATAAAACCATTTGCAAGATTATAAAAAAGGGAGGCTTAGTGATTCAGACTTGGAAATAGTATGCTGATCTATTTTCAATATGCTTTATTTACATCTACAAAGAATAAAACTTTATTCTCACACTTATTAATATCTAAACTTGTTTTCCATATATATTTCTAAGACCTCAGATAAAGTGATGTATATATATATTGAATTAATTTAAATATTTTCCATGGATTGTTATTCTAATAAAGAACCGAAACAAAAAGATTTTATCCATGTAAACAGAGATAACCTTTGTCTTTAATGTTGCCAGGAAAGTATTAATTACTACTAATCAAAAATCCTTCTGAGAGTAACTAAGCTTTCTCCATTATCCATAACCATTTTGTTGGGTTTTTTTGTTGAATTAAAAAAAGATCCTCTTTTACTTCAAACCCAAGTTGTTAAATAGAATTAAATCTAGAATGCTATTTTTTATAGGCATGAGAATGTGAAAAAAAAACATAATTTTTGACATTTAGAAAATAATACTTTAAACTTCTCCAGACAATTGTGTATGTTGAATTAAATATTTTCCATAAATTTGTTATTTTAATATAGACACATGATTTTATCCATGTAAACTGAGATAATATTTGCCTTTGATGTTGCCAGGAATCTGAGGCAGATTGTCAATTAATAGTAATTGATAGTTTCCTGGTAACATCAAAGGTAAAGACTGACTCCATTTACACAGATAAAATCTTATTTTTGTTTTTTATTATTCAAAAAATAAATATATACAAAGAATTTAAAGAAAAGCTTTATTTAATCATACATAATAGCATGGTAATGGTATGCTTAGCATGATTTCAATTACTGAGTAATCATAAATGTAGCACTGATTTAAGAGGGGCTTGTGTATTTTTATTATATATATATATATATATATATATATATATAAATATATATTATATATATATATATATATATATATATATATATATATATATATATATATATATATATATATATATATATCAGTCAGTATAGCAAGTAATAATGTTTTTCCAGTGATATATAAACCAATATTTTACCCATAAATGGGTCCAAAATGTATTATCTGCTTATTATTTAAATCTATTTCTTTTACATATTGGTGATAAAATTTTTGTAATTGTTTGTCTAAAATTTTTTAAAAACATACTTAAATTTAGCTCTCATTATTTTTAACATCAACCAGTACTCTCTCAATAAAATTAATCAATCATGTTGCTCTTTAGAAAGTTTTTGGAAAAAAAAACTTTTGTAATATAAAAGGAATCTGCTTATTCTGTTAAATCACGTTCATCATAAAAGACTTTATTTTAGCAGCCTTATTCTTAATTATTATCTTTTTCATGTTTCTCCCTTGAATGTATTTTCTTTAAAAAGTGATAAAAGAAATTGACAGTTTTTAATTTATGTTTTACCATAGAAGTATAATATTAGAATGATAATTTTTTTATGGATTAAACTAGAATCGATCTTCAGCTTCATGTAACCATAGGAGAAACAGTTAAGATTAATAGTTACAATTGAAACATATAATCTAATAATTAACAATGCACTCATCTGTTTTTTATTATAAATATTATTTACAATATATATTAAAATATTTTATATAGAAAAAAATAAAAACATATATAATCATAAAATTGTAAAAATTGAGAAATAACATTATTTTTGGTTAAAATAGTTTTTAATTGGAATCAGTTAATTGCTTTTTTATAGTCAGTTATTATAATAAAAAATGCATTTTATATTGTAAGCACTAACTCTTGTGCAGGTCACTTCTTTATTGGTCAAGTGAGGAAAAACTCAGAAACTTTTAATGGGCCAACTAACAAACCCTTTGATAGAAATATTTTCATCTTTTAATATATACTAATTTTAGTTTCATTTTCAAAAAGTATATTAATTATTTGTAATGTTAGGAAAGTAAACGAAAGTTTTTTCAAAAATATATTTTTATTTGTATTTTATAGAAATATTCAAAAGTGGAAAAATCAAAGAAAACATTATGAGCAAATTACAAGCAATGCCAACATCATTTATATCCCTCCCAGATTTACCATTACAATTTTTTAAGAATTTTTTAGTAAAATCTTAGCATTTTTCTAAAAATAATTATATTTTCAGCATATTTTAACCAAAACACATTATGATATTTAAATAAATACCACAAAAATATTCTAAAACATTAATTTTTGTTTGAAAATTAAATAAACAGCTTGAGGCAATCTAAACTCTTGACAGGATGTCAAAATTATTGCTATTGCTGATTTCTTTTTCAATTTACAATCATGTAAAGTATACAATTTTTTAATAAAACCTTAGTACTTTTGTAAAATAACTATATTTTCAGCAGATTTTATGAAGATATCTACAATACATATGAAAAAAATAAAAAAGCACTCTAAAATATATATTTTCATTTTCAGTGGTGAAAAAATATTTATCGGAATCATCAGCCAATAAGCATCGAGAACAATCAAAACTGGCTTTCTTTTTTTTGTTAAAGTTAAAACACTCCTAGTATTGATTTTTTACTTGCAAAATAATTCAAGAGAGGCAGCATCTTATGGGATTTTTTCTAAAGTTTCTAAAAAGTATATATATATGTCACTATAGCTCAAAAAATGGCCGATTTAGAGCATTCCAAAGACTTTGATGCAACAATGCATTGAACCCTATACAAGGTTAATTAAAATAACTATTGATGATATTTGCTCAAAAAAGTAAAAAAAAAGTAATGATTCTTTTTAAAAAATAAAAAAAAATTCCCATTTAGATTACAAGTGGTTTGAGATACCATTTATAACCTGAAAAAGAGGGCATAAAATTTAATACTAAATAAGCCTCATTCAAAATAATTTGGCTTTTAAAAAACAGAGATATATCTAGGAATGTTTTGAAATGAATACTTGTTTAATTAAAAAAAATGAAATTATTTGTATCACATACTACTTGTAGCCATTGTGGGTAATATGAAATGTAAGTTAAATAAAATATGTTTTTATGTATAATAATTTGAAAATTCACAACTTCTCTAAATCACCACCAGAAACTAAGCATATCCACATGAGGTATATATATATATATATATATTGAACCTCCCACTTTTCTTCTTTAATAAAAATAAAGAATATATATATACATGTGTGTGTGTATTTCCCTTATTAACAAACTTTTCTATCTCTGAAGGTTTTTGGTTCCTCAGGTGGAGTGAACAATATCAATGGTAGCAAGCCACCAATAATATAACCACTCTGCTATTAAATTAAAACACTGGCCAATAAAACCCTTTATTTATTTTAAGGAGATCGCTTTAGGCAAGTTAATCATGGAGTAATTAACATGTCTGCTCAATGAGAAATGAATCTAGTACCTGAAATCCCAGCTTGTTTTAGGAATATCTGCCCATTCTAAAAATTCTATTTCTTAATATTATAAAAAAAAATTACTTTCCACACAATAAAACATTTGCATCATTCAAAATCCTTATTTCAAAAGATACTCCCTATTCTTTTAGTTTCAACTTAAATCACTTCTTAATAATGATTAAATATTTCAATCCCCACTCTATTTCCATAAATTAAATGTATTATCTCATAATAAAAGTATACATTCCTTCTATTAACATAAATATTTCAATAACACTTTGAATCTCATTCTTTTTTCTAAAATGAGCATTTTATACCATATTAAAAGCATCCGATCATTCTAATAATAAATATTTCAATACTAATTTAACCACTGCTCTCTTTTTTAACACAATCATTTTGTCTCATAATACAACCACACACACACTTTTCAGTTAAATAAATATTTTAATACCTTTGACATAAAATGAAATACAAAACACCTAATTAAGATTTGCCACACACACAGAATTAATAATTTTGCATAAAAGTTGGACAGTGATGCTAATATAATTTATACCCTGAAGATAATAGTTCGTGAAAAGTTAAAAGTTAAAAGTATTTTTTTGTGTTTTATTTACTTATCTACCACAGCTTATAAATCAAGAATTAGAGAATAAGAAAATGAGATGTTACCAAGGATTTGAATTTGATTTGATGAGAGTATGACAAAATGTAGCTTCTGTAATTTGTTGGTTCCAACTGGTTGGTGCTAATTCCTCATAGATCATTCATTAATTTATGATATTATAGGAACTGTCATGGATCTTGGCATGGACACTCCGTTGTTCCTTAGACTTCACATGGACATGGTTTGTCCTTTGAACTATCTGCTGGTGGTGCCACAGAGAAGGTTCAGGCCAGTGCATGATATGATGGGTTCAGAAATGCATCATTCTCTTCTAATAGTAGCTTCTGTAATTTTTGGGAATCAATCAATTTATTATACAGTTTATTTCCATTTAATAATTTTTTGATCCAATTTATTTCCAATCAAATTTTTTTCTAATTTAATTGATAATCATTTTATTATTATTATTATTATTATTATTATTATTATTATTATTATTATTATTATTATTATTATTATTATTATTATTATTATTATTATTATTATTATTATTATTATTATTATTATTATTATTATTATTATTATTATTATTATTATTATTATTATTATTATTATTATTATTATTATTATTATTATTATTATTATTATTATTATTATTATTATTATTATTATTATTATTATTATTATTATTATTATTATTATTATAACAACAATACAAAGTTCTCCTTTTTATACTCAGCACTTCTTATCTTGTGGATCCATCATACATTCTATTTCACTCCGATTGGACTTCTTTTTCTTTTATTTAAAGTCTCTGATTTTTTCCATTGATCATTGGTTTAAATGAATAATATTTAGTTTCTTTGTCAATTTTCCCTTAGCTATTTAATTAGATTTTCTTTTGTTTTATTACTTTAGCTCTCCATTGTCTTTTTAAAATTCTTTCCTTTTTCAAAATCTATTTATAAATGTACACATTCAATTTTTTTATTATAAGACAAAACAAACTCCCTTTTTTAGTTTTATTATGAATTAATTAAAAGTAATATTAAATCATTTTTATTTCAATTCCCCCATTTTTTTAATTTAACAACCCCCTTACCAAAATCTTTTGTTCTTAAATTTCATTTTCTTCAAACTTTTAAACTTTTATTTTACTTTAATTTTTTTTAAAAAAAAATTTTCCTAAGTATTTTTACTCTTAAAACACTCTGTAACAATGTACCTCAGTACAATATCATTAAAAGCCAGCAAATATATAGATAATATCAATATCAATAACAACAAACAATTTCAAACTGTTGTCAAAGCAACCCCTTTTTAACAATAAAGATGGAATGTATATACGTATATATTTAATACTGTCGTGGACTTAAGATGTAAACATTTAATATTATAATGGGTATTTTTATGTAATAAATTAAAATAAATCTTCAGATATGATATAACAAAGCCTTCTATATAAAGTTGATACTTTTCAATGTATAAAAATAATATAACCCTTCAATTATTGATAATCAAAGCTGCACCACAGGATCTAATAATTAATAACAACATTTGCCTTTTACTTTAAGCTAAAATATAACCTGGATACATCATGACTGAAGATTTAGATTAATGCATGATAATTTTTTCTTATATTATCAATATTTTCATTTCACATTTATAAAAATATTTTTAAAAAAATGTGCATACATACATATATAGAAAATACTACACATGATATATATATAATATATAATTTCAGATAAAATAAATATAATAATCATAGAGAAAATTAAGACAAGAGCCTGAATAGTAGCTCCTATGGGAATATTTAATGATACCTGGGCAATTTATCAGTTGCCTAAAACCTGAATATTCCACCCCCCCCCCCCCCAAAAAAAAATCCAAGAACTCTCAATTATGAACAATCCCTGCTCAACCAAGTATCACTGGAGGTTTAAACACAAGACTAACCATAGATAACAATGATGAATAAACATAAAAAATATTGTATTCATATTGTATTTCTAATTGACCAATAAATTCTAATTTTTTAAAAAAAAATACTCTAGAATAAACTCATATATATATAAAGTCAATAGTCGCTATAGTTGGCTTATTGCAATGTATACCAACTTGAGTAGCATTTAACAGTAAAATTTAAACAAAAAAGTCTCATTAAAGACACACAACATTAATGTTCTAATGTGAATAAGCAATTTTCTATAATTTATGTATATTCATACAATTATATTATTTATTTTATGCATTGCCTATCATATTTATAAAATGTGATTCTTGACTTTTGGGGAAAAAATGAGTCACATTTATAAATATGACAATGTATTAAATAAGCAGTACAACTGTGTGAATATACATAAATTATGAATAGTTGGTCATTCATGTGGTAATGTTAGTATTTAATGAGATTTTTTTGTTTAAATTCTACTGTTAAATGTTACACAGAATGATGTACACTACAATAAGTTGACTATAGCTACTATTGATTTCTTTTTAGATTGGAATTTGAATACTGTAGAATTTATTCCAGGATATTTTGATTATATATATGTATATAAAATGGAAAATTATATAACATTACAATACTAACCAACAAAAAAAAAAATTACAAAAATTTTCCACACCCATGATTTTATCTATTAACAAATAGATCTTTTTCATTCAAAAATCTATCTTGTATCTTGTTGAATTTCACTTGAAAAGATCTATTTGTTAATAGATAAAACTATCATTGTGGAAAAATTTTAGTATTTTTTTGTGTAATATTGAAATGTTATATAATTTTTTATTTTATTCATAATTACTAATATAGCGGTAGGAAATATTTAATATTATATATATATATATATATATATATATATTTAGATTAATGATAAAGATATGTGTATACATATATATATATATATATATATATATGTAACACAATCTTTATCATTAGATCTAAAATTATAAACCACCATCTACATCTTTTGCATGCTCGATAAATATGGTTATATCTATAACCAATGAATAATGAGAGAAAAGGAAACTGAATTCTTTATATTTGATAATGGTTGATAATCACATAATTTATATCTAATGAGTGATAAATCTAGAAAACTAATTACATATTTTTATAGTGCAAAATTTGTCAAAATATGAACAAACTTTTATGACAAGTTAGACATAAATGAATTCATTCCATAAACAAACAATTGATATTCTATTAAGATTAAATACATATACAGGCATTATAAAAAAGCAGCTATTAAATGAGTTTTCAGTTGTGACAAGGCAATGCATGAAAAAAAACAAATATTTAAAATAAATTCATTTAAAAAAAGTGAATGACTGGAATTAAAACAGACACTCTGTGCAAGCTAGAATAATCAATGGATGACAGAATGCCTTGTGCATAAAATCCCAATCTAGTGCCTACTCATCCAATATCCCCAGACTAGTTTCTGGCTTGAGGCCTTCATTAGTGAGGAGCACTGGATCTGAGAGCACTGCACTTAGATTTTAGAATCTAAGGTAACCCTCCAGTAGCCACCTTTTATCTATACTTAACTACAAACTATGAGTCTTAAATTGAAAACACTATAATATTTTTAATCCAAGCTCATTAGCTTACATAGTTATATAGGTCTGGACTCAGTTCAGTACTTATACATTTTGGTGACTTTGGTTTTTTAATAACCATAGCCACTACTATCTTATTAGGTAGGATTGGTTTTAAGCAATACATATAGAGAGTTTTGCCTGTTTTGACAACAGTTATGAGCAAGCATAAGAAATGGTGATCATGTGATAGTTATTGGCTTAAAACCAATCATGCCTAATAGGATAGTGGTGGCTATGATTATTAAAAAACCAAAGTCATCAAAATGTATAGGTACTGAACTGAGTTCAGACTTATATGGCTATATAAGCTAATGAGCTTGGATTGAAAATATTATAGTGTTTTCAATTTAAGACTCATAGTTTTGTAGTTAAGTAGAGATAAAAGGTGGCTGCTGAAGGGTTACATTAGATCCTAAGATTGAGGTGTAGTGCTCTCAGATCCAAGACTCATCAATATCAAAGGCTACAAGCCAGAAACCAGTATGGGGATATTGGATGAGTAGGCACTAGATGGGCATTTTATGCACAAACCTTCTGGCATCCATTGATTACTCAGGCTTACACTGAGTGGCAATACATATAGAGAGTTTTGCCTGTTTTAATAACAGTTATGAGCAAGCATAAAAAATGGTGATCATGTAATGACTGGAATTCTATTACTAAAAAGTTTTTAAAATCATAAAATGTATAAAATGTTTTTATGACAAACTGTATAAAAACAACAGCAATGACAAATAAATAAATAAGTAAATAAATTTGCAACATCTAAATTATTAAATATTTAAAATCAGCAGATGAGATAAGCCATTAAATTGGTGAATAATGGAAAATTCTAAAAAATAATACAATTATTATTGACATTTTAAAAAAAGTGAACAAAAGAGAAATTGATGGCAAAGCAATATACCAATTAGATAAATAATAAAAATGCACAAAATGATTGGGAAAATGCAATAATGACATTGATATTAACAAAAGATGGAAGGACATTAGAAATTTCATTCATATCCATCAGTCTTTTATCAGTTTTATTATAAGATTTTTGTTAAAATCATTACAACTTATCTATGAGAATTTTGAATTCAAACAACCAAAAAATGATACAAATTAAAAATGATTTTACCACACTAGACAACATTCAAATATGAACAAAACTAATTGCATCAACTAATAAAAATGAGGTATTGTTATGCTTTGGATTTGTAAATTATTAGATGGTATATAACATTATATGAATTTGAATAAGTAATTAAGGATTTGGATCATTTAAGTTATAGAGCCAAGCTATTGCCAAATCAAAAAAAATATTTATTAAACTGCAATTTTTATTATTAGTTTATATAGTGGCAATAGGAAGATTAATATTGATAAGAATATTTGAAAGGACAATTCCATATATCCAAAACTTTTTATAGTCATTATATGAAAAGTATTTTGTGAATTAAAAACCATGAGAATAAAAGCATTTGAAAATTGTTTAAGTTACACATTATATGTTAATGTATTAATTTTTGCAAATAATGGTTCAAACTTTTATAAAATGTTATAATAAATGTCACATAAAAACAAGAAAGTATAATTAAAAATAAATGGTTAAAAGTCTAAAGCAATGTTGAAAGATTTTTTTTTACATAAGTAAGAAATAAACATAATCAATAACACATTAGAAGCTAATAATTGCAAATACCTTGGGCAGATTATTAATACTCTTATAAACATAATGAATGAAATTAATAATAGAAAATATATGTGTTAGAATTGAAGAAGTATTAATGATTGTAAACATGAACTCTATTTTACAATGTATATTTTACTTTTTGTGCAAATAAAGATTATTTTGAAAAAAGAAAAAGTATTAATATATATGTGTACTACTTTTTATATTTGGATTGGAATCATAGATACTTGACTTCAGACCATATAGAGAAGTATGGAGGAATAAATATTGGAAGTAACAAGTAAAATTTATAGGTGAAAAATAATGCTGAGATGGATATTCCTCTAGAAGATATTGGATTTCAAGATATAGGAAAAGGTATAAAAAGATTATTATGAGAAGAATAAAATAAATAATTTTGCTGAATTAATATGAAAAAGCAAGGCTGTATGAATCAGAGAAACTTCATAAATTATAGATAACTCTTTATCCCACAGTGAATTAATAATGTTCAAAAATAATGATGATGATGGTGGTGGTATATTATTTATATAATGTATAATACAATTTAATTACAATTTTTGTATTTATTTACAAATCAGAAATTATAAATTAGAATTGATATGACAAACTCAGTATCCAGATTTTTTTAACCTAAAAGTCATAATTCTTTTAGCAATGATGTATTTTGCATCGTGTTAAGATATTGCCCAATATATAGAATTTTTGTATAACCATTATTATTGTTTTAGATTAAAGATATAACTACTAAAAGAATTGTGAACTATATATTTATTTACAGAGAAATATATGTTTGAAGTAAGAAGAAGAGATCAAAAGTGAAATACATGGATAAAAGAACAAAAAATGTTACTATTACTTTTGAATAAATTAAGAGACTAAAATAGAACTACTCTGGAAATGTTGTTAAAAAAGATGACAATAGATACCAAGTCAAAATCTTAAACTGATTCCTAAAAGCTTATAAAAAATCTAAATGTGTTTGTGATATTGTTGGTTGAGATAAGGAAGTGCTTTTGGAATGATGTGAAGAAGAGAAATTAAAATTGGTTGCAGAGACTTCATTTTATAATAATGATTATGATGAATAGTACATTGTTTTTATTCTTCTTCATTACAATCATGTAAAATTATTTTTTAATTGTGTCAACAGATATATTTGAATGGTACTCATCTTATAGCTAAAGACGCCATTCTATGGTGCTAAAAGTAATAAAAATGCTGTTTCCATGGCCGACATGTTCAAACCCGCATTTTCTATAATACAATTTTTTTGTTGTGCTACAGAATGCAGGCTGCTATGTCGTGTCACAGCACAGCATGTATGTTGCATGGAAGCAAATATATTTCCCAAATTCATACAGTTTATAAAACAGTTACGACTTGATGAAAGAGTGTGTATTTGAATTGTATGGAAATGTAGTTTTATTTGTTGTTTTTTTTTATTTTAAAGGATTAAAATGTTCAGATTTTGTAAAGTAATAATTCTAAGACTTTCTAAAACTTACTGTATTTAAGTTTTAATTGTGAAAACGTTAAAGATCTATGATTTTAGTGAGTTGCAATTCTGTAATGCATCAAGTAATGTACTATTCGTAACATTCCAAGAGATAAACAATATGGTGCAGGAAATCACACATGTTGTTAGATTCGGTGATTTACCAACAACAGAATATAATGCTGTGTCCTATTTGCAAGCTTTATGACTTATATATTATTAAACCTAACCCTAAAACTAACCCTAAAACTAACCCTAAACCTAACCCTAAACCTAACCCTAAAACTAACACTAACAACTGTTACTTTTTATTTGAATTAAAAAAATAGTCGTAATATATGTTTATCTGTTAATAAAAAAAAAAAAAGTAAAACGAAGACTAAGAAAATAAAAAATAGACTAAGAAATTTTAATTTTTATTACGATTATTATTCTTTAAACAACAACCAAAAAAAAAAGTCGTAACACAAGTAAAAAATATAAGATAGAAAATTTATTTTTCTAATAAAGAAACATAAAAAAGATGTATCAAATAGTAATTTGTTTATTTTATTTTACATTTATTATTATCATTTAAATTGTATACGTTAATAAAAAATAATATTTAAAAAAGACGATTTTGTTTTGTTTTTATTTTCGCATTACAAAAAAGCATAGAAAAATTATTAAAATCAATGACCCATGAATGTTCATATTTTATAGTTTTAGTGTAAAAACGGCACCATCCAACGGCATCTTTAGCTATAAGACAAGCACCATTTGAATTTTTTTCTGATACATACTATAAATATTTACTAATCATCAGCCTATAATAAATCTGAAGAGTCATATCTTTACAACATTTTTATCTGAGAATGAATTTAAAAAAATGCTTTCTGAGATAAGCTCAAGTTAATTAAATACAGATTTCCTTTACTGATGTCTAAAATTTGCATTAAAATATTTGAAAAAATTTAGTAAATTTAATATTTTTTAAAAAAAATCAATACTTACGAATAAATCTTGAAACTAAAAATTTATCATTATTAAAATACAAATTCAAAATTTCAATTCTTTTTCTGAATCATAAAAAAAATTTGAAAATCAAGAGTGTGGATAAAAAGAATGAAGCAGCTAAGTAATGGTAAAAGAATAAGATTTAATTTCTAAGCATTATATATTCTTGCATTTATAAATAATACCGTTCAATTACTGATAGTGCTCCAATTCATTATCTACCTTCAATTTTATCTTTAGCTGAATTTTTAGACACTGCTTCAACATTATGAAAGAATACTGCGATGACTAATTGATAAGCTGAAGATTTTTTGGATTTGGAAAAATGATTTATCGTAATACTATTACTATATAATATATAAATTGCAGGTATAATATAAAACCTCATTATTTTTCAGTGAAAGTTTTTTTTTAAGACTTTTAGAATATTATTTGACTTTTTCAATTTTTTTATATGTCATAGCATCGGCCGGGACGCGAACCCACACCCGTCTGCAACCAACTACTTGCTTGCAAGGCGGGTGCGATAACCTCTCGGCTAACAACGCTTGACAAGACTTTTTCAATTTTTAAAGAGTAAAGTCACTTTTTCAATTTTTTATTTGGTTTTTAAAAAATTGAAAGATAGTGAATGGTGAAGGAGGGATGGAGGGTACAGTCAATTGTAAGTTTACAAGATTGATTTGGATTTTTCATAACATTATCTAATATTAACTTTTCCAAATTAATTTAGTTACAATTTCAAAGAACCTCTTCTTATTTGTAAGTGATAGATTTATTTGAACATTTTATTCTTATTATTTATTTTTATAATTTTAAAATTCCGTATTTGGTTTTTAAAAAACAAAAGAGATGGGAATAGAGGGGGGGGTATAGTTAATTGTAAGTGTTGTCAACTTTCATGATTATAATAATTGTCAGCTACATTTAATACAAATTAAAAATAAAGCAATCCAAAGAAAAATGAACTGGCTGGGTTTGAACAACAACCACAACAAAGTAAAAGAGGTTAAAGTGCAACTTATTTCTTTGAGTTTCTACTGAGTAATAGCAGCGTTCTTTTTACTTCACAAAAATTTAAAAAAGAAAGCAAGCAATCATCACTTCATATGAACCGAGTAATTTGGTGTAGATGGACAATGCAAAATCACTATAAAATCCTTCTTAGCTTTATAGACGACTTGAGGTCTAAATGAAGAAAACAAAGTAGCCTTTTTTAAACTTATTTTTTAAAAAAAGGAAAAAAAACTCAAACTTTAAATGAACAACTCCAAGTATCATGCACCCATTTTTTTTTTTTAAATAAAAGCATTATAACAACATCAATGAAAAACAGAAACTTTATTTTAAATTAATTTTTAAAAAGTAAAAAAAAAAAAAACGTCTTATAATACACAGGAAAATATTTCATTTTTATCTATTAGTTTTCTATTGTATTTTTAAACTCTTTACAAATCTAGATTTTAGATTCATAAAGTATATTGAATCTTAAATTTATCAATTAGTTATCCCAGAATTATTTCATGGTGTAGATGCAGTGTATTAAAGAAATAAAAAGAAAATCGAATACAGATAACTGAGTAGATCGATGCCCAATTGCCAAATATTTTACTTTTGAAATACAAAGTGAAAAAATAATCACTTAAAAATAATGTATTATACACTTTAGAATACCATGTCGTCTATATTTTGAAAATGAAACAATGTTAAAATAATTAAATAAAACCTACATTCAATATTCAATTAAAATTTTTACATATATAGAGATTCCAATATTTTTCAACCATCAATCGCCATATTGATATTTAAATTACCATAACTTTATATAAAATTACAATGCAATTTTTTTTTTAAAAAATGTATTTTATGAAACAATCAATCTTTGAGAGATTACAACATCTAAACAAAATCTAGTTTCAAAAATAAAACTATGCAGTAAGTCATAGCATTCAAACTTATTTTTTAAAAATATCTTTAAAATACACAAACATCATTGTATATATTAACTTTTTAACTCTTTTTAATATACTTTTTTAAAAGAAAAAAACACGTCACAAACATTATTTTATATACAGATAGCTTGCTCAGTTTTCAGTTTATTATTATTTTTTTTATTCTTTTGTAAATGGTATTTTTTTAATATGGTATTTTATCATTTTTTGACAGCGTTTCATAACACAGAGAGAGGCTAATTTTTAAATTTTGTAATAAAAAATATTTTTGTTACGTGGGGAAATCATTTATTATCAATTTTTGGTTTGTAATAAATTTGAAATTTCATCAGCTTTTTTCTATGTTGAAATTAATATAACTAGACACAAATATTGAAATTCATATCTGTGTTATACATATGTAAAATTAAACTTGGTCTCTAAACATTGGAATTAAGTATATTTATATAATAACTATTATTTCAACATCTCGAATGTCATGACAGTTGATAAATGGTTCATTGCTTCTTCTTATCAAGATATACAATCATGGTAGAATGTAAATCCTCTGAAAATAGTTATTACTTTTAAATATTTTATTTTGAAAGTATGGTCAAAATACTCTTGAAAGTATCATTTTTTATTTAACACAACAATAATAAAAAGTATATGCATAAAGTATATGTACTCTGATGATATTAAAAGCCTGAAGAATTATATCACTATTTAAAATTATAAAATCCATTTTTAAAATATTATTTATTTTTGAGATAGTAAATTATTTTACTCTTTTTTTCTATAAATATAAAAAAAAGTATTTGAGAATATTTTATTATTAGAGTAGATTTATTTTTTAAATCTCATGTGCCATGCATGTGCACATTATTATTACTATTACCAATATTATTGTCAAGTGAAAAAAAATAATAAACAAAAACACATTGTTTTTATATATTTAAAAATTAGTTGATTATGTTTGTTTGTTTTTTAACTTACACATTTTATTCAATTTTCAAAATAAAATTAATTTCCTCTTTATCAAATAATAATGAAATAAATATCATTTCATTATTATGATCCACTTTCCAAATCATTGAAGTTTGAGTTTTCTCAAATTACCATTTTAAGAAGCCACATAAGCAAATATTAAAGTATTTTAATCAAGAGTTCCTTGGATACTCAATTATACTTTAAGAAGATTGCTTTATTAGGATTTTTGATGATGAGTTTGTTATTATACACTTTTTATTTTATTTTTATTGACATGTTTATGTATATGAATTTTATAATTTTTCAATATGCATAAATTTTACATTGCAATGAAATAATATTTTTTTTAAATTGAATTTTGAAATATACTTTCTTAAAAAATTGACTGCTTTGTTGAGTTTTGTTCAATGGGAACAAACATAGAATATATTTAACCTCTTCTATCACCTGAGCAAAGTTTATAAGAATTTTATTATAGGTTACAATGATGAATTCTTGCATTTTTTATTTATTGACCCTTGTTTGACCAATTGAGATTAATCTCAGATTAGTAACTAAAAATAGCTAGATTTTTATGCACTAATAATCAAATGATTAGTTAAGTATTGAAAAAAAGCCTATGAATTCCTAAAATTCATTGGCTACTTTATGAGTTATAAATTGATTTGAACATGATGTGTAGATATGCTATCATTATATCTTTTTTAAGTAATAGGTCAACTTGTTTTTTTTAAAAGTCTCTTGAACTTATTCACAAAAATATCTTTCAGTATATTTTTTATAATTCATTTACTTAGAAGTGTATTTATATTATTCATGCTCTTTTTAACTTCTATAAATAATATTTAAATAAAAATTGTTTTTCTATATTTTATATTTTTTTGTTTTCCATCTTAACTTTTTATTTTTCTTCCTAATTTATATTTTGGTAAAGTCTCTTTTTATTATTTTTGTTATAATCAGAGGGCTTAAACCCAGACTTTCAAGCTCTTTTTAGTCATTAACTCCATTTTATATAACCAATGCACGCTATCACATACATGTGAAAAGAATAAATGATCTCCAAAATATGTATTTTGTGCTGAACCATCACTCATCAGTTGATCTAGGTCATTATCTCTGACATATATATATAATAAGTGCTCATTTTATATTGAGATAGCAAATCTTCAAACTTTAATGGACAGATTTCAATCCTCTTTCCACTTGAACTCTTCAGCCATTCATATCATTGAAAATCTGATGATGGCTTAAGGATCAGTTCTAGTAAAACTTCTAATGCTTTTCTTTAATACCACTTCCGTTTCTTTATTAAACTATCACCTATAGGATTTCTTTATTAATTTTTTTTCTACTCATCCATCTACTCTTAAACAAAACACATGAAACAATTTAATTTATGTCTAATTTAATAAAGACATAAAATAAATATGTTGATTTTACTTATTACAACTCTTATTTTGCTAAAAAAATTCTCAATAATTTAAACACTCTTACTTTTCTATTATTTCCTGTCTATACCTACTTTAAAATTTTGATGCTTTGTATTTTTTTGTACATCTCCATTGCATTCTTATTCCAACCTTGAACATTTCAGTTTTTTGTTTAGAATTTGATTTGACTTAATATATACATGTAATGACATATTGGATAATATATTAAAATTAATTCATCGTTGTTTAATGCTAATTTTATCAATATAAGATTCATTTAGACACTCAAATAAATATTAACAAATAAAAATATAGATGATATTCTTCTTTCATTTATTTTTATATCTATTTATTGTGAAAGCAAAACACATTAATCTTTCAAGAACTTTCTAATTCAAATACAATTTTCTAACCATCATATTGCTTGACCTTTAGAATACATTTACTTTATTAAAAAGTTCTTTATTATTCCATTTGCATCTCCTGTTTTGCTCTTGTTTTACAACAAAAGTAGTCTTTAGATAAAACTATTATATAAATAAAAGTAGGATGATTCAAATGATAGTATGTCACTAGAATTATTGTGGATAATAAACACACTAGTTCTTCTCTATAAGTACTAACTAAAATAATGTGTTTAAGTACACAACATTTTTCAAAAAGTCTTAAGTTTATAGTGCTATCGAATTTATATTCCAAATAAATAGATAACCTTATTAAAAGCCACACTTTTAAATAAATAAAAAAACAATCTATGTATACATTTTGTAGTGGAATTATTCAGGCTTACACAATCAGTTGTCACTTATTTAAGGCTCAGATAAAATAGTATATTTCTTTACTCATCATTATGGTTCAACTTCTTAAATAGATATCTCCAGGTATGCTGATTATGGACTAATACATATTAAAAAAAAAGATGCTCCTTTGAATGACTGATTATGAGGATGTATGATGCAGATTTTTCCATGATTAATCTACATTCCTCTTGAATGTCTGTGTCTTCTTCATGTTTTTTTGTCCACTAAATATTTTTAAACAATTTTGATAGTTATTCAACTTCTGATTTAAGTCTCTATACTTATTATAAAGTTCCAACTTTTTTCTTTTCATCAAATTATTAATAATAAAATCATTATTGGAAAATCAGTCATGTTTCTCCTTTTTAATAAACCCAAAAGTAGATTTATTTATATCCAATAATATAGTCTTTAAAAGACCTACTTCAATAATATGTTAATTTTAAAAATCCAAATTAGTAACTTAATGTTTAATAGCTCTTGAATTTTAGCATAACTAATAAATATTTCTAAACAATTAATGTTAATTTTCTTGATAATTAGCATAAAATCTATTTTTAATGCAAACTATTATTGTAAATTTAGTGTAATAATTTATTATCTGTCCAACAATCTGCATTTTTATTTGCTCATGTAATGTGAATTCCTCATATATTCGACTCCTATCTATAATGGAATCCATTAAATACCATTGTTTTGAGTGTGGATGGATCTATATTTTCTTATAGTTAAACAAAGTGTTCATTATAGTTAATTTATATGTAATAAAAAAATTTGAGTACTACAGACTATTTGCACTTACAGCACCAATACTATTATTTTCAACAACTTCTAGCCAAAGCCCAGTAGTTTTACCAATAAATATTTTAAATATCCAAGAAAAAAATTTAATCTTTTAAGGGCGTATTGTTTTATCATCCATTTAATGCAGCCTTTTAATATATTGTTATTCAATTAGAAAAAAGTGTGATTTGTAATATTTAAGTGTATTAATATTGTATTACAACTGTATTGAAGGTTGTTTCTGTTCTGTTGAATCTGAGATATAACTGTGATATTTGGCTTTCACTATTTATCTAAGACAGATATAATACTAGTAAGCCAAGTCTTTTGTAATTAATATTTAAAGCTTGTTTTTCATATTATTTAGACACTACTATTAATATTATAAAATATTATAAAGCAAAGTTAAATCATGCTTGTGTATCAATAAATTATGACAGTTCTAGTGTCAAAATATGCAAGCTGATTTCATAAAATAATAAAGTTAACTCAATATGGATTTTTAAACATATTCAGTCTCCTTAGATTAAGAGACTACTCTTAATTTTTTTAATTCAATATTAGATTAATTATTTTATAGTATCTTAAAATTACCTTTAATATATATATATATATATATATATATATATATATATATATATATATATTAAGATATATATATATATATATATATATATATATATTGTAACCTAGTGTTATTGACACTTGGTTTACTTGGCATTGTTTCTGCAGGAAAACAATGCTATTCTTTAAAGAAATAAAAAGATAAAATAACAATAGTAATAATTGATTAATAAAGTATGCTATTCACTCACTTTGGCATGTTTTGGGTGAATAACTAATAGATTTAATAACTCAATGTCATTTTTAAAGAGAGAACATGAATAATTTAATTGAGATATTAATAATTAGAGCAAATTAATATGGTATAAAAGCTAAACAGTAATTGATTTTGGATGGGTAGAGAGGGGAGTGGATGAGTGTCTTATCATAAAGCACAATAACTTCTGGTAATTTCTTTTTGTAAAAAAAAAAAAAAATTAAAAAAAAAAAAAAAAAAAAATAATGTTTAAAGAATTATACATCACTGATTGTTAATTTAATGTATTTATTATTATTTTTTTTTATATTGTCAAATTACTTTGTAATCCAGGTAGATAATACTGAAAACTATATGATTGTAATAAGTTTTTCCTTTCTTTTGTTTATGTTATAATCAAATGATTATTTTTCTGGAAGAGGTCGCTAAAGTAAAAAAAAAAAAAAACAACAACAAAACGAAACAACCAATTTCATAATCAAGATCATTTTTTGAAAAAAAAAGGATAGTCTGCTTTTAGTTTTCAAGGAAGGAACAGTGCTGAAATTTGGTAACTCAATTTTTTCATTTTATTTTGCAGAAATAAATGTAATCAAAGTAAAATTTTAATAATATAATGTGTGGCTAAATTTTTTTGATAAGATATCCTGATTTTCTTTGCCATCTACCTATTTAAAGACCTTTTATACTTAAAAATTTATTGTCTCGCGCTAAAGTTAAAAATGACAGAATTAACTAAGGGAATCACGAAAAGTTATATTATATCTAAATTAAGGAAAAGAAGTGATTTCCAAGAAAAGATTAATTATTTATTAACTTTATGTCATTTATTGATATTTTCTTGGTATAGAAAAAAATAATAATAATAATAATTGAAAGAAATATTTTGAAACCAAGGAAAATCAACTAGAAACATTTTTGCGCTCTTTCTCAATATTGTCTGCCTTTACAAGTAATGTAGTTACATACGTTAAAATATGTTTTATTCACCAAGAATTGTCTGGAAATAATAATAATGATAAATAAGATTAAATTATGCACCTGTATATTTTTTTTTTTAAAAAAAAAAATATATAAACTTTCTCAGAGTAAATATAGGAAAAGTTATATAGGGGCATTCTTACGGAGAAGTTACCGTTAAAAAAATTTATAATTCCTAAAGTATGAACAAAACCAAATATCTTAGTGACTTAATGATAAAAATAAATGATATATTATATTACACATCAGTTGGAGTTATTAAAACTTCCTATACATGTAAATCAGCTGCAGTTATTATCATAATAATCTCTCGGAAAATTGCGCATTTTCGTCCATAAGTAAGCTAGCTAATAAGTATACGTATCGTCAATAAAAAAAAATATTGTGTATGTTTATCGTCTATAGTCAAATATTCGTCTATGTTAGAAGTCTATTTTTTTTTCTTGGATCCCAAAATTGTAGTAGTTTAATTCAAGTAAGAATTAATCTTCAATTCTGCTATATGTTTCTTTACCTAATTTATTAAACGCACAAATTTAAGAGAAAACTTTTATTTAAAGGAAATAATACCATGTGTTTATTGTTTTTAAACTTGCTTCATGAAATACGACTGGATAAAGCTCTTCACCTGGACCAATTGCTCAACAGAAAAACATTTTCTAATGAGAGAGTATGCACTTGTTAATTAATGATTGTTTAAAACTAAGTTATAAATGATATGTATTTTTTTGTTATATCACATAGGTTAAAGTCTGTATGGTCAAGTGGTATTTAATAGCCTTGTAATGACAAAGGTATGTTTTAATATAATTATTATAGGTTAAGTTGATATTTAACACGAAAGAAAAAAATCTATAAAATATGTTTTAATTATTACATACAATTGTAGGTAGAAATTTTGTATGTTAGATACGTAAAAGAAAAATATTTAGATATTTAAGGGGTAAAATAAATATTGAAAATTATCAGAAGTAACTAAAAAAAAAAAAAAAAATGCTATAACAAAATATTTCTTGTTAAAGTTTTGAGACAAATTTATACTGTATTAATTGAGGAATTTATTCCTAATTATTCTTAAATAACACATCCACTTTATGTAGTTTAAGATAGTATGCTACCAACTATTTTGAATGTTCCTTTATTAAAATTAAAATTATTATACTTTTATTCTATGATGTCCATTGATTTCAGATGTTGATCAAAGTATACACGGTAACATAAGTTTATTATAATCAGTGTATTTACTTATCCTGCCCAGATATAGCATTGGTATATGCTTAATATTCGCATAGGTAATAATTATAATGTATTTATTTTGTGGGATGAAAAATGATCTCCCCAAAAGCTTTGTTTTCCATGAGAGGAAGATTTTAAATATAATGTTCGGGTATGTTTATAGCCCAAGTGATCGATTCTCATAGATAAGACGATCAAGAATTTATCTAGCATTTAGTATGCTTCATTCGTTTAAATCCCAGGAGAGGATTGTATTTGGTGTGTGTTCGTTGTATGCCCAAGTAAGAGGCAAGAAACCACCAAAATATTTTAATGTAGTAGATTACTTTACAGACCTTCGTGGTTATTCCATATTCCTCATGTGAAAATAAAGATAGCTCCACCATGGAAGGTGTTGATTATTGTGATTTATTTTGAAAGTTCGGGCAAGATAAAGGTTATATTGGAGGTGTTAGTTCCTCAAGATCCACTTTAGTATAAATAGTGCGTTAGTAACTAAGATCAATATCTGTATTGTGCTGCTAAATATTGCTAGTATTTGACAAGTAAATCAATGGAGAAAGTAATTAAAATTGCATAATTTAAAACGCTTATTTATTGAAGGAATATTCAAACGCAATATTTAATTCTGGTTAGTCATTAAATAATACTCATATTTAAAATTATACGTATGAATAAAATTTGTATCATAACTTAAGTTAGCATTAAGTTAAATGTAAGATGGTAAGTGTAACTTCTGATAACTGGCCTATAATTAGAATAGGTTATCCCATTAAAGACCATAAATAAAGTAAATGTATTAGAAATAAATTTAATATTTTGCGTATTGCATATGATTGGATTAATCATTTAAAAAAAAAAAAAAAAATAGTTAGTCAATAATTTTGAATAAAAGCTTCTACAAGGTTACCAAAATTTAATAAACAATGTATTGGTAATGAAATGTACTTTTAGTTAATCAATCCATATGATTGCATACAGGAGAAGTAGTAACCTCTAGTCCATAACCAAAAGAGTATACAGATTAATGTCAGTTATATTTTATATTTTTGTATTACTATGGGATTATTGAATAAATGTTCATATATTTTTTTTTTGTGATAATAATAAATTATAGTCTTGTTAAAATTTGTTGTAGATTCATTTTTTTGTTTTTATATGCTAAATATAAGTGTTTGCACAATATTTGCAAAACCTTTTCTTGAGTCCGAAATCATTCCAAATTCTTAAAAACTTAATATACCAGATAAATAAAGTTAAGCAGATCGGAATATGTCATTATATTTTAGTTTAATGATAATTATTTATGGAGTTGAAAACGTAAGACTAAACATTCACCTTTGTGTAAAAAAAAAAAAAATGAATTTATTCCCAAACCATTAACTTTGGTTGCACATTATTCCATTCCCATTTAGTTAAATTGTCTAAGTAATAAATCTTAGTTATATTATTGTGTTGTCATGGATGATGGAAGGACACAAAAAGCACCCTTGTCTTTTTATTATTCTGACTGAGATTCTAAAAAAAAAAAAAAAAAGGCTGTGTTATTCAAAATTATACATCATTATGGAATAGAATTATCATCTCTTTAAATAATATAGCAGTGGATATGAGAGATGAAGACACATTGAATTTAAGTAAAATAAATGTTTCCTATAGCCGACCAGAATGCCAGTCATATGCGACAACACAATACTACCGAGCATTTCCTTACATGAAACAAAGAACCCTGAGATTAATATTATTATAATTATTCTTTAAATTAATAAGTGATCAATTATTGTTGTTATTACAATCGTGGCATGGCTTAAGAGAATTGAATGTACAATTGTATTATATGAAAGATATTTTAGATCATATTTGAAAAATTAATGGATATGTTGCTTTATTTTGGTTGCCTTAACAACAACCTGAAAAAAGTAGTGTCACAAGGGCAAATAAACTAAACTAATAAAAATATTGGGTTAGAAAATAAAATAAATATATTTCTAATAAACTAATAAATACTGGGTTAGAATATATATATGATAACAGATGGCGTTCTACCAAAAACACCGTCAAGCGTAGTTTTCTGTTTATATAAACGTCAGAGCGAGCATTCACTATCTCTAACTTTAATTCCACTTTCAGATCATGATTTCAAGATATTTGCTATCATCAGTGAAAGACAGGAATAAGAAACTAGATCTAAACACAAACTCTGAGCATTTATGAAACAGTTTCTATTCAGCTTGCAAGCGTGAATCTTTTAGACACGTTAATGTCTTCACACTCAGCATAGCAAGCCAGATTGCTACATGGGTCTGATCTCAGTTCAGCATCACCACATAGTAGAAGCCTCTGCAATATACATTAAAAAAGACCTCAAAGGTACATTTATGAAAAACAAAAAAAAACACAAGTTAAAAAACTTGCTAACGCTTGTATTTATGATAACAGATGGTGTTCTACCAAAAACACCATCAAGCGTAGTTTTCAGTTTACATAAACATCAGAGCGAGCAATCACTATCTCTAACTTTAATTCCACTTTCAGATCATGATTTCAAGCTATTTGCTATCGTGAGTGAAAGACAGGAATAAGAAACTAGATCTAAACACAAACTCTGAGCATTTATGAAACAGCATCTATTCAGCTTGCAAGCATGAATCTTTTAGACACGTTAATGTCTTCAAACCCAGCATAGCAAGCCAGATAGCTACATGGGTCTGATCTCAGTTCAGCATCACCACATAGTAGAAGCCTCTGCAATATACATCATTGCAAGAAAAACCTCAAAGGTACATTTATGAAAAACAAAAAAAACACAAGTTAAAAAACTTGCTAACGCTTGTATTTATGATAACAGATGGCGTTCTACCAAAAACACCGCTTGACGGTGTTTTTGGTAAGTGGAATTAAAGTTAGAGATAGTGAATGCTCGCTCTGATGTTTATGTAAATAAAAAACTATGCTTGACAGTGTTTTTGGTAGAACGCCATCTGTTATCATAAATACAAGCGTTAGCAAGTTTTTTAACTTGTGTTTTTTTTTGTTTTTCATAAATGTACCTTTGAGGTCTTTCTTGCAATGATGTATATTGCAGAGGCTTCTACTATGTGGTGATGCTGAACTGAGATCAGATCCATGTAGCTATCTGGCTTGCTATGCTGAGTTTGAAGACATTAATGTGTCTAAAAGATTCATGTTTGCAAGCTGAATAGAAATTGTTTCATAAATGCTCAGAGTTTGTGTTTAGATCTAGTTTCTTTTTCCTGTCTTTCACTGACGATATCAAATAGCTTGAAATCATGATCTGAAAGTGGAATTAAAGTTAGAGATAGTGAATGCTTGCTCTGACATTTATGTAAACAGAAAACTATGCTTGACAGTGTTTTTGGTAGAACACCATCTGTTATCATAAATACAAGCGTTAGCAAGTTTTTTAACTTGTGTTTTTTTTGTTTTTCATAAATGTACCTTTGAGTTCTTTCTTGTAATGATGTATATTGCAGAGGCTTCTACTATGTGGTGATTCTGAACTGAGATCAGACCCATGTAGCTATCTGGCTTGCTATGCTGAGTTTGAAGACATTAATGTGTCTAAAAGATTCACGCTTGCAAGCTGAATAGAAACTGTTTCATAAATGCTCAGAGTTTGTGTGTAGATCTAGTTTCTTATTCCTGTCTTTCACTGATGATAGCAAATAGCTTGAAATCATGATCTGAAAGTGGAATTAAAGTTAGAGATAGTGAATGCTCGCTCTGACGTTTATGTAAACAGAAAACTACGCTTGACGGTGTTTTTGGTAGAATGCCATCTGTTATCATAAATACAAGCATTAGCAAGTTTTTTAACTTGTGTTTTTTTTTGTTTTTCATATATATATAATATTGCAAATTGATGTCTGTATTTCTTCAAAATAATATACGTAACTCTATAGATAAATATTTGAAAATACAGTAATTAAAAGTCAATAAAAATTATATGTATAACTATAACTTAGAAGCACTTTCACTACGTTGTAGCTTTGTCAACTATCACATTTAAAATGTCAACTTTCCCATAATTCAATGTCAACTTTCCCATAATTCTGTTATCTTAATGTTTGCTGCTTGCCGATTAATTAAATTTTCTTGTATTTATATATTAACATCGCCTCTTTAATTTTTCTTTTATTGTTATTTCTTTCAGGTTCCAATATTTTTACATTGTTATAATCAAAATCAAAACCATATATACATGATTTATTATGGTCATAAAAAACAGAAGCTGATAAATTCTCACTATTTGTAAAAATTTTGCTTCGTATTTTGAACCCTTTTAAACAATAATATGTGCTCTTTTGTTCTTTTTTCCAATGTGCACCTCGATTCACCTATATATCCACTACCACACCTACATGTCCATTTGTAAATGATACAATTTTTATTTGTCAATAAAGTTTTATCTTTTGAATTGTTTATTAATTTATTCAATGTAGATGGTGCATAAAATGCTATATCGCATATTCTTTTATAAATTTTCTTAATGAAACTTGCCTGTTGATTCGATATATATGGTATTGATATCCACAACTTTTTATCAGAAAAATTAACATTATTATTAATATTTTTATATTTAGAAGTAAAATTTTTAACAGTATAATATACACAATCATAATTGTATCCAACGTTTAACAACTCATTACAATAAACTTCTATATTTTTAGTTTTATCTGATGCATATTTACAAAGGTTATCATTTCTAAATAAAAAGGACTTCAAACCTGCCATTTGATGTGACATTGATACTTTTGATTCATATATATATATATATATATATATATATATATATATATATATATTGTACCAGTCAGAATTGTATGTTAATTTAACAAGGTTTAGAATCTAAGCAAAAGTACCCTAAATCCACTCATGCCCGAGATACACAGGTCAGGAGCAATCATGAATTCTGCCCTATTTGCTCTTCTCTAAAACTATAACTTTATTAACAACACTTCTGATGATAACCTGAAATTTCATTCATTCTGGTCCCAGAGACACAGCAGAGAAACACGAGATCTATAGGGTAATTAATATAATAAATAATATCAAATCTTGGCTCAATCAAATATCTTATATAAAGGAAAATCTATAAGACTAAATAAATTGCACACAGCTCATATTGCAAAAGAAACATGAATTATAAAATTAGTATCCATCCAGAATGAGCAAAGACAGAATAACTCAGAGATAAATGTTTATTTAAGATAATGTTATAACTTCTAAATAAGATTAATATTAAATGGAATTCAATGAATGAGATTCAGTAAGACACAAACGAATGAGTAATTATTAAAACATAATAATTTAATAAATATAAACAATTTAATTTACATTAGAAAAACATAGCACAGATTTAATGCGATTTACTTTGCATATAAGCAACTGATTTAGTATGCTAATAAGTTATAGATAATAATAAATCAATGTTATCAATGCTGTAACCATTACTTTAAAGTAATGATAAGGGTGTTTACAAATTCATCTCTAAAGAGAGTTTTACTCTTGATATGATACTTAACAATTTATTGTTTATGAGCATATTTGGACCTGTACAAATGAGGAATGGGTTAGCCTAAATTAACTTTACTATGACAATCCTAAAATATTCGACTAATTATAAAATGAGTGGTTTACAAACATCACTGCGCTACGTCTTATAGTTAATATGAGAACTATACATAAACGAACTCGCAATGCTGACTTATAATAATAGCGTAAAATGGAGAAGATGTCCATCTTTAGACTGGAAGACTTTATCACATATATGATTCCGCTTGTATTTATCACAAGGCTATATTCGAAAATAAAGAGTGGTAAGGATTCCATGGCACGCCCTCCAACGTGTCACATGCAGAGCCTTAATACTCTAATGCTTATCTTGAGATCGGCTATATCAAACTTCATTCCTATATGAGTTATGTGAAGAAAATCCGGATTTCGGATGAGTAAATATAATAAAGCAGAATATAATTCTTTAAATGCTATCATAAGTAAGCAACGCGAATATGGCTTAAGTCTTCAATGACTAATGAAATAATTTAAGCTTATAAAAAGCAATAATAGCATGCGTAATGCCATGATAAAATAATAACCCACTCAGCATCGTATGTATAACTTTAATAAATTTAGGATGTCGAATATAGAAGAGGGAAAAATATTATTTTCCTATTTAACAAGTCCAAGTATTTTAAACGACAATATATTATAAGCAATTTAACTCTTAATGGCATATAAATAATAAATAGTTATTAAGTATATTAATAATCAAGTTTATTAAAAGAACATAAATTGCATTTAAATATCGATAGTGATATGATTTTTAAACAATCCGCCATTAACCATAATTTCAAAATATTTAACCGAGCGAACAGCGTTCAATAAGAAATTTTACGTTTAAACTAATTGAACATTCCAAAATATTGGAATGATGATTGAAATAATATAAGTTCACTAGATTAAAACATTATCATACTAAAACTAATTTAATAAGAGATATATTTAAAATAAGTTTTGCCGCATGAAATAAAATAATTAGAGTGTGAAACTTTAAAACTAATGATAGGTTTAAAGTACATAATTCTGTGCTTAACGTTTAAGAACGAGTTGAAAACTTAAGAGAAAATCATAAATTTAATGATAATTAGTTTACAGTCATTTACCAAATAAATAAAAGTTACATTCTGATTACAATTAAGATTTAGGACAGAAATGAAGTGAGGAAAATTAAGAGTTTATTCTTCAGCAAAACGGATTACCTTTACTATTTACGGTGGTCATTTAAGATAACTACACGAAGTTTGGACACGAAGGCACAATATTAATAAAATAATGGTAGGCATCTTCCAATATTCTTTTATAATTAAGCACAACAGTTTTCAAGCAGCGATGGCATAGCAGGGAGGCAGGACAGAGGCGATTTAAGATCAGGGAGGCAAATTCCTTTTACTCACAGTCCATTTTGTTTCCACTCTCTACACAAATACCAGAGAGAAGAGTCCTTTGAACTCCTTTTGCGCATTCCTAGAACTTCTGCTTCTCCTATACTTGAAATTTAGCAATATTGGAAGATGTAAACAATATGTTCCAGGAAGCAGATTATTTAAACGTATTTTTGACATTTTAAAATTGTAATAATATTTTTTTAGAATTTCTGGCATTGCTTTAGCTCTACATTAATTGTATTTATTTTTATATCTGTAATACATATACGCACATACACAATTATTTAAATGAAGGGAATTTACAAGCTTGAAAATAAAATATACTTAAGCTAAAATAATAATTTAACTGGTTACACATAACCTTTTTCTTAAATAAACAAGGTGGAAGTGATATGTGTATATGTGCATGCTTAACATTCCTGGATGACCAAACAAACACATAAACAGGTTCAAACCCTACTTTAAAGGTATGTAATGTCATCAGGCAGTGAAGTTAAATATGTACCACAGATTTACCACTTCAATATATATATATATATGATCTTAATATAAGAGGACCAATATAATCTCTTTTAAATATATTCAAGAAAATTATCAGTGAAGTTAATAAATTAGATAAAATGGCTGTCATTTTTAAAAGACCCAAGGCATTAGGTCATTTAATTGCTATTGTACAGAACAAATACCATAAGTTATTGGTTATTCAATGCATAACACTTTTAGATTAATAATTTTTATGCATAGTTGTTGATTCAAGTTAAAAGATTTGTGTTAGTTTCTCTTAAAAACGTTGGTATTAATATTTTGGTAAAATTCTTCTCTAGAGATTAAACAATCTAATGAATCTAAGCTGCATCCATATCAAAACTCAAGGATGGTGAAATATCCCATGCTATTCTATTATTATGGAAAACTTTCTATTTGTTTAAGCCAAATGAAACTTTCAAATTGTGCATTTTCCAATAGATTAGCACATCAAGTTAGACTATACATGGTCAATTGGGTTTATCTTCATCAGTCCTGTGTAAGTTTTACATAATATATTTTCAGTGACATCCAAGAAAAAATATTGGGACTATTCAATAACATCTTAAAAATTGTGTAATGTTGCTATGTTCCTTTAGAAAAATGCATATTTTTTCATCACATTTACAACTTATAATGATTTCTTTAATAAAATATTAAAATAAACAATACTTTGAATCTATATTTTACACTATTTATTACAGAATAAATAATATCATCTGTTGATATTTTTTTATATTTTCCAGTAGCTATAAAATATTAGAAATTCTTTTTGGTATTTTATCTATGACAAACTTAAAAAATTCAATCTGAACAAATTTTTCAATGGAAAAATATATCTATCTTTAAAAAGATGCAAGAGAGATGTTGGCTCAAATTCCTCTACTTATATTTTTATATCTGGTATTAGAATAAGAATTGTAATGTCATTTTGACTTAATCTTCTCTATTTATTTACTTTCTTTCCATTTTTATACTGTGTGATTAAAATTATTGATTATAATAAACAATAAAATTAATCATACAATTAAGATTTATTTTAGGATCAATCATCAAATCTTGTCAGTTTTCTATGTTTTCTATGATCTTTTTCATTACATCAATCTTATATCAGATTTTTGCTACTATAAAAGATTTATGTCAAGAAATATTTCTGACAACTGTCATCCTAAAATATCTCTTTTACTCAAGTCATAAACTGTTGTTAAAATAACAGCAACCTTGATTTCTGAGTTAATATGCCCTTTTGTTAAATTAAAAAAAATAAGCAGCATAAAATATAATTAAAAATAAGACTGTATTTGGTAAGAACAATTTATTTGTTTTATAGAATAAAAGTTTCTGTGAACGTATAATTACATGTTTATCACTGGTAGCATTCAGTAGAAAATAACAAGGTATAAATATCATATTTTAAACCTATATATATATATATATATTCATTATTTAATGCTATCTGTCTTTCAGGATCCTACAATTATTTCAAATAAACACTTGCTCATAATAAGAATAAAAACTATCTGCATAATCTTATATGATTATTCTACATTCTTTTAAATACTGGGAACATTAAACACCCATCTCACTATGATATAAAAATTGACATTTTAAAAACGAAAGATGAAAATGCTTTGAATTCCGCATATTTGTGTCAAATATTAGGAAAAAATTCAGTAATCATAATATGGCAACAATCAGTTTGCCATATTTAATTTTATATACTTTTGTTTAAGCAAGTTTTAAAATAATTTAAATTTAAGGTAATACTCAACATCATGATGAAAATATTTAAAATTATTTTAAAATAATTAAATTTTAAATAACCAATTCTTTAATGCATTCTGTTATTTCTCTTTTAAAGAAACTATTAATTAATCTAATATTTTTTAATTTCTTCTAATTAAGAACGGTAAACACTATATCAGTTTTTATCAAGTAAATATTAATTTGTTCCAGCAATGAGTTGATACATATTGTAACTGACAGAATTGCGCAATCCAAATGTGCATTCGTCTGACATCACATAACACAATTTTTTCTTTTATGTTCTGCTACCGTCAGGGAGAAACAATAAACTCTTAACTATATTACATAAATTATGGATTGCAAATAATGATGACAAACTGCCTGAAATAATGAGTCAAACACAATTTACTTACCAGTATATACAAAATAACACACATTTGCAGCACCTTAGTTAATTGCTTTATAAAGCAATTAAAGGTAACATCCTTTTTAAATGTTATCATATTGATTTAAATTTTATGCACAGATATAGTATACAATAGTTTAAAGGTTTTGAAATAATTGAGTTCTGATAATTTCTAATTTAGATTATTATTATAATTAGTTGTTTTAGAATGGATCTCAATTTACTGCATAGGCATCAAACCACTTATGCATCTCATTATCACTGCCTTCCAAATAAAGATAATGCAATATTATCAATGGAGAATGTTGTCTGTGTGTTCACTTACAGATTATGATATTAGAAAACAATTAAAATATTCAAATAATTGTATAATACAGGAAATAATTTCTATAGTACAATAATTGAGATATAAGAGCAAATACATGTGCAAATTATATGCGTACAGTGAGAATTAAACTTTTGACAGATACTATTTCCTAGAGTATTTGGTACACATATAAGTGACTGGCAGTCACAAACATATTACTACAGATTCAGTATATAACTTCATTTCATTATTACTATCACTACATATCTGTACATTTTTGAATCTGTTTTTTATGATCATGATAGGAATTGTAATTTTAAATTTGATTTTGATATAAACAAAATAAAAAGTTTAGGCCAAGAGATAGATAATGAAAAAAGAAAAATTAAAGAGGCAGTTTTTATTAGTAGGTATAAAAATATGATAAAAAATAGACAGTCAGCAAATGGTAAGATTAATGAATTGTGGGATATTTAAATCGACATGTGTTTCTATTTGGTAATAGATTATTCCATTTTGAAAGTTGAGTTGATAATGATTATGAATATAATCGAAAATATTTCTTTATGAGTTTTTATTTATATTATATTATAAATTGTTTACCATTGTTTGGAATATATTTAAGTTTTGTTATTGTATTATTAATATTAGCAGACATTTTATTTTGTTATATATATATAATATTCTCTTGGATAAATGATAAATTCATAGTATTATTTCCAGAGTTTCCATATAATAAAAATATAATAGTTTAATTGCTGATGTTTTATTACAATAACAAGTACTTTTATCAGATCTTTTTCTTGCTCAAATCATAAGAATATGTATGGTAAGACCTAAAATCATTATTTTTTTCCTTTGTTATTTTATTCTCATTCTCAAATTCTATTGGTTGAGAAGTTTTAAAAAATATTTTATCTTCCAATAGCCTTTTCCAAATATTGTTAGTTTTCTTTAATTCACACTTTTCATTTATGCTCTTGGGTCTTTTAAAAAATCTCTATAGCACCCCTTAGCAATCTCTGGTCATATTGTTCAATTTTTGATAGAATGTGTGTTTTATTAAAATTGATGTCATGGTTACTTAATTTTATGTGTGAATAAATGGCTGATGAATTAGATTTTTGTCTAACAGACAAAATGTGTTCTTACTTTTTTATGTTTATTCTGCACTTGGTCAGTCCAATGTATCAATGTAAACAAACTCCACATGGAATTTTATACACCATGATATTCCAAAGAAATTTTCTCTTTAGGGCATGGAAATATATTATTAATTTTTTTAAATGTAGTATAAATTGTATGGATAATATTTTTCTTTAAAACATTACCAATTTGGTCAGTTACTTCCTTTATACTTGATAAAAGAGTCTTAATTTTTAAAATATCAAAATATTTTTATTATATAAAAAGCCCAACTAATAATCCTGTGCTCAAAACCATTATGAAGTATTTTTAGTAGCATAAATATCTTTTGGAAAAGGGATGTCATCAGAAAATATCTTAGTTCTATCTAAAGTTGTTTTTGCCACTGAAAATAATTGTGCAGGAGAATGATGAGAAGAAAATGTAGATATCTTCCAGTGTATGTTTGATTTTTATATATACCATGGGATAAAGAACCATCCTTCTTTATTTTAATTAAAACATCCAAGAATGAAAGTTGGTTATTAATTTATTTCTATTAACTATATTTTAATATGAAGTATAAAAGAAAATATACCACAAATTTTCTTATATCTCAGAAAGTATAAGCACTACAACATATTTGTGTTACGTAAACATGTGTTTTGTATTTAGTGTCCAATAGATGGTAATTGATGTACAATCACCTATTTAAATATAAAGTTAATGTCAGTTGAAAACCTATTGCATAACATAATTTGATCATATGCATAAACTTTAAATGTTCATTTGCCATGTGTATTTTTGATTTTAATTTATTTCCATTTGTTAATCAATTGTGATTTAATTTAAAACAAATAAACTTGCTTGCAATTCAAATGTATTGGTTAATAATATTTGAATGAGATGATATTCACTCATTTATTATATCAGATGATTCATTTGAGGCAGCTTCAAAATAATTAGGAAAACAAAATCACAGGATAGGTAAAAAAATATAATTGCATATTTTCTTTGTACAAATTAAATGTTTATTATATGATCAGGTATAGATTTTATATAGCAATAAATTAATTGATATGACATTATTAAATATTTCATAAGTAATTAGAAATATATTAAATTATTTTGTTAGTAACAAGTAACACTTATATTAAGATAAAAACAATATATGATCTGATTTGATAATTGATAAAAGTACTAGTATGATAATCATTGAAGATGAGTAAAGGTAATTGCAATATTAAATGTTCATGTATATTATTTTAAATTATTATTGATTAAAGTGAATATTATATTAAGTCAATATACAGCTATAAAGATCAGAATCTTATTCGGTTAGAGAGCTGGTAATAGTGCTATATTTTATTCTGTTACAAATTAGAGTGATTTTCTTTAATTATATTTAAAACTTGGTCAATGTGGATCCTAAATTTTAATATTGTATTGCTTATGAAAAAGTGATCCATGGGAAATTTTGTCTAAAAATTATTAAAATAAAATTCTCATAAATAATGCAAAGGTTTCAGTTTGAGAGATTGTTGTTTATAAAAGTCTAAAAAGTTTTCTTTTTTATTAGTTTAAAATGAAATACAATTTGCTAAAAAACAAAAGAAATAATCTACAAAAGTTAGGAGTGAGTGAAAGGGGGAGAGGAAATTAACTTAGAAAAATTAAAAAGTAAATAAAAGTTTAACATGATAAAAGTTTAAGAAATAAATCATTTTATAAAATTAAAGGTACCCTCTCTTTTTAAATTATTTAAAGAAAGAAAAAAAAGTAATCTTAAAAATGAAATAATGAGTTGACTTTAGAAATATACATGTGCATAAATAACAAATGATTGATAAAATAAATATATGTGTGTGTGCAATGTTGAGAAATAAATGAAAGTTAAAAAATATTGTATAATCATAAGATATATAAATACAGAATTTGCAAAGGCTGCAGTTAAAAATCCACAAAACACAAATTTGCAATGGCTACCAAAAAAACATGTAATCAACTGCTTATCTTAGGAATATATTCAAAAACTATGGAGAAATTTCAACAAAAAATATAGCTGGTGGACATAAAAATCAATTACCAAAGTGACAACAGGTCATCATATAAATAGTCCAGATTTTCATCAACCTATCAGTGAAGATTACAATCAGTTGAGTTCAATCAATCTGTTGAGATTACAGTCAGTTGAATCAGTCCATAAATCAGTTTTACAATCAGTGTTAATCATCATTGGAAACATATGACCTTGCTCTGGCCCTTAGTCTAATGAAGATAAGCAATTTTGCCCAGTAAAAGTCATGCCTGCTTAACAACAACTTAAAAAATACCAGGATATAAATCTCTCTAAGAATAGTATCATGAAAAAGCAACATATAAACTTCCACAAAACTTCAAACCCAACTGGTTGGAAAAGATTTTCAATTGAAGCTACAACCAACAAGAAGTCAATGTTCAAATCCTATAGGTAATAAGTAACTTTTATTATTTCTATTTATGATATAAAAGTAGCCATTGCAATAATTTTAAGCCACCCAGAGTCAGTTAATAAATGAACTTTATAGCTTGCATAAAGAACTATTGATGTGTGTGTTTTGAAATATCATGTATGTGAATGCTTTATGATATTTTATATTGATTTCATGTATTTAATTTAAATGCCATGTATTATTTAATGCTTGTGTTATATTATATTTTATTATATGAATTCAGAGTGTGTGCATAGTCAGTATATATAATTATCATTGTCTAATTTAATTAAGTTCTTATAAAAGTATTTAAAATTAGAATAATAAATGTGTAGTTAAAATAAATTGTCTTTAAACGTAATATGTGTTGGTCAATCTTTTTACCATTAATTAAAACAGTAAAGCAACTGTATATTGCAACTTTGAAGTAAAGTATTCTATTAAATAACTATATTTTTATTTTGCCAAATAGAAATAAACAATTCTGTTCATTAAGTATGTTTTATCTTTGCTTGTTTACTTAATCAAATGATGACTGAATGATAAAAATTAATCATATGAAACATAAATGATCACTATAAAATGTTTCAAAATAATAATTAAAGTTGTACATTACTGATGGATTTCTTATATCTTTCAAATTAACACTTTATGTATGAGTCTGTATTATGTTGTGTGTCAAAGAATAAATAAATAATTAATTCTAATCAATCTAATCGGTTTGCTTATGAAGTTACAATATAATCATAATACGGATGAAGGCAATGGTTAATGAAGTTTTAGTCACTAACTTTATTACAGCTGTTTTGTAAAAAAATCTATTGTGCCTTTTTTCTTCTTTTTATCAATAAATTATATGGCACTTGGCTATAGTGTAAGCTGGAAAAACATTCATAATTACATGGGGATAAAAGATTTTATAATTCAAATCAAATAAATATCAACACAATAACTTCCAAGTCTACTTCTGAGACTAAATAAACTGGTGGGAATATATCTCTTTACCAAATAATTAGGGGAATAATATACTTGACTTAATACACTTCAATTTGTAATACCAAATATCAAAACTGGAGGATTTCATCTACTCCTATCAAAATACTTAAATATACAGAAAATAAGGAATTACTTGATCCCATACACTATACTAGTCAATCTACCCATGTTTAAATATTCAAATAACAAAAGGGGAGAGGTTGCTCAATCCCACAAATACTATAAAACATTGCATATAGCCACACAAATACTTTTCCATTCAAGCATAATAAGAACAATAATTCTCACTTAAATACATCTCTAATCCTTCCAAACAATTAAGCATTAACTTCCTCCAAATTAATTGATCATATATCATTTGTAATTGCAATTAATATATGATTATAGCTAAGTTTAATAATAGACACACATATACAAGCATAATAATACACAGACTATTGAAATCCCAGTAGCAAAGAACTACTGTCAAAATATCAATTATTAATTGTAAAAGCAATAAAGAATATTTCATATCTGATAATACACTATTTAGGACTGAGTAACATACTAATAATGGTTGGAAAACAAGGCAATAATTATGTTGGCAAGTAAGACAAAATAATTTTTTATATAGTTCATTTACATTAGCACACATCTAAAATAAATATTTCAGACCTAGATAAATAATAAAGCTTTATGTTATAGATGAAATAATTATTAAATATACTGATTTTCTAATCTATAAAAAAATATATATGGTAAGATTTTATACAATGAAACTCTTTTAAAATAATTATTTACCCCTTTCAAACTATAAATAGACTCTTCCTTTTTTTATCATGTGCATGTGTTACTAACACACGACCAAAACTTATATTAAAATAACAACAATAATAAAAAAAAATTACCTGTACAATATCTTCCATTAATACTGTACATTTATGAGACTTTCTTGTACAAAACAATAATACATATAATAATAAGATAATAAAAATAATAAACAACCCTTAAACTGTTTACATACGAGATACAATTAAATAATAAATAAATAAAGTCTTTTGTTTTCTTTTTCTGGGCTGAAAATGAAAGTTTATTAATAGTTTATGAATGACGTTTCTTCATCATTCCTCCAAAAATGAATAATAATTTTCACGCACAAGAATATATACCACAAACACGTTTTCTGCAGGAAAAACAAAACAATATTATTTAATTCATAAGAGCAAATTCATTGTTCTCAATAATCAGCTGATGAATTGCTGTGACATTATATGGAATTTTATTAATTAAGCAATGAATATTTCACAACACAAATAAAATAGAAGTTTGTACTTCATTTCTAGGATATATTTAAAATTTGATTTCACAATTATAAAGCCATTCAGAAATATACGTAGTTATTCAATTAATAATATTTATTTAGATGAATTAATTGGCAATATTAATACAGCAATATCATATAACTTTATCCATTTATAAATTCATTCCTCCTATTAGTCTGGAAGAACAAGTAATTATTAAAGAACATTCAATGACATATTTAATCTTGTATTTTTTCTTTTCAATAGGTAAAAAAAATCATTATGCCACTGTTCTAATAAATATGATGATTTATCATTTCTTATGTATATTTTTAAATTTTCTTTTACAGTTAGCATGAAACTTATTTAATAGAGTTCTGGAAATGTTCAATAAAAGTTCACATCTTTTCCACATATAAACGATGCACATTGCAATTATTCCATTAATAATATGATTAAAACTTAAGAAACTTGAATTTTAGAAAGTAAACAAACATTCCTTTCTTCTTTTCCATTAAGTTTAAATTTAAATAAAATAAATTTATAATCCTATCACACATTCCCATTTTTTTAAATAGTAATAATTTAACTTGAATAAAATAATATAACACTTATACGCATTTCAAACAATGGTTGGAAAATTTAAACAGTCAGCTAAGAAAAAATTGACGTATCTCTTGGTGGTTTAAGTACTCATATTTGTAAACAAATATTAAATTTTAAACTTTCAGTTTGAACTTTAGAAAAAAAAATTATACTATTAAACTTTGTTAAAATGAAACAGTACTGGAAGATCTTTTAGCATTTAGTAGTTAGTTGTTGAAGTGGAGACTGGAATACAGGAGTACAGGAGTGTGTGTGCTGTCTTTTTTATAGATTTTTAAAAAAATTACCTTACACTTTTTCTCTTCCAATAGTACAAAATATTTGAAAGTTCAAAGATCACCAAACAGAAATCAAGACTTAATTTATGCAAGAAACTTTGTCTTAAAAAAAATAAGTGGGGAAAAAAAACCATTCTGTCTTTTAAATAAATAAAAAAATATTAATATTAAATTGAATTAAAAATTAAATATTCTGTATTTTTAAAACAACATAATAGAAACTAATAACAATTGCTTTAATAAATAAAATATTTTCTAACATAATTATTGCTTAATAATTCACTAGTCGAATGCTCAATTAATTCACTTAAAATGTAGTTTAACTGTTTTTAAACACTATTATTTATGAAATTAAATATTTGGGTATGAAATGGGATATTTAATGATTTAAAGAAGCATATGAATGAAAAATGAAATTGAATAATGATATTGACATACATGAATATTTACTAACAATGCACTATAGACACTAAACTGATTTGACTAAATGGCTATTTTAATGATGAGTGAAATATACTTCACTGTTTATTCTATACATTAAAATGTGTAAAGCAAATGAACTAGAGAATCACTCAAAACAAGTCTAACTATTTATTTGTGAACAAACAAAAAAAATTAGCACCAATTCAAACTGAACTGACTATGTTTATAACAAGCCACCTCTCTATCCTATCATTAATTATACCCTAGAGTAAGCCACTAAACATCTAATAAATTTTAAACTGCACCTATAAATACTTGTAATCATAGTTTTAAATCATAAAAAAAAATTAAAATTTCATGTTATTTCATTTATTTTAAAGTAATATAATATCAGATGTTATTGATATAAGATCATACAATCACAAATATTGTTTCTGGTGCCATACCAGAAGGTCACAATATATATATATATATATATATTGTGATATTCTGGTATGGCACCAGAAATATATATATATATATATATATATATGAAGTATAAAAAGAAAATATAAAACAGACAAAACTCTATATGTATTGCACTCAGGTGCAGTGTTCTCATATACAAGGCTCCTCACTGATAAATGCCACAAGCCAGAAACTAGTCTGGATATATTGGATGAGTAGGCAGTAGATATGGATGATTTTAATTTATATTCATTTGTTAATAAATTTTGAATGATTTTATACCAAGTAAACTTGCTTTGTTGTCATTCAATTTTACAATGCAAATTTATTGGTTAATTGTATGTTGATGAGACAATATTCACTAATTGATTATACCAGTAATTCAATTAAAGCAATTAAAAAATAATTCAGAAAACAAATCACAGAATAGGTAAGAAAGTATAATTACTTATCATTTTTCATATTGAATTTAATGTTTATTATCTGACCAGATATAAATTTTAGACAGCAATAAATTAATAGATTTAACATTCTTAAATTATAAGTAATTAGAAATTTATTATAAGTGTTGAGTTAGTAACAAGTAACAGCTATATTAAGATAGAAACTATATATGAATTGATTTGATGATTGATAAAGGTACTAATAATATTATAATCATTGAAGATGGATAAAGGTAATTGCATATAAATGTTACATATTTTATTTTAAATCATTATTGATTAAAATGTATATTATATTAAGTCACTATACAATCATAAAAATTGTATTCTTGTTCAGTTATAGAGCTGGTAATAGTGATATATTTAATTCTGTTACAAGTTAGAGTGATTGCTTTAATTATATCTAAATTTCATTAATGTGTATCATAAATTCCATTTAAATATTAAATTTTAATATTAAAATTTGTTTATATAAATACTAACAATCTATGCCATGACAATTGTAGCCTAAAGTTTTAATGACCTAGCTTTATTAAACTGAAAAGTAATTGGATATGATTTGTCAATTGTGTTTGAGTAAATATCTAATAGAAACCTATCATTTATTTTATGGTTATTGAAAATCTTAAGATTATTTACTTGGATGGTTTTATTTTATAATAATGTAAGTTGCTGAAATTGGAAAGATATCTTAGGTTAATTGATTTTGTACTACTATTAAGTATTTAATCTTATTATAAGTAATTTAGTTAATGTGAGTATATTGATATTAGTGGAATAGTATCACTGAGTAATTTATTTGGTTGTAATTGGAAATCAATTATTGTGTTCTCTATTTAGATTAGTTGGTATATTAAAATTATTATCTAATCCATCCATGAATTACTTTATTTAAATATAAATAAAATAATGTTTGACATTTGGTATAATTTTGTATTATTATTAACAATGTTTTGACTCATACAAAGTATTAAGGTTGATCTGTCTAATTCTTTGTCATTATTTTTATTATATTGTAAGTGGTTTATATAATAGGCATATACCACTATTTATAAGATAATGTTATTTGGTTTTATTGCTTTATTTTTGATCCATTGCAAAAAATGCTCCTATTTTAGATGAATTTGTTTGAATTCTATTTGTTCTAAATGCTATTTGAATTACTGAATTTACAACAAAAATTATTATCATTGTTTTATTGAATTAAGTGTTAGATTGTTATTTATTGATTGACATTTTTTTAAACTTAGTTTATTGTTTTCATTCTGTTACAAATGTCACTACAATTCACGGGCATTATTAAATTAGTATTGCTCTTCCTTGGTTCATATTTTTATTTTGTTAAAAATAATAATTAATAATTAGGCTATGATTCAAGATACAGTACGACCCATAATTTTATTTTGTGATGAATGGTGCTCAACAACAGAGTATAATTTTATTCAGCTATAAATGGTGATCAATAATTAGGCTATATTTTTATTCAGATTATATTAAAGTTTTTATTTCCCATTGTCATTATAGTTATTCAGTTACACATAGTTTCCAAATCTGTGGGGTATTAAAAGAACATACCCTTATGTTTATTCTGTTACAAATGGTCCCTCAATTCATGAGGAATTAAAGAACACCATTCTTTCTATATATATATATATATATATATATATATATATATATATATATATATATATATATATATATATATATATATATATATATATATATATATATATATATATATTATAATGGGACAACACTATTAACCTTACCTGCCATACCCTGTTGCAGCACCAGATACAATGGACGACCATACACAGATGTCCCAGTCCAAAATACACTTGGATTACCTGTATCACCTGTAATATCTCCATGCCTAACACCTTTCGTGCCAGTTATAACAGAACCCACTACCTCAAAATTAAAGTGCCAGATGTACTCGAACCACAAGTTACACCCTATGATGACATGAATATGACTAAGTAGTTGGATAACTTGGATGAAATGTGTCAACCCAACCACAACAAGTCATATCCTAAATTTGTGATTTTACAATAATTTGGGTGTGTCAGATGTTACAGAATTAGCAATGGCATGTAAATAAAGGGAGCACATCTCACTACTATCAGACCTGAGCCTTCAAATAGGATGCTAACGATGTCACAATGAAATGCCCAGTTCCAAGTCACATCTATTTTTAATATACTATCCTATAATCTACTTAAAAATGTTTCAATGTAACCTAGAGCAGCACATATTCATACATCTCCCTTTTAAGCCCCATTACACCACAGAATTCGAACTCAGGGAGTTCTTACAATCAACTCTCTTCAGGGATGGACCTACTCAATTTTAAACGAATTAGGCTTATGTATAAGCATAGTTATAGGAACATACTGATGATGATCAATTATTTGTTAAAGCAATATTTAATGATGATGATGATCATCAAACCTATAATAATGTAAAAGCATCATGTGATGATGATGATGAACATCTGTTGGTATAAATGCATAGTGATGGTGGTGATGACCAAACAGAGATCAGATTGATTTAAACAACTAATTTATTAACAACATATATAAAAAATATAACTATTTACAAGCAAGAAATAATAAGACAGATTAATATTTAGTTATAAAATAATGGTTTCCTTATCATCTTGGTGACTTCATACAAGAAAACAAAACACAATAATCTGACTTATATTATGTACAACATTATATTCTGTAATTCATTAAATATATATAACCATAACACAAAATAAAGAAAATCACACTAAAAGTTCATTAATTATAAAATTACCCCATTAAAATAATTATTACAATATTTATAAGCTAAGGTAAATATATTATCACTATAACTGCCCACTCCCATTTATCTATATGTAGGTTAAAGTTATGGTAGAAATTAATGACAGCTAAAGACCATTTATTCAGAAAGGATTAATTGTATATTCAGAATAAATAAAACTACAAGAAAAGATTAGTAACATTGATTAGTATATTGTCTCAAAGTCTTACTCTCAATATTATATATGTAAAAATCTTACTTGAGATGAGATCACCTGGATGGGTTATTGTTGACTTCTAGAAGAATTTAAAAAATTACTTTATTAAAAAAAATGTATATATATATCTATTAATTAAAAATAATTCTTTTTTGAATTTATATCAACAAAAAATTTTTCCATCCATTTGTTCACTTTAAGTTGTAGTTGATCGAATTTGGAAAAATAACATTTTAAACACACAATAAAAAAAAACAATACATAAACTTTCAAATAAAATGAAAAATTACAAAAGCAAAAATAATCATCACGTGAATTAACTATATAATTTCTCTAGGAGTAAAGCAAGCGTTCAGTCAATAAAAGAAAAATGTCAATATCCATGGCTAAAAGTTCCAGTTCACCAACTCTGTTGTTGTTATTTATATATAGACTTTCCTGATCATATGAATCCATGGAAAAATGTTAGTGTACCAGCATTTCCAAAATAGACATTCTGATGACAGATGTTATGATTTCATAATCAAGCAATGACGTAGAATTTAGTTAGAAAAATCCCAACAGCATTAATTTTCTTACCCCAAATACATCATAATGTTTCCTGTATTATCAACCATATATTTATAATTTATCTTAATTATATATATATAAAATAGATTTTTAAAAAACAACAGTTAATTTTACTTTTTAGTATTCAGATTTCCTTTGCATTAATATTTCTATAATGAATTTAACTTGTAAAAGAACTTAATTTACTAGTTTCATTAACTATTAATTTTAAATTACAGTTTAACTTCTGGAAACTACAAACATTTTTCCTTTAAATGCCAAAAAGTTATTTTCCTCTTTTAAAAGAAATAAAAACTTAACTTTTTTTCTTGCTGTCTTTCTTAATTCCCGGTCTCTTTCTCCAACTCATCTGCTTTTTTTTTCAATTGTAAAAAGAAGCACTCTTTCATCACGTGACTACTAAAAAACCATATTATTACAACTTGAAAATAAAAAAAAATCACATTATAAAATTATCATATTTATTTATTTCAAATTCGACCATTTATTAAAAATCTTGACCTCATACAAATCTAATCGTTATGTCTGTCTATGTTAGTCAATTAGTATTTTTTTTTAATAAAATTAAATGAATAAACAAATAGGAAAACAATTAATTTCTACCAATAAACGAACATATTAGTTTATATGCATATGTTTATCTACATATATATATATAAATATATATATACACATGTAAACAAACAATTTATTTACTTACGAATAGATAAAAAAAAACCATTAATCTCTCAAACATATCGGTATGTATGTTTGTTTATAAAGGTATATATTACATTTATATAATCAAGTTTGTAAGATATTTATTTTTTCTACCACTGGGTTTAAATTTAGGTATTGAAGAAGACATTGGGACAGGTTTGTATAGGCTAGTTTTAAGCCATCTCTTACAACACCCCTTCCTAAACAGGTAAAATTTTAACTAGCTTTCAAATTTTAGCTCTCATACGTACGACAAGTATGTTAGTTACTTTGGGTTTGGTGAAGGGTTGCTATATTAATTACCTTGCTTTCTAACATTTCTTTTCCTTTATGATTGTAATTTAACAGCTGGTTCTGGGAAGTTCAAATAGGATGCTGGATTAGAGCTTTGATGGTTTATACTTGAGGCATAACCAAGAATGTGTCTCTGTTACAGAAGGCACATGAAATCATTTATTTGCTACTCTTCTCCATGCTCCTTTGAGACTTATTGGACTTTGAAGATCTAGTCAAATATAAAAACATGTTTGTTTAAGTTAGCCTCTAGATATTCCCCTATTTGCATTTATGCATTACTTGGGAAATACCCTCATCAAACTTAATATCCCTAATCCTGTACTATATATGTGCATTTATACACATATACATTTTTTTTTATTATACATTGCACTACTATTATCACAAAGTTTACCCCTTTTTTTTATAATCTCAGCTATGATAAAAAATATTTCCTGATATTATCCTACATAATTATTAATGTCCAAAGTAAGGCTTTAAGATTCGAGCATTATATGTGCCACGAATCTCTCCTCCTTGATTTACCCAAAGTTGCATTGGGACCTGAATGCTTGACTATGGTATATGGTCCCTCATACATATTGCTAAACTTATGGTATTTACCTTCCGGTGGTTTACTGGGATGCAGAGTTTTTATCAGCACTCTGTCTCCAATTTTGAATTTATATTTGGACCTTCTTATTTTTTTTATGTCTATGATTGGCTTTCTTAGCAAGTCGCTTGCGAGCTTGCAATATGTCCTTATCTTTGTCTATGACTATTTTTGTGTCTATTGGATTATAGGTTTTAAATAGCACGGGTGTACTTTGATGGAAATGTAGTCGGATTGGTGTGAATCCGGTTGACTCATTTACACTTCAATTAATGTACTCGACTATCTGTTCTGTCTGCTTAACCCACCCCTTGTGTTCTTCCTCTAAATAGGTCCTAAACAAACGTCCAAGTTCCCACATGGGTTCGACTGAGGATTCCTAAAGGAGGTCAACACATGCTTGATCCCTGATTTTCTTACCCATTTCTTCCATTCCTTGGATAGGAAAGGAGTACCATGATCCGTTAAAATGATCCCAGGCTTTCCTATCATCGGGAATTGAAGGGTGTCCAATACTTTGATCGTATGTTTAGTATTGGCTTGGGGTATTGGGTAAGCAGTGACATATTTGGAAAAGAGATCATAGGTGACTAATAAATATTTTTGCCTGTTAAATGGGGGCAATGGCCCATAGTAGTCAATCGCTAAGATCTCACCTGGTCTTTCTGGTATTATTGAATTTATCGAGTTGATATAATTTTGTTTTACTGGCTTGGTTCTTAAACAAGTTAAACAGTCCTTAAGAGACTTCAAGACATCCTTGTACATTTTCAGCCAGTAAAACCAATTTTTAAGTGTGTGATCTGTCTTATGGGCACTGTAATGCCCATACAGACAGTGGACATATTTTATGAGTGGGTCTCTTAGAGCTGTTGGCATTACTACCCTCCACTCGTCTGTGTCACAATCAATTCTATATTGCAAGACCAGTTGTTCAAGTTTAAATTGATCAATATCCTTAGTCTCATTCAAAACTTCCTCCCCTGACAAAACTCTCATGATTGGGTTTAATTCTGGATCATTGATTTGTAACTTGGGTAAGTTTTCCAACTCGTTCTCTACATTACTATCAGCCATACTATTGACATTCGTAATGTAGGCATTGTCTACCAATAAATGATTTTGTTCCAACCTACATGGGTTTCGACTTAGCACATCAGCTATGACATTCTCAGATCCTTTGCAATATTGTACAGTGTAATTGAATTCCTGTAGCAGCAAACTCCATCTGACTAGACGACTATTAGTCAGATAGCTGTGGTTCAGGAATTCAAGGCTTTTGTGATCAGTGATCACTATTACCTCTGATCCAAGTAGCATCTGTTGAAATTTTTGGAAGGCCCACACTATTGCTAGTGCTTCCTTCTCAGTAACCATATAATTAATCTCTGGACCTTTAAGGAGCTGGCTAATAAAATGGAGGATCCCAGGTTGGCCATCCTCCTGGATTTGGGATAACTTTACCCCCAATCCGAAACCACAACTATCTGTTTGGACAATAAATGGTTTATTAAAATCAGGGAAGGCTAACATGGTTTGCTCTAAGAACCCTGTTTTAATATTCTCAAATGCTCGGTCCTGTTCTTCAGTTTATTTCCATCATTCATCTTTTCTAATAAGTTTTAGCAATGGTTCCATGTGGTCAGCGAACTTCTGGTAGAAACAATTGTAAAAATTACATAAGCCTAAAAATGATCTAATTTGCTTCTTATTAATTGGTTTGGGGAAGTTTTGAATTGCACTGATTTTCTCTGGATGGGGCCTTATCCCATTGCAACCAATGATATGACCCAGGAAGACTACCTGGTTAGAAGCTAAGATACTCTTTTTGAAGTTTATTTTGATTTTGATTCCCTTTTTGTAGCACTCTTCAAAAAACATAGTGAGATGTCGAAGGTGTTCCTCGATTGTGGTTGATGCAATAATTACATCATCCACATACATTGTTAGGATCTGTTTAATCTCAGAAGTATGGTCTTATCCAGGCATCTAATCAGACCAGCACCACTATTGGTCAATCCAAACGGCATCCTATTAAACTGGTATGTAATACCCTCATATCGGAAGGCAGTATATTGGCAATCTTCAGGATGAAGTTCAATTTGCCAATAACTGGAGGTCAAATCAAAGGTGGAAAATACCTTCTTATTTCCAAATCTCATGAACAATTCATGAATGGGTGGTGGAATGTTCCTGTCAGGGACAGTAGTTCTGTTCAGTTGCTTCGCATCTAAACAAAATCTCATCAACCCATCTCTCTTCTTCACTGTCACAACTGGATTACAGAATGGTGAAGAGCATTTGGAAATAATACTCCAATACAGCATTTTATTAATCTGCTTGGATATTTTTTCTCGATACTGGTATGGAATAGGATACAATCTGGATTGAAATGGTTGGTCATGCACTAATTTAATTCTTTTCTGGAATCCCTCTATCACTCCTGGTATCTCTGGGAATATTGGGCTAAATTCCATTGTAACAGATCACAATTTAAGTACATCATTGCTTCCAAGCAAGTTGGACTCTACAAGTTTATCATTTATGAGCACTTCTGGGATACTAGGTGTAATACAATCTACCTCAATTAGGTCATATCTTGGAAGCAATGGCATCTCCAAGACCTCATCATTTACTCTAATTGTTCTACTGGAGAAATCAATAACACAGGAGTTCATATGTAAGAAGTCTGCCCCAAGAATAACATCATGGATTAAACCATTGAGTATCAAAAACACATGATAGAGGGTTGTTTGGACCATTTCATTCTTAACCCAGATTTGTTTCTGAGCTAACTTGGCCTTCTTTCTGTTAGCCATGGTAACTTATATAGATTTCAGTGGCAAAATTTTAACATTAGGGTTTTTGGTCAGAATTTTTTGAAGAAATTTATCTGACACCACTGAAATCTGGCTACCAGAATCTAATAGCGCCTTAACCAGCAGACCCTCAAACAAAACCTCTATCATGGGGCAGCTTTGTAAAGCAAAGTTAGGTACTTTATCATCCCATGAACACATCATGTTAGTGATCTCTCTATAAGGAGTCAGTTGCATGTTCCTCATGGTATCTTTGGTGTCTTGAGGTGAGGAACATAACCTCAAGTACCCTGCTAGTTTGGTTGCTTTTGGTTTTTGAGTGTAATGTTACTACACCCAGGTTTTGGGGACTTCCCTGGACTATTAGGAGGACTTATTTGCACTTTTCCATAATTAGGCCCGTCCCTTTTTGGTGACCATATATTTTGGGGACTATTTGGCCTGGCTTTACCTTTCCAGTGATTAGGATCATTGTTATTTTTCCGTTTTCGATAAAATATTGCATTTATAGCTGTATCTTCTTTCCTTTTTTCAGGAGCTCTAGTAGATAAACTGAGGTTATTCATGTCAATGCTAGTTAATAACTCAGCTACCTGCTCAATATTTACCGCATTTGTGCACAACAGTGATTGTTCTATTTTCAATGGAAGATTTTTCTTTACAATTCTTATAATCTCACTTTCATTAAAATGATACGTATTTAGTGTACATAACTTCATAACCTGACATCTAAAAAACTTGGTTAGTGTTTCTCCAGGTACTGATCTATACCTCTCCTGAAACATTTTATACAGTATAGCCTCCTGTCGGTCCCTATTCCAAAAGTTCCTGGTCAGTAACATTTTATAATCTTCAAAGGTAGATGGTGTCTGAAATAAAGATTCCCACCACATCAAGGCATCTCCTTGCAGGTGGCTATAGGGAATTATTATCTTCTCACCCTCAGACAAATTCCTATTTACAGAAAAATACAAGTTTAAACTTCATAAATGTTCTATTGGTGCTCCATTTGGGGCTCCTTTAAACACCTTCAACTTAACGAACTGATTAATTGCATTCATCTGTGTGGAAGGTGCATGAATCTTCATAATTTCTGCAGCATCCTTTTGTGGATTCCTCATATATTGATCAGAATTAGTTTGATATACTGTTGGAAGAGTGTCCTCTAAATGAACATTGTGGAGGCCATCATCCTCTCCAGTTAAGACATAAGATGGATTCCACATAATGGTTGTTCACTCTTTGTGGATCCTTAACAGCTACTTCCAAATGATTCAAATCAACCTCTTTCTCTTCTCCCTGTTTCTTAGTCTTTGTGCTAGCTTCAGTTTGTCGCACAATATGCATTAGTAATCTTGGGTTCCTTTGAGATTCCCCTATTGAATGTCTTCAATTCATGGACTCGTCCATTCTATCAGCTTGACCCCATACTTCGGCTGTACTCTCAGTGAGTTCCTCCAGTCTATTTTGGTGTATAGCAGTTACAGTTTCCAAAGACATCAATTTGTTTGCAAATTGGTCCAACCATCAATTCAATATATCCTCAACCCCATGGGGTATTTCACCTTCTTTATCCCCTACAGTCAAAAGATGAGCCAATTTGGCATGGATGGCTTGAATTTCCTCTTTGCTTTCACTTTCTTGCTTTTCTTGATTCTTCTCTATATCTTCCCTGAAAGTTTCGTGGGTCTTATAAACTTCTTTAAGTTTGGTACCCAGCTGAACCACAATACTATCTGTTAAGACTGTATACCGGTCACTGCACTGTATAATCTTTTCATCCATCTCTTCTTACATTTTAACCATCCCTTGCTTTACTTCAATGACATCTTTTTGTACATTTCCGAATCCTAAAGACGATTGTTCCATATTCTTAATCAGCTTTTCCTCAACTTCCTCCATTTCTGCTTTTGCTTTTGCTTCTATCTTATTCAGCTCACTTTTCAATTCTTCTCTCAAAAGACATACATCTTCTTTCAGTTCTGTTTCCAGCTTGTTCACCATATCTCTAGTTGCCATACTTTCTAATTTCATATTCATATCTTCCCTCATGGCATCCACTTTATTGCACATACTAGAAGTTATCTTTGCCTCCATACTATTCATGTTTCATTCTAAACTAGCATTTATTCCTGCCTCCATACTATTGATATCAGTTTTCATACTATTGATATCAGTTTTTATACCTTCCATCTTTGCCATCATTTCTTCAAACATTGCTTGCAAGATGGAAATATTTCCAATATCATGTACTACTTTACTCTCAAGTGCTTGAGCACTCTGATCAGTGGGGACTTCTTGGGTTTGTAAAGCTCTTTGGCTTTCTTCCAGTCTCTGTGATTCATTCTCATCTATCATAGACCCCCAGGAGTTTGGATCAATAAAGACCCCTCCCCATCACTATTATCAATATCACTCTCTCCTTCCACAATACCAGTATCTAATATCTCTTCCATCATGTTTATACTCTTACTTTTCAATAATAATCCACTTCTCAACAACATGTATCTAAATACCTATTCAAAATAACTTTATACTTATTAATATTTAAATATAATGCTACAGGACTCCTAACTACTCCATGTCATCACCTAACTATTGAATGTCTATTTTTTTTAAACTGGTGTTTAAGCTTGCCTAATTCATCTAACTTTAATTTTATTTATTAATTCTTTATTTACCAGTTGATCTTCATTTGTTCATTTCATCACATGTTACATTCATCATTTACTCTTAATGTTATTTATTTATTTTTTTGACAAGAATTTTAAATTTCCAAAAAAAATAATTGGTATATCTGTTCATTATCATTCCTATTGAATATATACTGGTCTTATATAACAGAGTATGTTCAATATGGATTTAAGATTTAAAGATTAGGGGTAAAATAAAAAACATTAAAAAAAATTTTTTTTTTTAAATTTCAGTCTAATGGCTGAACCTCCCTTGCATCTAAACTCTGTTCAGGCCCCACATTTGGGCGCCAGATATAATGGGACAACACTATTAACCTTACCTGCCATATCCTGTTGCGGCATCAGATACAATGGATGACCATACACAGATGTCCCAGTCCGAAATACACTTGGATTACCTTTATCAACTGTAACATCTCCATGCCTAACACCTTTTGTGCCAGTCATAACAGAACCTGCTACCTCAAAATTAAAGTGCCAGATGTACTCAAACCACAAGTTACACCCTATGATGACATGAATATGACTAAGTAATTGGATAACTTGGATGAAATGTGTCAAGCCAACCACAACAAGTCATATCCTAAATTTGTGATTTTACAATACATTTGGGTGTGTCAGATGTTACAGAATTAGCAATGGCATGTAATAAAGGGAGCGCATCTCACTACTATCAGATCTGAGCCTTCAAATAGGATGCTACAGATGTCACAATGAAATGCCCAGTTCCAAGTCACATCTATTTTCAATATACTATCCTATAATCTACTTTAAAATGTTTCAATGTAACCTAGAGCAGCGCATATTCATACATCTCCCTTTTAAGCCCCATTACACCACAGAATTCGAACTCAGGGAGTTCTTACAATCAACTCTCTTCAGGGATGGACCTACTCAATTTTAAATGAATTAGGCTTATGTATAAGCATAGTTATAGGAAAATACTGATGATGATCAATTATTTGTTAAAGCAATATTTAAGGATGATGATGATCATCAAACCTATAATAATGTAAAAGCATCATGTGATGATGGTGATGAATAACTGTTGGTATAAATGCATAGTGATGATGGTGATGACCAAACAGAGATCAGATTGATTTAAACAACTAATTTATTAACAACATATACAAAAAATATAACTATTTACAAGCAAGAACTAATAAGACAGATTAATATTTAGTTATCAAAAACTTGGTTTCCTTATCATCTTGGTGACTTCATACAAGAAAACAAAACATATTAATCTGACTTATATTATATACAACATTATATTCTGTAATTCATTAAATATATATAACCATAACACAAAATAAAGAAAATCATACTAAAAGTTCATTAATTATAAAATTACCCCATTAGAATAATTATTACAATATTTATAAGCTAAGGTAAATGTATTATCACTATAACTGCCCACTCCCATTTATCTATATGTAGGTTAAAGTTATGGTAGAAATTAATGACAGCTAAAGACCATTTATTCGGAAGGATTAATCGTATATTCAGAATAAATAAAACTACAAGAAAAGATTAGTAACATTGATTAGTATATTGTCTCAAAGTCTTACTCTCAATATTATATATGTAAAAATCTTACTTGAGATGAGATCACCTGAATGGGTTATTGTTGACTTCTAGAGGAATCTAAAAATTTACTTTATTAAAAAAAATGTATATATATCTATTAATTAAAAAGAATTCCCTTTTGAATTTATATCAACAAAAGATTTTTCCATCCATTTGTTCACTTTAAGTTGTAGTTGATCGAATTTGAAAAAAATACATTTTAAACACACAATAAAAAAAAACAATACATAAACTTTCAAATAAAATGAAAAATTACAAAACAAAAATAATCATCACGTGAATTAACTATAGAATTTCTTAGAAGTAAAGCAAGCGTTCAGTCAATAAAAGAAAAATGTCAATATCCATGGCAAAGTTCCATTTCACCAACTTTGTTGTTGTTATTTATATATATGAAATAGCTTTCCTCATCGTATGAATCCATGGAAAAATGGTAGTGCACCAGCGTTTCCAAAATAGACATTTTGATGACAGATGTTATAATTTCATAATCAAGCAATGACGCAGAATTTAATTAGAAAAATCCCACAGCATTAATTTTTTTACCCCATATATATCATAATGTTTCCTGTATTATTATTACGTATATTTATAATTTAGCTTGATTATATATATATATAATTTTTTTTTTTTTAAAAAAAAAAAACAGTTACTTTTACTTTTTAGTATTCAGATTTCCTTTGCATTAATATTTCTTTAATGAATTTAACTTGTAAAAGAACTTGATTAACTAATCATTCATTACTATTAATTTTAAATTAAGGTTTAACTTTTGGAAACAACAAACATTTTTCCTTTAAATGTCAAAAAGTTATTTTCCTTTTTTAAAAGAAATGAACACTTAACTTTCTTGTTGTCTTCTTAATTCCCGGTCTCTCGATCGTCTGCTTTTTTTTTTTTTCAATTGTAAAGAGAAGCCCTCTTTCATCACATGACTACTAAAAAAACCATATTATTGCCACTTGAAAATAAATAAAAAAATCACATTATATAATATCATATTTATTATTTCAAACTCGACCAGTTATTAAAAATCTTGACCTCATATAAATCTAATCTTTATGTCTGTCTATGTCAGTCAATTAGTATTTTTTTTTAAATAAAATTAAATGAATAAACAAATATGAAAACAATTAATTTCTACCAATAAATGAACATATTAGTTTATATGCATATGTTTATCTACATATATATATACACACACCATGTAAACAAACAATTTATTTACTTACTCACGATAGACAAAAAAACAACAACATTAATCTCTCAAACATATCGGTATGTATGTTTGTTTATGAAGGTATATATTACATTTATATAATCAAGTATGTAAGATATTTATTTTTTCTACCACTGGGTTTGAATTTAGGTATTGAAGAAGACATTGGGACAGGTTTGTATAGGCTAGTTGTAAGCCATCTCTTACAATATATATATATAAAGTCATTATAATTGTTTTCTGTAAAAATTATTGCAGTGGCTATATAGTAAACTTAGGAGTTAAACATTTTGCATTGAAGATTCATTCATCAATTCTATTGCTTGAATATCACATGGTCTCTAGAAGAACAAATCATTTGATTATTTATATATGATAATCTTTTAGATATTTTCATATATGTTATATATACATGTGAAGTCATATATCATTCTAAATTATTTTGCATTTTATAATAATGAATAAAGTTTTTACTTTATTAAAAAGTATCTAATGAAATTATAACTGCTAAAATTTAATTTACTGTACACCCATATCATAATATCCTAAGATCACCCAATGATATTTTAGATATTAGTATTAAGTTCTTCTGTTTTACAATTTTTAAATCTCAATTGTAGCTTTTATGATCTAAGCTTCCATTAATATAACAATTTATTTATCTTTATTTATTTCATTTTCTTTAACATAACTGGAAACTTTATCTCTGCCATAATATTTTACACAAATGTATTACATTTTGAGACAATTTCATTATTATGTATTAATTTTTGCAATATATTTTGAAATCTCAGTTTTTATTATTTGTATAAATAAATGTGTATGCCTCTGTAGATGAGTGTATATAACAAGATCAATATTTTATCTGGTTATTATTTTTTTCAATTTATAGTTTTACTGAGAAAAGCTATGACTAAAAATAATGCAAAAGAAGCATGTTTGAGAGTAATTTTTATTAATTTTTTGAATTTAAAAATTATTTTTGATACAAAATATTTTATAATAGTAGAAGGGTTAACTTTAGATTTTTTTATCGCGATGTGATTTTATTAACCAGTAATATATCAGATGACTTGGAAAAAAAAAAGTATTTTGGTATAAATATATATTTATAAAAGTTAAAGAAAAAATCAGGCATTTATTTATTTTAGCTATGATGTGTATGTTAAAATAAAGTATAGAATATCTTGGCTATTCTTAATATAAATTAGGTCAAGACAGGTATTGTCAATCCAGTTATTGTATTAATGTTGACAAACATCTTTCATAGAATAAAAAGCTCATTGTCATTGTGATCTGCAGTCGTTAGACTGATGCAAGAAAGACCGCATTCATTTTAAATATAGTTTGAGTCATCAGATTTAACTTGTCTATTCTTTATAAAATAAAGAAATATTGAGCACATGCAATCTGTTAAAAGATGCCTTTTTTAGCCCACTGTTTGTATAGAATTAAATTCTAATGGTGATTTTCTTTACGTAAAATATATATTCACGATATCTCTGACATTTAAAAAGTGCACAACATGTGAATTGTGTTCCCTCTTTCTATAGTTGATTTACCTTTAATGATAACAGGAACTGTGTGTCAGAAGCCTATATTATCTTTAACAAGAGAGAATATTGTTATGCTAATATTTTCTGATAAATTTTATCATTAAGAATAAAATAAAGGATGATAAAAAAATCTTTCTGTTCCATTTTTAGTAATTTAATAAAGAAATTTTAAATGTACACACACACACACACACAAAACAAAAAGCAAATAAACACATAAATATATTAACTTTGTATTTTCTGATGCACTTTTTTTAAATTAGTTAATATATATAAATACAGTAGGAGGTCAGTTATCGCCTCTCTTATTATAAAAAATAATCAAAAAGTTAGTTGCTCAGGAGATCATGCGATGTTTAAACACTTCAGATATGATGTCGAGCATAGCAGTACGATTCAAATACCAATTTAATTAAAATTCCTCTATTTATATATATATATATCAAAGCGTTGACCGGGAAGCGAACCCGGGCCAGCTGCTTCGAAGGCAGCTATGCTAACCGCTAGACCACCAGCGCTTCAACAATATTCCTCTATTTTTAAGAATTAATTCAGAAACCATTAACTTTTAAATCCGTCACAATACTATTGCATAAAATTGCACAATTCAACTTTATGATTTATTTGAATCTCATATCAATGGTTATTATATGTTTTATTTCTACAGTGATATGTAGACTTAATATAATTAATTTTTTACATTTTTATTTACCATAGTCAAACTCACTCCACTCACAAATTTGGTACTATTCACCTCGTATTTTAAATACAATAATATTTATCTGAGGTGGATGGTGTCAAAGTTGTGAGTGGAGTGAGTTTGACAATGGTAAATAAAAATGTAACAATTTACTATACATAAATACTCTTCATATATATATATATATGGGAGATAGTGACTTGGGCCAACTGATGAGAGCTGGTTCAACACAAAATGCATCTTGATGGTCATTTGTCTTTTATTGTATTTTTATTTATATGAATTTAAAAAGAATGAGGAAGTATGGAGATTTTTCAATATATTTATAATTTATTTCTAAATAAATAACTAATCTTTCATATAGATAGGATATATAATGAAATACTTATATAAGTTTACGAAATTGGTTTTAAGAAGCGACTTAAGTTGAAATGCTTTAAAATATGCTACCAAGTAGCAAACAACCTTCTAGAAGGTTAGTTGTTATTGCTTGTTTTTATTACTTTAAGTCCAATTAGACAGCGAGTTAAACATAATCCATATTTTAAAAACATAAAATAATCATAGAATACTAAGTAAATTAATATAATTTACAGGTTATTTAATATAAATCTTCCTGATTAATATCTATCGCTTTTATTGCTTCTTTTGACACTTTTCTAAAGAAAAAATTATTTCAATTAAGAAAAGAAAAATAAATAAATGTAGATAAAAATTTTATTCACAACTATTTTGATGAACTTTGTTTTTGATGACTATATCTTACTATTAAAAAGCCTGAAGACACATTCATTTCCAAGCTAAAGGAATTTCGCCATAAGGACAGAATAATCTCTTCCAGATTTTTATTTGACAACACGTGGAGCCTGATTAAGCTGGATTAACAACACCAGTAACCACATCAGAACATTTGGTTGCCTGACTAACATGGATAACTATTATTTTTGATTTACAATTGTATCATTATTACATATGGTTTTTTCAATAAAATTATTTATAAATAAAAAACTGAAAAACGTCACACACAAAAAGTAAAATATACAACTTTAACCATTAAATTTTTATTTGATTTATTTAAATACAAAACTATATAATATTTAAATACAAATATATTTATATACCTGTTATAATATATAGGGTATATGAGCACAGACTTTCACACGACCCACCACTCTCCACACTATTTCATAACGCTGATACACTTCAACACATATATGTTGAAAAGATAAATAATCACCAATATACGTATTTCATGCTAGACCAGCAATCATCAGTTGGTCCAGATTACCATCTCTACACATATATGCTATAAGTGCTCAAATATATATTAAGATAGCCAATCCTCATAATTTAATGGGCAGGCTTTAATCTACTCCCCACTCCCAACTCTTCAACCATCCATTCAATTGAAAATCTGATGATGGAATGCTCAAAGGCCACCCTGAGGCTGAGATTCTTGTCACACGCATGTTGACCTAAGGTCAATCTGACCCCTCATATACAGGACATAATCCATTTAATACATATACAAAGAATGGGCAGGTATCTCTACTATGTAATAACTGAAACACACAGTCTTATCATAGACCTGTGTTTATATATGTAATATATAGGGTATATGAGCACAGACTTTCGCATGACCCACCACTCTCCACACTATCTCATAAGACTGATCCACTTGAACATATATATGTTGAAAAGATAAATAATCACCAATATACATATTTCATGCTAAACCAGCAATCATCAGTTGGTCCAGATTACCAACATGGGTGTGACAAGAATCTTGGCCTCAGGGCAGCCTTTGAGCATTCCATCATCAGATTTTCAATTGAATGGATGGTTGAAGAGTTGGAGTGGGGAGTAGATTGAAGCCTGTCAATTAAAGTATGAGGATTGGCTATCTTAATATATATCTAAGTACTTATAGCATATGTGTGTAGAGATGGTAATCTGGACCAATTGATGATTGCTGGTTTAGCATAAAATACGAATATTGGTGATTATTTATCTTTTCATCATATATGTGTTCAAGCATATCAGTATTATGAGATAGTGTGAAGAGTCGTGGGTCATGTAAAAGTCTGTGCTCATATACCCTATATATTACATATATAAACACAGGTCTATGATAAGCCTGTGTGTTTTAGTTAATACCTGTTATAAATAAATATATTACAATATTATTACATTTAACAATAAAGAGCTACTATATACCCTCTAAAGCTCTATAAAGAATTAATATTTTATTCTGCACATTTAATAGCTAAGATTTTGTTATTTTTCAATAATTAAATTACTTTGAGCATAGTATTTATAAAAACTACTAGCACTGATAAAAGTATAAAAGATATTTAGGATTGAATATTTTTAGATTATGGCTGCAGAAAGGGGATTTCTGTTAATTGAAAGGATACCTATTTGTTTGTTTCTAAAATTTTAAAGAAATCAAGAATGGCAAATTTTAATACATAACATTCTAGTCATTATAAATGTTATTGATATTTAATAGCTCATATAGAAAGTAAACATAGATGGTTCTCAACAACATAAATTTGCCAGTACAATTAGTTTATTGGCTTTTATCTCTGAGTTTAAGACCAAAAAAAACATCACAATCTTTCTTCTTGCTGTCTGATAGTTGTTACCTAAACTTCAGTAGACATTTTTTGAAAGCATAAAAGATGTATATTTGAATGACTTTTTTAATTAGATATTTTCTGTCATGACAAAGTTAAATTTATGGTAGTTATAACCAAGTAGTTATCTAAGACCAGTGGATTTACTAAAAATTCCATAATTGCAGATCCAGATAGCCATTTCATAATAAACATTTATTTAGTTATCTACAATTACATATAATTTTTTTCTAATGGAAGATTACAAGAATTTAAAAAAATATCTGCTTAATACTGTTGGACATTCTGAAGTTAGTAAAAAAATATCTACTTAATACCATTGGACATTTTGAAGTTAGAAGAAAAGGTGAAAGTACAATGGATTTGAGAAATGGATATACACTTTACTATAAAGTGACAAATTTTGGAAGCATGAGTAAAATCATATTAATTATAAATAAAAAGTAGAACATTGTGAAAGTTGATGCTATATCAAAAAAGTAATAAGATTGTTTATTCACCTTAATAAAAAATATCAAATACAGTTAATAGCCAACAAATTTTCCTTTCAATAAAGAAGTGGATTTTTATGTAGTTATACAAAATGTTTTTGATCTCATCAAACAAAACTATCATGGAAGACATTAATTCTATAAATGAAAAATGATTAAAAGATGAGGATGTTATGGATAAATTTGGTTGTGATATCAGAAATGAGAGAGGATATGGACTCATGGAATTTGTAGAAAAAGAAAAATGGTCTATTATGAATTAAATTTTTAAGAAAAAATGCTAAACTGAAATAGAAACATTTTAATAAAGATACAGTAGAATTAGATTATATTTTGAATAATAGAAGATATATGTTTCAAACGTGTAATGTTCTTAATAGATTCAATGCAGGAATGGATCATGGATTAGTGAAATATAAGATACATGTTAGTGCAAAGATTGAGAGACAAAATACTATTTAAAAAGTTAGGGTGAACTTAATCTTCAGAAACATTCCAATGAAGTTAAATTAAAATTTTCCAATCATTTAAAAATATTATACTGTTTTCTGGTAAATTTAGGCCTTAAAAGTTATAAATTTCTAATGTATTTGTGAATGAAGTTATGTCTGTGTTTATTCATTCAGAATATTAAAAAGCTTCACAGAATGTAACTACATTTCCAGATTAACTTACCTAATTCATTAGCAGTTTTGTTTTGTTTTATTGTCTAATTACTCACCATATCAGTTTTTTATTTATTTAGTCAGCACCAGGGTGACCCGGGGGGCGATTTATAAAATGTAACTGTTCAATTAATTTTAAAAGTTTAGTTTCTCTCTTTTTTACCAGTTTTATAGTAATTTCCCAGGTTTATAACTCATAAAATAGTATTGGCATTGTAAAAATAGATACTCTCAAATACTGAACAATAAAAAAAAAGCAAATAGGTATATAATGTACAGATTATATCATAAAAAGTGATTTCTTAAATCTACATATAAAGTTAATAAATAAATAAGTATTAAAAGAAATACACACACATCATATAGGATATACATTATGCAAGTAATTAATATTTTAGGTAAACTATTAATTTAATTTAATTAGTCACTTTATCATTACTCTATTCATTTTCTCAAACTTTTATTTTTGGATTAATGTTTTTATTTTTTTAACAATGACTTCACTCTCATATAATATAAAAACTGATCTTACTGGTAAATTGATTTGTAGTGGAGATATTACTTAATAAAGTACCATATCTGAAGAAATCCACAGTTCATAATATGGGTTCTGTTCTAGTACAGTTATTCAGCTTCTGGCTTAGGAAGGGAGACATTTTAAATCAGAGCATTGGTTTGGGCTTAATACAAAAAGAACATATCAGTGAATATTCTACCTCTACTCAGATATGGTGTAACATTTCAACACATAAGTAAATCTCTGATGAAATGTGGATCTCCTACAATAAAAGAAAGGAAGGAAGAACAGCTCTCTCCTGCAATGTCCTTTTATATATTCTCCCTGTTTTTTGTCTACTATGCAGATTCTCTTCTCACCTTTATCTTTTCTTTTTGTATTGAATTATTTTTCAACATTCCTTTGAAGTTTTGCCTTGCAAAGTTTATCTCTGATGACCCCCTCAGTGGTCATCTTTAATTAAAGTCAATTAGCATTATTTTTTTCTAGAATTAAAATTACATGCCTTTAGATTTTACCTGGATTAGCATTATGAGTAAGTTTTTATAACTCATATTGTGCATATAAAAAATAAATTATACTAACTTTTAAAAAGAAATTACAAACAAAAAAGAATATTCCAAGATTTTCAAATGGCAATACCATTATACTATATATGTAAATGGTACAGTATCACCAAGGTAGGAGTCAAGAATTGAATAGGGATTGACTATTTTTATTCTCAATGAATTTTTCATATAATGGTCTTTATGGTACACTACTTCTATACCAGGTCATTGCTTTACATGATTTCATTGCCATAGCTTTATAGATATTCCTCTACCCTTTATCACTTATCACAGTAAAGGCATTTGGGCCATTCTTCCTGGTGATCTGATAGGGCCCTTCATAAAGGTTATATGATTGACTCACCAGGTTTAACTTGACCCATACCTTATCCTCTTCTCTAAACTTTGTCAGTTGTATTACTCTTCTTCAGAATACATCATTTTTGTATAGTGTTCCAGTTGTACCATCACTTAATTTTGGTCTACTTCTTCATTGATGTTCTCCAGAATTATCAGTAACTTGATCTTGAATAACGTGGGAACATGATACCCAAATTGTAGTTGGATAGGTGAAAATCCTGTGTATTTGTTATGGCCCCAATTTGTATAATTCAGTACATGAGGGAGCACCTTTAGCCATCCTCTATGATCAGAGGAAGCATATACCTAAAGAGGTGGCTACCTCTCTCACCATCTGCTCACAGGGGTTAAATTGAAGGTTCCTGATGGAAGACAGTATATGTTTGAGTTCCATTCTTTTGATCAAATTCTTGACCCTGATATGAGGTAAACAGTGTTCCATGGTCAGACAAAATAGCCTGAGGTCTCCCCACTTGTGTAAAGTATTGTTTCTTAAGTACACATATAGTGTTCTGTGTGTTGACCTGAGTTACTGGATATACCAATACCTATTTAAAGACATCATAGACCATCAATAAATACTTAATTTTTCAAAAAGCTGGCAATGGCCCATAAAAATCTATGGCTATCAGATTTTTGGGTTTCTGTGGAATTAGGGCTTTGATAAGACTTGTTTACAGGCTTTGTTCTCTGACAAACCTCACATATATTTAACAAGCATTACAACTTAGGTCTCTTTTTTATCCAATAATGCCATGTCTTTAATAAACTCTTCACTTTACTGACATTGTAGTACCCATATGATAGTGAGCATACATATTATCTTTGTTGTAATCCTTCTGATACAATCATCTTCTATTTCCAATTGTATATCTGTCAAATGCATTTTTTTAGAACTTAATCTCCATTTTTAGATCCCTTCTCAATCTTTAGACTATCAATAATCCTTTGGTATGTAACATCTTGCATGTGTGTCCTTTCTAATTGTTTCAGCTTATTTTTCACTGATGTATCCCCTTTCTATCCTACTGTAGCTAAACATACCTGTTCCATTTGTAAATGAATCTGTACAATCCAAAATTATGGCTGTGCATCTGCAACCATGTTTTCACTTTCTTTGCAGTATTGAATGGAATAATTGAACTTCTGAAGAAAAAGTTTCCATTGTATTAATCTACTATTTGTTAAATAGCTGTGGTTCAGGAACCCCAGGATCTAATGGTCAGTCCTAATGATCACTTCTGATACTATTAAGAACTGACAAAACTTCTGGAATGTTTCTATCATAGCCAATGACTTTTTTTTGAGTAACTAAGCTCCACATCTGCCACACCTAATACATACCCACTTCTATATACCTGGGCTAAAAATGGGTTCTTTAGATCAGAGTAAAACAGCATCACCTGACTGAGAAATTTTTGCTTAATACCACTGAAACTAACTTTTTGCTCCTCTGTCCACTATCATGGGGTTGCTTTATGTAGTAATTGAAGCAATCTCATGTCCATCACAAAGTTTTTTATAGAATTTATTATAAAAATTACACAACACCAGGAAAGTCCTAACTTTTTTCAGCACGTTAGGTATTGGACAATCTCTAATCACTTGGATGTGGCTTAATTGCATTGAACAAATTCTCCAGGGAATTGTAAGTGCCCATTGGGGTCCTTAGATAGATGCAATAATTTCATCATCCAATGTTTCTTGATCTCTGGTGACAATATACAATCTAGGAATTTTAATAGGCCAGCCCCACTATTCTTTAACCTGAAAGGCATTCTGTTGAATTAGTATGAGATACCATTATAACAAAATGCTATGTATTTACAGTCTGTGAGGTGTAATCTAATCTGCCAATAACTGGCAGTCAGATCTAGAATAGATAAAATTGTTTTGCCTCTGAATATATTCACCAATTCATAGATAGGCAGAAGAACATTATGATCTGGTCATGTTATCTTATTCAACTGTCTGACATCCAGATAGTCTTACTGACACATCCCTTTTTATTATCACTAATGGATTATTGTAGGGTGATGAACACTTCATTATTATTCCAAATTCTTCTATTTGGACTAATTGTTTTTGCACATTGGTTTAATATTGATGAGGTACAGGGTATTACTGTAACTGGTACAGTGCTTCATCCATAATCTTAATTCGATGTTCATGGCTCTTAATTATTCCAGATATGTCAAAAAAATTGACATATCTACCTAGTAAATTTTCTATGGATCCCTTCCATTCCCTTTTCATCAGATCTGTTAATTCCTGAATCCTCATCCCTATTATCAACCTTGTTGTCTCACACTTTATATTACTTACTTCTTCTTGCTTTATTTTTTCTTTGTTTTTATCCCAAATCCTATTACTTCACCTTCACAAACAAATATTTTTATTACTATAATCTATCATGCATCCAGTTTTGTATGAAGTAGGACCCTATTATAGCTTCATACATCAAATATGTGAGGGATAATTTTATTCCCTATTTCAATCTGTACCCAAACTTGTTTTGAGTCTAATGACACCTTTCTGTTGTTTATCAGGGTTACTTGCATATTTCCTACTGGGATGGTTTGGATCTCCATGTACTGTTTAACCATCTGCTCATATAATGACTCTGACATTACCAATATCTGGCTGCCAGAATCCCACAAGGTCTGTACTTGAATACAATTTATTAGTAGTCATTTCAGTGCATTATTGAGGCATGAAATTAATGGTTTACCTGTCCCAATCACAAATAAGTTTATTTACCTCCTTTCCTCAATCATTTTATAGCTATCTTTCTCCTGTTTACTTTTTTCTTCCACCCCCTTTTACTTCCTTCTTTTTCATGTCATTGCATTGGCCAGGATGTAAACCCACACTGTCTGCAACCAACTACTTGATTGCAAGGCGGTTGTGATGACCTCTCAGCTAACAACTCTTGACTTCATTTAACTCTTTTTTTATTTTATACTTGAACTATGTTATTAATTCCTTTGTTCCCCCCTTTATTAATGACTCTGTCTTCTTTATTTTCTACTTTATTATGGACTGCCATAATTATAATATATATAATATATACCTTTTTTTTAATGAAAGAAAAAAAAATCTAAATACCTGTTTTCTTTTTTCTTTTTACTCAAACTGCCAAAAAAAACATTACAAAACAATATTTTTTTATTTCTTTTACTAATTATTATATACTCTAATATTCCAATTTTTATAGTCACCTTTCCTTATCATCCCTATCCCTGTCTATATATGCCTTTTTTCCATCCCCAGATCTTTGTCAAATTTATATCTTTTCATTATATATATATATAAATTATAAGTTTTTGGGATGTACTGTGTCTTATTTTCCATTGAGCACCGATATTTTGACGGAATAGCAACCGCCATTTTCAAGGTTAACTTTTGAAAGAAAAACCGTTAGATCTTAACAAATAACGTGACTGTGTGCGAGATGAGAAATGAGATTCCAGTTCAGCATTCACAATATGAGGCTTATCAAAATGTTTATTTTCCTCAGTATTTTTACCTGTTAATTTTAAGTTAATATTGGATAAAAAGAGAGGTTTCCACATAGCTGGAATACGTTGTGCTTCATATTGCAAAGCTACAGAAAAAATTTTTGCAGGATGATGATGAGAATTAAAATTAAGATATCTGTTTGTATGAGTGGATTTTCTGTAAACTTATATTGACAATGTTTCATCACATTTTCTTGCAATTAAAACATCCAGAAAAGAAAGTGATCTGTTATTTTCCACTTCCATAGTAAATTTAATATTTGGATGCCAATTATTTATAAAATCAAGAAAAGAATTTAAAGAATCAATTCCATGAGGCCATATGACAAAAGTATCATCCACATATCTAAGCCAAATAGAAGGTTTATTAATAGCTGCACATAATACTTGACTTTCAAAATTGTCCATGAAAAGATCAGCAATGACAGGTGACAGTGGGGATCCCATAGAAAGTCCTTTAATTTGTTTAAACAGTTGAGAATTATAAACAAAAAATGTATTTTCAAGGCAATGTTTTGCTAAAGGAATAATAAAATCAGGTAAATCATTGTTTTGAGCTATTATATTTAATGCTTCTTCAACAGGAATATTAGTAAACATAGAAGAAACATCAAAACTAACCAATAAATCAGTTCCAGTTAGTTTTAAGTTTTTAATTATTGAAATAAAATCGCTTGAATTTTTAATTCTTGAAGGAATCTTGTCTGTCAATGGCTATAAGCATTGGGCTAAATATCGAGCCAAAGCATGTATGGGGGAGCCTATAGCACACACAATAGGTCACAATGGTATCTCAGGTTTATGAATTTTAGGCAAACCATAAAATTTAGGATATAATGAAGAACCTTCTCTTGGAGAAATTTTAATTTTCATATTTTCATCTATACTAGAAAGTTTGACAAGACATTTTGTCTTTTTCTCTAAATATGTCAGAGGATCTCTAATAATCTTTTTTTAAGTTCCATCATTTAATAAATCTACAATTTCATTATTATAATCTAAATGATCAAGAACAACAGTAGAATTACCCTTATCTGCTGGAATAATAACAATTGAATCATTTTTTTTAAATTTTGAAGTGCAATAAATTCTCCTTTAGATAAATTATTTTTTGGAGGTTTCATATTTTTTAAAACATTACAAACTTCAAATCTAATAAGATCAGCTGTGTGTAAGTCTATATTTTTTAAGAAAGATTCTATACTGCATATAATATTTTCAACTGGAACACGTTTAGGAGCCAAAGCATAATTAAAACCCTTTTCCAACAGAGAAATTTCATCACAAGAAAGTTTACGATGGGATAAATTTTTTACATATGAATCACTCACAGTATTAGTAAATTGTTTTTCCTTTCTACTTATCAATAGAGCAAATTTCTTCTTTTGTTTCAAAGTTTTAAATTCCGAATCCTTAACAGATCGAAAATAAACAATTTTATCAAAAATAGACCAAAGAATGGGATGTATAATATTGCTTAACGTTATCCGTTCTCTCAGTAAAAAACAATCAATATAGTTTAAAATATTTCTAACATCATAAATAAAAAAAATAAAAAATTTTCTACTCACCGCCTGTAGAATATTTCCTATTTTAAAAGACTTTGAATGAAATTTTAATCTGCAGCATTTTGGAACAACATCATTATCTCTACAACGAATTAAAAAAGTAAGGTCGCACAACAACTTTTTTTTCTTTACGCAAGATTTTTCGAAAGTTCTTAATCAAAAAAACATTTTCTCCCCATAGAGATTAATAATGTTATACTTAATGTTTTCACGGTTATATGATGTAGATAAATTATAAGTTTTGGGATGTACCGTGTCTTATTTTCCATTGAGCACCGATATTTCGATGGAATAGCAACCGCCATTTTCAAGGTTAACTTTTGAAAGAAAAACCATTAGATCTTAACAAATAACGTGACTGTGTGCAAGATGAGAAATGAGATTCCAGTTCAGCATTCACAATATGAGGTTTATCAAAATGTTTATTTTCCTCAGTATTTTTACCTGTTAATTTTAAGTTAATATTGGATGAAGCACAACGTATTCCAGCTAGGTGGAAACCTCTCTTTTTATCCAATATTAACTTAAAATTAACAGGTAAAAATACTGAGGAAAATAAACATTTTGATAAGCCTCATATTGTGAATGCTGAACTGGAATCTTATTTCTCATCTCGCACACAGTCACATTATTTGTTAAGATTTAACGGTTTTTCTTTCAAAAGTTAATCTTGAAAATGGTGGTTGCTATTCCATCGAAATATCGGTGCTCAATGGAAAATAAGACATGGTACATCCCAAAAACTTATAATTTATCTACATCATATAACCGTGAAAACATTAAGTATAACAATATATATATATATATATATTGCAATTCTTTTTTTGCCTACTTATTTTTTATTGTATTACCAACTAGTACTTACTGGCTTTCTTTTTTTTTGGATCAGACAAATTACACTTTTATTTTATTAAAATATCCAATTTTTAACTTTTATTTTTTTCACATTACTATCCTATAATTATTCTCTGGCTCTGGGTTTTGAGTTCTTGCATTTATGCTAACATTGCCACTCATGTTGGATAATATTGTACTGTTTTCCAGTCAATTTTGGTTTATACACTATAAATTTTTAATTTATTTGTTAATCAAGTTATGTCTGTGTTTATTCATTCTGAGTATTAGAAAGCTTCTCAGAACATAACTACATTTTCAGATTAACTTGACTAATTCATTAGCAGTTTTGTTTTGTTTTATTATCTAATTGTTCACGGCATCAGTTTTTTTATTTATGTAGTCTGTTCCAGGATTATATATATATATAACCCACTGACATGGGGTCGTTTATAAAATATAACTGTTTAATTAATTTTAAAGACTTAGTTTCTCTCTCTCTCTCTCTTTTTGGTTTTATAGTAATTTCTTGGGTTTATAACTCATAAAGTAGTATTGGCATTGAAAAAATAGATACTCTCAAATTAGTTAATTTAAAAATATGAATAATAAAAAAAATAATTGTACAGATTATATCATAAAAAGTGATTTATTAAATCTATGTATAAAGTTAATAAATAAATAAGTATTAAAAGAAATATACATACATATTAAACATTTAGAATATACATTACACATGTAATTAATATTTTAGGTAAACTATTAATTTAACTTAATCAGTCACTTTATCATGAGTCTATTCACTTTTCAAACTTTCATTTTTGATTTAGTACATTTTTTTGACAATGAGTTTAGTCTGAGGTTATGTTAAATGTTCTCATGTGGTATAAAGATTGATCTTACTAGTAAATTTCATTGCAGTGGAGACATTACTTAATAAGGTACCATGGGTTATTTTGGTGTCCAAAGAAATCCATGGTTCAGAGTGTGGGTTCTTTTCTGGCACAGTTATTCAGCTTCCAGCTTATAAAAGTTGATGGTTCAAATCAAGGCATTAGTTTGGACAATATGAAAAAGCCATATCAGTGGGTGCTCTGCCTCTACTCCGACATGGTATGACAGTTCAACACACAAATATATCTCTGATGAAACATGGCTGACCCACAATAAAACAAAAAAAAAGAAGAACAGCTTTCTCCAACAATCTCCTTTATTTTTATATTCTCCCAGTTTTTGTCTACAATGCAGATTCTTTTCTCACCTTTAATATCAAATTACTGTTCAACATTTCTTTGAAATTACATCTCTGATAATATAGTCAGTGGCCACCTTTAATTAAAGACAATTAGCATTAGTTTTTTCTATAATTAAAGTTACTTGCCTTTGGATTTTATCTGGATTAGCAATGTGAGTGTTTTTATTCTTTTTTTTTTAAAAATATAATCCACATTATATATATATATATATATATATATATATATATATATATATATATATATATATATATATATATATATATATATATATATATATATATATATATATATATATATTATACCAACTTTGAAAAAGAAATAACAAACAAAAATAAATATGCAATATTTTCAAATGCCAATATTATTGTACCATATATATGTAAATGGTACGATAATAACACATTTTCATGATGGTTCAAATTTACATGAGATCAATAAGATAATAACAGATTTTCTTCTTAGAACAGTAACATAAATATCTGGCATAAGAAAGTAGCATTTAATTAATGGATTTTTAATTGAGACAAGACAATGCATAAAGAAAACAGGAATATGAAAACATTTAAAGTTGATCCACTAAAAACAATTAAATAAGTAAAATGCTATAACTAATATAAAAAAACAAGTAATGATATAAGAAAATATAACTGTGAATTGACAAAAAACTATATAAAAGAGGATAGAAGTTTTAAAAGTATAAAACCAAATTTTGCTATTGGTAAAAAAAAAAAACATTTCAGCAATAAAAAAAATATGGGAATACTATTAATAAAAAAGATATCATGAAATGTGTGGAAGAGTTGTATGAAAAATTGTATAATAATAAAACAAGCAGACAAATTAATCCCAGAAATTCTGAATCCTTTGAATTGTCAAGCATTTCAAAGAAAGGTAAGACACATCCGAAAGAAAGATAAAGGTGCAAGGAAATGATGGAATTATAAATGATATCTTAAAAGATGATGGAATAATAAAAAAATTATTTGCAAAGTTATATACCAAACATCTAGATGATAAAAATGTATCATATGATTGAAAGATTAAGAGAAACATTGATATTTAAGAAAACTGATACAGATGATATTAAGAATTACAGACTTATTAGTCTTCTATCCATTCTATTTAAAATCTTTATCAAAATAATTATAATCTTTCTACAGTAAACTTTGGATTCAAATAATTAACAAGTTGAATTTAAAATTAAATTTTAGCATCACATTCAAATTATAAAAAAAGTTATACAAAGAAATAATGGATATGAGTTGCCATTATGCTTTGAATTTGTTGATTATGAAAATATATTTCCTTCTATAATGACTTTCATAGTATTAAAATGTTGAAACATTAAAATATAAACTGAGGATATTTATCAAAATGCAACTGCAGTAATTAGATTACATAATGATAGTAAAAAGATTAACATTGATAAGATTGTACAACAGGGTAATTTCTTATTTCCAAAACTTTTTCAGCAATTTTACAAAACGTATTTTATGAATTAAAACAATAAGCTAAGTGATTAAAAGTAAATGAAATTGATTTAAGCCATCTAGATTTTGCAGATAATGTGGTTTTTTTGGAAATAATATTTTACATCTTAAGAGAATGTCACAAAAGATCTTAGAAGAATGAAAGTGGGTTAAAACAAATACTAAAAAAGTAAAATCATGTTTAATGGCCTTTCTTAGCAGAAAAAAAAATAGATTGATATTTATGAATTGGAAAATTAACAACAACAAATACCTTGACCAGATTAGCAATAAATTCAGTTACATAAAAGTAAAATATTCTTATTTGCTTAAATTTTATAGCTCCTATACGATCATTCTTTGTTTTTGTTTTTTTCAAAATATAAAACTAATTATATTTTTCACTACAAACATCATTTTAAAACTTTGACACTTTGACGTTAGTAATGAACTTTAGTTAGAAAATGATAAAATAATTTTTTTCCCTTTATTTTTTTAAAATTATCATTTAATTACATTCACAAGTCGATATCACAAACTGAGATAGTTTTTAACTATCAAAGTTATTTAATTAAACTTGAAAGTGCAAGTTGTTTCATTAAGCATAACCTTTTGATAATAAAAAGTTATTTCCATAAGATAATAAGAACACTCCTTCCATATAAAGCATTGAACTGAATTGCAATCTCTCTCTCTCTCTCTCTTTTTATTTCTTCTATTTGTTTTAAAAAAGATTATATAATATTTCAAAATGACAAAGCTTTTTTTTATACTTAAGTCAATATATAACTTGTAAAATTCATTTGCTATATTTATATAAAAATACCAGGGCATTAAGTGTTTGGTTGCTGTGGAAACCAGTTTTAATGGGATTTACACTAGCAAAAATAAAACTTGATATTATTTTTTATTTATAATTATTCACGTTGATAACATAAAAAATATAAAAGTGTTTGCTCATTTTTTTCAATTAATGGTAGCTATTTTGTAATTTTAAACATATTTTTTTTGGATTTTGTTGCCAAACTCTGTTTCAGAATTCTTATTTGTAAGGGGAAAAAATACAAAGTGGAAGTTGGTGTTTTTGAATATTGTTTTTTTTTTTTTTTTTAATCTCTTCCCACATTATTGATTTTTGTTTAAAGAAAATGATTGCTGAAATTTGTTTTTGGTTTAACAGCAAGCAACAGCCAAGCATTTATGTTTTTAAAATATTAAACTTTAAGAAATGAAAATCACTGTGAATGAGCATTACTTTTAGCTTGAATGAGAATTTTCAGTATGTTTAATGAATATTTTAATCTCTAATAATGCACATGTGTGTGGTGATAATCAATTCTTTATTATTAATGCTAGTTCTATAATAAAAGTAAAAAATAAAACTTTATAAACTTTAAAACTCTTAACTATAAGAAGTTTCTTCTAATTTTCAACATATATTTATTTACTTTTATTAGAATAGCTGAAGTCTTAAAAAGATCATTTAATTAATAAAAAGGAGGATCAAATTGCACCCAATCAATTAATAGAAAAGACACTTGTTTCACCGTTTCAAAAAGATGGACAAACTAATTCAAACAATAATTAAATAAAATACTAAAACATCTGACTAATTAACATAAATTTGAATACGCCCCCTCATCACTATCAACCACATGCAGCTATGAGTATGAAGCCATGGAGCTTTGAAAGCGCTAAGTTTTAAATAAATTATTAATAAATATAACCTCTTTAATGAGCGTTAAAAGCGTATATTTATTGATATTCTTTAAATAGGAAATGTTTGTAAAATATTTTACAGAGTTTAAGAAATATATCTAAATATCTGGAAAATTATTTAACATTTTAAAAAAGACATACTAAAAATTAGGTGAAAAACAGAGAACAGTAAAAATGTCAAACTAATAATGGTATATACTAATTGTAAATCTTATTTAAGTTTCTACTTATTTTTAGGAAATGTTATATATAGAGCTTTAAAACATCTTATATTTTTTTATTGGCTATCCTACCAGACAAAAGGTGTCCCTGAATTGATCATTTGTATATTAACAAACGAGCTGGGGTTAAATGTAAATTGATCAAAAATATTAATATAAAAATGATGTTGTAAAGAAAACTAAACTCATAAACCATAAAATTCAGAACTGAAGAAGAAACATGAAGGATAACTCCAAACTAGATAAATTGTCTTGCAATAAACCAATGGCTATATTGGACACATTCAGAAGTGTACTTCTTAAAATTAGATCATACAAGGTGAAAAAAAAGTTACAAAGAGTAATGGTATTATGAAAGGGTATTACTAAATAGTGAAATCACTGGTAAGAGTTTGATTTAAATTATATTTCATAATGTCTTTAATAATTATGGTTAACTAAGAATATTTCAATATAGTAGCATGCATATGATGAGAGAAATAATTTGTAAACTATTTATTATTATTTTTCTTTATTTTAAAATTGTATAACATTTAAAATAATATTTATAGATAAAATAATTAACAAAAGATTTTTGTGCAATATGTGTGTATATATTTGAGAAAGATAGAAAAGAGTGAGTAATTAAATAAGCAAGTAACCTCTGACAAAGTTTTATTCCAGATGATGATTACATAAAATGATTTATGTACTTGTATAGGAATGCAACATGATTTTTTACTCTTCAAATTTCTTTGTCACTTTCATAATTTATTATTTTATTAAGGAATTTTTAAAAAAATTAAGATTTATAGTTACTTCCATTTTTAACTTAGTTGCATAACATATATTATCCTTATATATGTGACTGTACATTATATAGTTTACGGCAAATAAATTTTTACTGATCCCAATTGTATTAGTAAATGAGAATAAATATTAACAGAGTAATAGCAATAAGAAAGTCAGTTCTTTGAACAAGATCAGTGGTAAATTTACAAAAACAGTATTTTTTATTATATATAATATCTAATGCCTAGCAGAAGAACTTATTTTTTTATTAACTAAAAATTTGGTTTGGTCATTAACATTTGTGATACTATAATTTTGTTTTTAAAAAAGATTTATTATATGATTTGCCAATTATTTTCAGTTATATTAGAGAGTGAACTATTATTTATTTACCTTTAATTAATGATTTTATTCTTATCATGGTTATTAAAAATGGGTACCTCTGTGACTTTGCCTTAGGAAATAAATTATGCCAAAATTATGCTGGCTAATTTTATTCTTACAAGTTATTGATGTCTGGATTTGTTATTATATATAATATCCATATCCTAATAGAAGAGGATCTTTTAATGAGTATATTTAGAGAACTTTATCATGCTTTTTTAGAAATATTTTTGCATATTATCTAGTAGTTATTTTCATACATATATATATTGTAGGTTTGCAAAATTATGAAGACTACCCATATTATCGTAACCAGTATGAGGATGCCACTAGGCATATAACCTAGCACTAGATCGTGAAGATTCTTCAAAGGTCATAATGATTATTTATTTATGTATTACAGTCACATAATATTTTTAATGAATAATCTTATGTGGATTTTAATAATTATGATTTATGTTCTTTCCAGAGGGCACAATATCTGTTAATTTTATAATTAAATGAATAAAAGAGGCACCCAAGTATGGCTTTAATAATCTTTATTATAATCTATTTTCATTACTATGTCCTTTCCCAATTCTCCCTTCATGGTACTCCAATCTGACTCGATCTATTTTTAAGGCAAAATACCAGCATAAATTTTAACTCAATCCATTATCATTTTAATAATAGTACAAATATTTAATATTTTATACCTTTTCCTGAGGAAGTATGCTGTCACAAACCCTACAAATGACAATGGCCTAAATTTATTATAGAGACCCTGTCCAAATAGGGTGAACTTTAAGGTGATTTAATATTAGAGTGATGTAGATTCCAGTTGCTTGTTTACAACTGTTGATTTTTACTTTTATGAACTCCTGTTTCCATCATAAGTTTTCAGGTGTTTGCTTATGGGCAGAATTTTTGGTGATCTGACTTTTACCTTCCACCCCACTCCCTGTTTGTCTTTCAAGATCGAGCAATTAACATTTCAGAAATCTAATCTATATAAATGCTTGAGTATAACAAAGATGACTGAAAAATATATACATAATCAAGTGAATAAAATTAAGTAATGTGAGAACATACTCCCCTTTTTAATTTAATAAAAACAACATGATAAATCCCTATTACAAATCTCATACTCTACTGTGGAATCTTTTAATGTACAACAGACATAGTTTGATTCTAGTTAAAGTAACACTAATTAGAATAAAAATTTACTTAAGCACTGTGGTTGATAAGCTGTTAAACTTTCAACATGAGGATACTGTCCATGTGTGATCTTAGTTCATAACTGCAAATGTGAATCCTTCTAGATCCTCTGGCTCTTGAAACACATTCTCACTAGCTAGCTTGCTTCATACTTTCCTTGGCTAGCAATTACTCAGGTGGCTCCAGGTATGGCTGGCAGATTTTTTTTCCTGAGAGTGAAGTTCTTGATATTCTCTAGCTGGAGAACATTTTCATAATGATGTATTTTAACACTTTTAATGTAAAAGTTCTTAGTAATGGAATAATTCTGAATAATCTAAACAAAATAAAACTCTGCAATTTGTATGTTTTTTCTGTGAATAGGAATCATACTTTGTGGTTTGTTTTTAGTTTACATTCTGTCACTTCCATGCTTTTACTCCTGAGGAATTTTTAATTAAAGAAAAAGTTTTTGATCAATTAGTGCAATATAAAACATGGACTCTAACAATATTTTTAATTACAAATACATTTTGTAGCTTGTATTTCAACAACAGAGTTAATTGCAAATTTCTCCTAATTCCCCCTCCAACCCATGTTTTTCCAAGAAATACAAAAAAAAGCTTTTAAGAAAAAAAATATCTTGAGATACTATTTTATCACAAGTTATAATTGATTGAAATAAATCAAACAAAAAAATCCTGATTTCCTCATAACATAAAAAACTTTAACTGATTTAACTCAATGACTCTTTCTAGTGAATTATTTAATTTTTTTTTACCAATGTGACCTCTGGTGAATTTTTTCATAAGTATTATATGTTAAAATGTATGTAAAATGGTATATTTTATTATAATAAATTTTTTGCCAAAAATTTTGTACTAAAAGGTGGGAAATTCAAAATTCCCACTTTTACAATAGAGATAAGCCTTGCTTTGACATATTTAGACATTGTCTGTTGCCAAGGCTGTAAAATGTTTGGCATTTTATGACATTATAGTTCTAATGATGGAAAATGTGTTTATTTGTGAATTTATTGTGGTTTTAGATATTTTTTCAAAATAATTTACGTTATATTTATTAAATATCAAGAAATATAAATTATTAATAACTTATTTTGACTTGAAATACTTTATTTTCAAAAATATAACATTAAATTAGCAGCTAACTTAAATATAGCCTGAAGCAATTTACAAGATTAGTTTCTTGTAAACAATCTATTTTATATTTAAGAGTAAGAAAATATTGCAATTTTGCAATAAATATTCAAAAGATTTAAACTTTAAAACAAAATTCATTAGATATAAGAGACAAATAATTATTCATTTGGATGTTTAAAAATAATAAGAATTAAAAAAATATTTCATTGATTTTGTAAACTGAAAATAATCTTTCTAGAAGCAATGATGTGTAAAGTCTTTGTTTTGATTGCAATCTCATTTTTTTAATATTTATAGAAACAAAATGTGAACACTTTAAATTTATTCAGTAGTAAATAAAATATCTATCAAATGAATTCAAATTTATTATTTTCTGATAAGTAATAATTATTTTATCATATATTTTACATTGATCTGTGAGACAAAAAAAAATATCAGAAAATCCTGAAATGTGTGAAAGGTTTGCTGCATTGCAGGAGGGTTAAAAGATAATATATTATTTTAAATTCTTACTATAAACTACAAATAATTTTAATAATTAAACATATATACATGTATGTATATGAGATGTCAAAAAATACCACCTCATTATATTGAAACAGACACGCTGTTTCACACATATATATATTAAAGATTTCTTACCCCCATCACAGTGAAAGTAGTTTAAATTAAAAATAAAACTGATGTGGTTTAGTAAATAAAAATTTAAATAAAGCAGCAAGTGACAGTAAATTAAAGTCACTTTTCCAATTGTGTTATAAAAACAAATAAAAAAAGTAAAATAAAGAAAATATAAAAGATGCATTTAATTAATAAATCTTTATCATTAATTGATAAACCTTCCATTTAAAATATTACAGATACTATTTATTATAGAGCTATATGTTCTCAGATGTAAATATAAAAGCACTTAAAGAACGACAAGACACACTTGTCATTCTCTATCACTTAGTTTAAAAATGATAAGACTGTGATACCAGAATAGAACCAGCTAATGCCACCTCCAGAACATTATCTTCCAATGGAGATATTGCGGGAATTAAAAAACAGGAACCTGGACTCTTCTACCATAAACTATATGAACTGAACAATTGTTAAAATCATAAAATTAATTAAGAACTTTCGTCAAGAGTTGACAAATTAATAAACATGCCAACTTAAATGTTAAAATGGACTCTTACCTGACTTTTGTAAGTTTTTAGATCAAATTAATAATGTTTAAATTTATATGTTTTATGTTGATAAACATCATTTCCATTATTTTTTTCTTATTGTATAAATTATTTAAATGCATGAAATTTAAGTTGGGTGTAGACGTTGCATGGATTTGTTAATGGTTAATTGTGTTGCTGTTTCATATTTGATTGGAATATATAGGTCATTGGTGTCATTGTGGCATCTTATGTTGAATGCTACTGGGCTTCTTGTATTCCCTCTGCAATTGATGTTATCGATGACTTTGTATTTTGATTGAAATGTTTTGACCATGGAATCTATGCAGCCGATCTATACTCGACATTATAAAACATATTGTATAAAATTCATCTGTGTGAACGTATCTAAATGTTAAATTTAAGTCAGGCATGAATGGCTATATAGATTTGTAAAGTTATATATATATAGTTTAAGGGAGAGCAATCTTAGGTTATTCGTTTCATAGATGAATTGGCTCAATGGATTGGATATATTTGTGTAATTAGTAGATGTAGTATGAAATCCGCTACAGGCAGGATTGAATATATATGCCACACACCTTCTGTTTGCCTATGGATGGGTTTGTAAGTTGGCAAAGGACCGCAGTCCATTCCTATGGAGTTTTTTGTTTATTGTTCTACTCACTAACATATGTAGCATTCCTGTTGGTGGAGAGACAATGTCTTCTGTAACTCTACTTACTGTTCAGATGTACATTCCTGACAGTATACTATTTTGTGTTGTTGTATTTTCATGCTACATTGAATACATAAATGTATCAGATGGATTGGCGCCAGTTTGACTACGAACCTTTGGCCTAAGGTTAAAGGGAAAGAATATTTTCTTTTCAAATGCAGATCTATGTAGTCTATTCATACTCGGCTCACCTAATAAATATTAAACTCATTATTGCAATCTATTTAAATGTAAAATTAAAAGTTAATATAAAAATCTAAAATGTTAAATTTATTCCTCAAAATTTAAAATGATTCAAAATTTATATGTGAGTAAATAAATATTTGTTTGTTATTTACTGACAGTGGCTTTTATTTTTTATATATATTAGAGATACAAATTAATCAAGTTATTTATTGTCTCTGCGTCTCCATGAGCTAGTGACTTGGGCTAATGATCTAAATATTTAAATAAAGTGGAATCTTAACAGCGTGTATCTGCCTACTCTATAAATTTTTCTAGGCTCAAATGCCTAGATGGCGCCCTGTAGTGCAGATTGTGGTTAGATTCGAATTCCACTTTCATTTGGATCATTATAACTGGCACCCATGAATACCTTGAGCAAATTTTTTCAAAATGAAATATGTTTATCTGTTTACATAAAGTCGGATACTTTAAATCTTATAAAAGCACAGCCAGAAAGAAATTGCAAATATATTAAACATGAGAAAGTATAAATAATTTTAAATTGTACTTTGTTAAAAAAAAAAAGTCAAAAGGTTGCAATTAATATGTTTTTTTTGTTAATATATATTATGCTTTAACGTGTATAGGTGTGCACAGCCACGTAAGTTTATGATCATAAATGTGGTACCTTATGAAAAGTACTGTTGGGAATTTACTTCAGTGTAATCCTATGTAAGCATTTCAGACAGTCATAAATAAGTTGGTGGTATTTTTAATTGTGCTGCAAATATAATTTTTAAACCCATTATTTTTTAAAACATATTTATCTCAATGCAACCTTCTTAAATAAATAATTTATATAAGTTGCTTGTCATGCCATGTGTAAAAATAAAATGTATAAAAAATAGAACTCTTGTGGGGAGGAGGTGAACGTAAATGGTCCTTAGGAAAATGATAGTCAACATTTTGTTTTGTATAAAGTCTTTTTGTAAAATTACTAACCGGATGTTTTTGTAAATTTTCGTTATTCGTGTACCGTAATTACAACCCTAAGTAATTTTTTTTTTGTTTATTTTTTTTAAGCAAGTTTACTGATATGTAATGGGCATATACATATGTTACATTGTTTTTTTATTAGTAAACATGAAAAGAATAAAAGTTCGCAAATAAAAACTTTTTTAAGAATTAAAAATTGAAAATTAAAAAAGTCTATCTTAAACTCGTATATATATATATATATATAAAATTGCACAGATGAATAAAATTATTAAAATAAAACTTTATTAAAAATAGAAAAAATATTTTAAAAGCAAAAACTTAAAAAGATTTAGAGGTAAAATATATTTTTAATTTTGGAAAACACATTAAGTAATCAGAAAATGGAAATGAGTGTTTTAATTAGTTAAATGTAAACTAGCCTTGGGCATTTAAATGTATAAGCAATGGTCAGATAGGAGAGAAAAACAATGGAATCGGACCTCAGCGAAAGGATCATCACATTGATGATGTAATGTCAATTGAATCCTTAAAATTAATATAAAAGGAAAAGTTTGGAAATTATTAGTTAGTTATTACAAGAGGACAGATATGTGTTAAGTTGGAGAGGGTTGGAAGAGAAGGGATTGAAAGACGTACTTTCAATTCCTTCAGTGGTTATAAAAAAAGAAAGAGAAATGACCGATCATTTTTTACATTAAGGACCAGCTACAGTTAAAGACCTCCGGATAAATAAAAAACAATGTCTTACTGGATACCAATATCTTCAGGATGGCATGGGAATTCCTGTTCGAAATTACAAACAACTACAAATTATGGACCTTTCAAAACTGTAAGAATTTATCATAGATAATTCATGAACATTAAATTAAACACATTCTGTATTTAAAATAATTGAAATAGATTCCTATCTGACCAAACTAAATTATTTATTAATTAGTTATAATTTTATTTGATGTATTTTCTTTGTGTAAAATCATTTCCATTTATTTTTTTTTGTTCTTTAAGTTTTATATATGATTTTTGTTTTGCGATAAATTAAATTATATAAATGTTAAACTTAAGTTGGGCGTGAATGGCTATATAGATTTGTAAAGTTATATTAAGGGAGGGTAATCTTAGGTTATTTGTTTCATAGTTGAATTGGGTCAATGGATTGGATATATTGGTGAAGTTAGTAGATGTAGTATGAGGATCGCTATGGGCAGAATCGCTTTATACACCACACACATTTGTTTTGGCTATGGGAGGAATTATAAGATGGAGACTACATTTCCTTCCTATGGAGATTTTTTTATTGCTCTTATCATCAGATAGATGTAGTATTCCTATCTGACAAGAAGCAATTTCTTCTTTTAATCTAATTGTGCTGTCGTATTTCGTATTACATTGAATGCATCGATATATCAGATGAATTGACATTAGTTTGACTGTGAACTTTTGGCCTAAGGTTAAATAAGAATAGAATATTTTTTTTCAAATGCAAATCTATGTAGTCTATTCATACTCAACACTCTAAATAAAAATGCATTAAATTTAAGTTGGGTATAGACACTTGCATGGGTTCGTTACCAGTTAATTATGTTTCTGGTTTTCATATTTGATCAAAGTGTATAGACATTCAGTAAATACTGATACCTTACGGTGAGTATCTAAGATGTATTTATGTCAGATGTCTTTTAAGTTATTGGCATCTTGCAGCATCTTATGATGAATGCCATTGGGTTTTTTTATAAATTTCCCTTTGCATTTCCATCAATGACTTTATATTTTGATCGTTTATGTTTATTTTGAAATGTTTTTGACCATATGATCTATGTAACCGATGTATACTCAACATTAAAATCACATTTTATAAATCCATCAGTGCAAACTTATAAAATTAAAAATGTAAACTTATAAAAATGAAAATGTAAAATCAAATTCTAAAATCAAGTTAAAATTATAAAGTAAAAGTAATGTTAAAATAATTCAAAATTTATATGTGCGTTAATAAATGTTTGTTTGTATAATTACTGGCAGTGGCTTATTTTATTATTTTTTTATATATCTTAGATAAGAATTTATCATAAAATGTAAATCTCTTCTATTCCACTGAGCTAGTGACAATGGGCTAATGACCGGAATCAAAATATATAAAATAAAAAAAATTTTTTTGACTTACGTATCTGCCTACTTTATAAATTTTCTAGGTTCAAATGCCTAGATGGCGCCCTGTAGTGCAGATTACATTAAGTCTTTTTTATCTGGATCGTTAAAACAGGTTACCCAACTTGGGCCGATCTTTAATAAACACGAGTGCCCTGAGAATTTTAAAAGTGAATCATGCCCGTAATATTTTTTTCTGAAATTAGTATAAATATATTTGTTGTATTGACATGGAGTTACAGTTTGAAATTTTGTATTAAAGGTACTGCCAGTAAGAAAAATTGCGCATATGTAAAAATAAATGTGAGGAATAAAATGTAATAATAAATATAAATCATAATTTTTTTTTAAAAAGTCTTGTTTAAATTAAAATCTAATCGTTCAACTTGTGTAAGTAATAGTTAAAAGTAGAAGAAAAGAAATTTGGAAGGGAGGGGCAGAAATTTAGCTCGTAATAGGGAATCAACAGTCAACATTTTTTAATCATTATATTTGTGTGTAATTACTGTTTTGTCTTTAAAAAAAAAGTTTTGTCCTTTTGAAATTTTCATATATAATCAATTTGTGTAATGTAATTACTAACACTAAGTAAATTCTTTTTTTTTAATGTTTTTGTTTTTGAGGAAGTTTACTGATATGTAACAGTATATAAATATGCCATTACATTAATTTAAAATAAAATCTTAAAGTTTGTAAATAAAAATAAAATCTATTAAAAAAAAAAAAACAACTAAATGCTAAAATTAAAATGTTTTGTTAAATGTATATATTCGCACAGAGGCAAAACTGTAAAAATATTTTTTTAAAGAAGTAATAAATAAGTATTTGAACGTATTTTTTTTATAAAAAAGTACAAGATATAAAGATAAAATATTTTTTGTAGATGGAAATGATTGTTTATTAATTATCCAAAAGCTGTGTAATTAAAAAGTCAGATCAAAAATAGATAAGAGAATAAAGAGATTTTAGCTTGACCAATGGAAGCAAATAAAGGCCCGGACCATAACAAAAAATGGAACAGTGACGTTTTTGTTTGTGGAATCCACAGGAGGACTATAAAACCCAAAATATTGAGTTCCAGTGAATTTCCAACTTGATTTGGTAAAAAGAATGACAAGACGCACTTGTTCTCTATCACTTAGTTTAAAAATGAAAAGACTGTGATACCAGAATGGAACCAGCTAATGCCACCTCCAGAACATTATCTTCCAATGAAGACATCATGGGAATTAAAAAAACAGGAACCTGGACTCTTCTACAGTAAGCTATATGAACTGAACAATTGTTAAAATCATAAAATTAATTAAGAACTTTTGTCAAGAGTTGACAAATTAATAAACAAGCCAACATAAATGTTAAAATGGACTCTTATCTGACTTTTGTAAGTTTTTAGATCAAATTAATTAAATTTATATGTTTTGCATTGATAAACATCATTTCCATTATTATTTTTTCTTATTGTATAAATTATTTAAATGCATGAAATTTAAGTTGGGTGTAGATGTTGTATGGATTCATTAATGGTTAATTGTGTTGCTGTTTCATATTCGATTGGAATATATAGGTCATTGGTGTCATTGCGGCATCTAATGTTGAATGCTACTGGGCTTCTTGTATTCCCTCTGCAATTGATGTTATCGATGACTTTGTATTTTGATCAGTTATGTTTATTTTGGAATGTTTTGACCGTGGAATCTATGCAGCCAATCTATACTCGACATTATAAAACAAATTGTATAAAATTCATCTGTGCAAACATATCTAAATGTTAAATTTAAGTTGGGCGTGAATGGCTATATAGGTTTGTAAAGATATATATATAGTTTAAGGGAGGGTAATCTTAGGTTATTCGTTTTATAGTTGAATTGGCTCAATGGATTGGATATATTTGTGTAATTATTAGATGTAGTATGAGATCCGCTATGGGCAGGATTGCATATATACACCACACACCTTCTGTTTGCCTATGGATGGGTTTGTAAGTCGGCAAAGGACCGCAGTCCATTCCTATGGAGTTTTTTGTTTATTGTTCTACTCACCAACAGATGTAGCATTCCTGTTGGTGGAGAGACAATGTCTTCTCTAACTCTACATACTGTTCAGGTGTACATTCCTGACAGTATAGTATTTTGTGTTGTCATATTTTCATGCTACATTGAATACATAAATGTATCAGATGGATTGGCACCAGTTCGACTGCGAACTTTTGGCCTAAGGTTAAATAAGGGAAAGAATATTTTCTTTTCATATGCAGATCTATGTAGTCCATTCATACTCGACTCACTAAATAAATATTAAACTCATTATTGCAATCTATTTAAATGTAAAATTAAAAGTTAATATAAAAATCTAAAATGTTAAATTTATTCCTCAAAATTTAAAATGATTCAAAATTTATATGTGTGTAAATAAATATTTGTTTGTTATTTACTGGCAGTGGCTTTTATTTTTTATATATATTTGAGATACAAATTAATCAAGTTATTTATTATCTCTGTGTCTCCATAAGCTAGTGACTTGGGCTAACGATCTAAATATTTAAATAAAGTGGAATCTTAACAGCGCATATCTGCTTAATCTATAAATTTTTCTAGGTTCAAATGCCTAGATGGTGCACTGTAGTGTAGATTGTGGTTAGATTCGAATTTCACTTTTGTTTGGATTGTTATAATATATATATATATATATATATATATATATATATATATATATATAATACAAATAGAGTATATATACATAAACTAGATGTAATTAAAATCCATTTGAACTCAGACTTTTAATCTTCTGTTAGTCATTTATTCAATCAAATACAACATGGATATAACAATAATAAAGTCATCAAGAGAGGCTTTGTGTAGTCCATCTTCAGATTTTTAATGACATGGATGACTAAAAAGTTAAAGAATGGAGAAGATTGAAGTCTGACCATTAAAGTTTGTAGATTTTCTATCTTAATATAAAACTGAGCACTGATTATATATATATTGTAACAGAAACTCGATGATCGAAAGGCTTAAACTTCCATTTAATATAGATATAATGGGGAATTCTTCTAATTAAAGATCATCCACTTTCCGCTACCACAAGCAGAGAGAAAATACAGACATAAATGAGTCTATATCCGTACTTGACCGAACTTGTATGCTATACAGGTATAGTCCCAGGTTATATTTTCCAGTCAACTTTCTTCCGACTGCTGTAAGATTTAACAGAGTTACAGCACTTGGATCATTATAAATTTAATTGGATCAAATATTGCACCACTAGCTTCACATGTTAATTAAGTACTCAAATGCATAATAATTATTGCCAATCCTAAGATTATATTATTTTTTGGAAGTGGCGAAGAAAGAGACAAAACAGATTTTACATAAATAAAAGATATTTAATAGAATAAATTATAATAAAGAAACACTCTAAATTATAAACACTCAATATAAAAAAATAGATTATGCTGTAATACTATAAAAAAACAACTAAAATACAATAGATGATTCTATAAATGATTGCAATCTGTGGAAATAAATTATCCCTTTATACTCATTTCAAATATTAAAAGAGTCTAATTAATGTCTATCTCATTATATGTGGAATTGGCAATAACATTAAATTTAACAGTAAGTGCACATAAGTTATATAAAATATCTTATTCATAATTACCTAGGTGATAAAGTCTTTGAATAAACTTGGCCTCTTGCTGACCGTCCTGTGGAATTTTTCCACTTCTTTAGTAGAGAATGGTCGCTCTTCAGTTAGATTTGATTGTTGGAACTCCTCTGTATTGTGGGCATCAAGGCAAGGCAAAAACGAATCCTTCAGCAGGCGCTACATCAGCAGTTATTACATCAAGATGCGAACCATTATAGCACGGAAGTCTGGATCGACCGGCGATTGCGACTGGCTCTTAGCCACAGATCCTCGAAGCTTCCCTTATGTTATAGTTTGTTTTCATGTTCCCAAAATTTAACTTTTCATGTCTGCTTTCTATTATATTTCTTTGCTTATTATCAGAGCAGTGTCTTCACTGAAGTCTCGACAAATACTGTTTTTCAATTAATTAATTAATGTCCTTTATTTTTCAAATTCCTTCCTTATCTTGATCTCCCACTGTAGTTTTACTTCACACCTTTTTACTTTAACATGCTTTCAGCAACTTATTCAAAATTACTTTCAATTTGATACAATTTTATAATATAATATTTTACATTTATTTATCAATCATTTTCTTTAATAAAATTATTTCATTTTGACATGAAATAAACCGTACTCTCTTTATTCATACCTTCACATATGCATTTCATTTTTTTCAAAATGTGTAATTTTAAGACCAGATCTTTATCTTTTCGTTGCATTCTAAATTTTTTACTTATATTTTATTAAACTCCTCAACTACCGCTTTTCTTTACATTATTAAATTTCTATTTTATTTATATTTCCATTCTCATTTTTTTTTAATCTTACACTAAACACATGATATCGATATTTTTTAACCTTAACATTTCTATTCTTTTTAAAATCTGAACTTTGAAGGGTAAAAGTTAAGAATCGTTTCGATTCTAATTCCCTCTCTTTTTTACTTAAACATTTCTTTGTTTTGTAATTTTTTTTAAACTCACTTTTTTTATAACCCAAGCACAATATTTAACATTCTTTAAATGTTAAATATCTATATGTGTGACCACAGTATGTGCGATCATCACATTACACCATTCCCCTCCTTTAAAATTTTTTCTTAAAAAATTTTAATTTACTGCACTTCAAGCTAGATGTTCCTAACTACTGTTAGAACCATTTTATATCTATTTACTTCTAATATAACTTTAGTGATGAGATTATTCCTAGAGAGGTGACCAGGCAAATTACATCCCTACTCTGATGACCCAACCAGCATTACTAAACCAATTTAATCTCGCTATAACATTGCATGAGTTTGATTTCTGCCTCCTACTTGTATATACAGGTTCGAGTCCACAGGATATCTCTGTGACTCGATTAAACCTGTTCATACTTCACACTTTACAAATGATAACCCTCTGAGTGACAACTCTGGTCACTATTATCGAGGTGGGTTCGAAGGCTGGCATCTTTTTGTCCAGCTCATCCATGAGCTCAGAATATTTTACTGATAACTCATATTTTTTTAAAGGGGTTCTTTCCCCATAGATTGGTTTCTAAACCATTGACTCACGATATTTGTCAAATATCTAACTGGAAATCTTAATCCAGTGAGTCATTATGAGAAGGGATCTCTGTCCCTGTCTTCTCTATATAATAAGATTTGATGACCACAGAACACACATGAATGCATAACAGAGAAGGCTCACCATATACTGCTAAGATCCATCTACAAATATCTAAACCTACACACCTTCAGCCTCAATCTACGATCTCACACTCCTATCTATCATATATCATATGTTTTTCTCAGTTTATCCTAAAGTCCTTTATCCTTTTTTTTTCATTTACTGGCACATCATTTCTTTATATTATCATGATCAATGTTAAAGTCCATTCTCCATTACTCTTGATCCAATTCCATTTCCAATCTTGTTATCAGTGAATCCTTCCTTTATTGGTGATTGCAATTAGGTTTTAACTGGTGGTTGTCTTTCTCTATTGACATCACCTCTGCCTTCTTCTGGGATGTGGATTTTGATATCCTAGTTCTTTATCCTCTGTCCATTTGTATGGCCACTTCCATTCAGTCTTATATCTAGATCGTTTATCTTCCTGCCCTCTTGGATTTCCCTCTGTCAAATCTCTTCTGTTTTTTTTCCATCGTAATTTACTAGGATCCCAACCATTTTTAATTTCAAGTGGTTCCTTAGGAGGTGGTCTATATGCATATCCCTTATCTGTATCTCCTCCAGTGGCTCTTGACTCGATGTATTCCATCCCAGTATATGTGCTGTTACCGGCTAACTTACTTATCCTCTCTTCAAATTTTAAGTCTAACTTTTCTACTGCCTTCGCTATCTGATTTATATCCTTCCACATGCTCATCATCATCTTACTATCTTCTACTCTTATCACTTCCACTTCCTTTTTTTATCTAACTCTCTTATTCTCTTCTCTGACCACCCTATGTCTTCTCTCAGATCAAACTCTGCTGACTCTCTACCTATACTCTCGGCCCTTTCTAATTCATCATATACACATGGCTCCATACTCTTTTGTTCATTCCCACTTAATTTCTCTGTAAAATCCATTTCTTGTGTTCTTAGCCTCTGATTGCTGGATGACATCATTTCTAATTTTCCTCATGGCTTCGGCAATTCTTTTCTGGTTGTATATTTCTATCTTTACCCACCATTCTTCCATCCTTCTCTCCTGTCTGTCCATGTATTCTTTCATGAATTGCTGTTGCTCAACCCTCATTTGCCTTAGCATATCCATGATATCACTATGATTTATTTTACCCTTTACTTTCATCTCCTTATCTTCATTCCTTTCTTTTACTTCCTTTTCTTGAAATTCCATTTTAGCTTGGGACCTTGTATGCATAAATATAACTTTATGTATCCCTTCTTGATATCTGTATTTATTATTACTATTATTTTACTAAACTCTTCTGGATATATCTAGACAAAAATCTCTTTATACTGACTCTTTGCTTTCCACTTTGATTAACTTTTAATATATTTGTTATTTGTCAGTTAGCATTTAGATTGCTAGCCAACCCAAACATCCACACTCTGGTTCACCCCCTTGTTCGCCTGCCTTAGATTCATCTGACTGCCTGCCCAACCTTGATGATTGTCCTATATTTTTTCCAATTTATCCAACTCTGACTCACTATACTTCAATTAATGTCACACATATATTTTTTTTAATCTAACTCAACTACTATACTTTATTCCTCTGTTAGTGATATTTATAAATAAACTTATTTCTATTTGACTGTATTTCCAATAGTACGCACTTATGATATATATTTCTAATATTCTGTTTATAAATTTCGATCACTTTAAGGTTATGGTTGTTTTAAAACAAAATCATACACATATATATTTTTTAACGGACTAACCTCCTTCATTACCCACACTATGTTTGTAATTTATCTTGTCTCTTTACTATTTTCAAATTATACACATATTTTTCCTTCCATTACACAGGTATACTTCATTGTACAGGCTATTTTAGCAATTTACTGATCAAGTTATCCTCATGATTATTTTTTAAAAATCATACACATATATTTCCTCAACTTAATTAATATACTTCGTTATACTTACTACATTTTGTAATTTATCGATTACTTTCTTTTCTCGAATATTTAAAATCATACGTATATATTTTCTTCAACCTAACAAATACCCTTGAACATTTTTTTATCATTTATCATTATAAATATTTTATTTTCAGCTTAACTGGGATATGTTATTATAAATTCACACATATATCTTCTCAACTTTGCTTATACATGCAATTATTCTAAAGTCCAACATATATATTTATTCACTTAACTTAGATCCGACTATTTTAATTATTTAACATTTATAATTACAATCTTACTGAAACTGTTTATTCTTTTAACTTAACTACTTTATTTTCGTTACAACAAACATCTAGATAATCTATATTTCATCGCTATAATTATAGCTGAATACACTTTATTATTACGACTATGAATTCATACACACATTTATTTATTTTTAACTTAACTGGACTATGTGACTATTTTTACTATTTAGCATTAAAACTTTCATGAAACTGTTTTATTCTTTTTTTTCTCTTTTCTGAAACAATTTATATTTCATTACCAGCAATTATTTGAGATAATCAATTCTTTGTACGTGGTGATTATATTGAAATACTTCTAGTCTTTTATTAAATACATCACAACACCTTTCAAAACTTTCTTAATATTTAATTTTTCCCTTCTTTCTATTCTTTGTACACACTTGATGATGAAACACATATATGAAGTATTATAAAGCAAAAAAATTATCCCCTTTGTCTTCGCTTCTAACCACTCAGATTTACAACGCGAATTTTATATATTTTAAAAAACACATATATTAAAAACAATTTTTTTTTGTAGAAAATATTTACATTATCTTATAAAATTAATTCAACATGTGATCACTAATTGCACAGCAATAGATATCCCAGAAACTGGCCCCCAAAATGTAACGGAAACCCGACGATCGAAAGGCTTAAACTTCCCTTTTATATAGATATAATGGGGAATTCTTATAATTCAAGATCGCCCACTTTCCGCTACTGCAAGCAAAGAGAAAATACAGACATAAACGAGTCTATCTCCGTACTTGACTGAACATGTATGTTATACAGGTATAGTCCCAGGTTATATTTCCTGGTCAACTTTCTCCCAACTGCTGTAAGATTTAACAGAGTTACAGTGCTTGGATCATTATAAATTTAATGGGATCAAATACTGCACCACTAGCTTCATGTGTTAATTAAGTACTCAAATGCATAATAATTATTCCCAACCCTAAGATTATATTATTTTTTGGAAGTGGCGAAGAAAGAGACGAAACAGATTTTACATAAATAAAAGATATTTAACACAATAAATTATAATAAAGGAACACTCTAAATTATAAACACTCAATATAAATAAAACAGATTATGCTATAATACTAAAAAAACAACTAAAATACAATAGATGATTCTATAAATGATTGCAATCTGTGGAAATAAATTATCCCTTTATACTCATTTCAAATATTAAAAGAGTCTAATTAATGTCTATCTCATTATATGTGGGATTGGCAATTGCATTGAATTTAATGGTATGTGCACATAAGTTATATAAAATGTCTTATTCATAATTACCTAGGGGATAAAGTCTTTGAATAAACTTGGCATCTTGCTGATCGTCCCGTGGAATTTTTCCACTTCTTTAGTAGAGAATAGTCGCTCTTCGGTTAGATTTGATTGTTGGAACTCCTCCGTAATGTGGGCATCAAGGCAAGGCAAAAACGAACCCCTCAGCAGGCGCTACATCAGCAGTTGTTACATCGAGATATGAACCATTATAGCATGGAAGTCTGGATCGACCGGTGATCGCGACTGGCCCTTAGCCACACATCCTCGAAGCTTCCCTTATGTTATAGTTTGTTTTCATGTTCCCAAAATTTAACTTTTCATGTCTGCTTTCTATTATATTTCTCTGCTTCTTTTCAGAGCAGTGGCTTCACTGAAGTCTCGACCAATACTGTTTTTCAATTAATTAATTAATGCCCTTTATTTTTCAAATTCCTTCCTTATCTTGATCTCCCACTGTATTTTTACTTCACACCTTTTTACTTTAACATGCTTTCAGCAACTTATACAAAATTACTTTCAATTTGATACAATTTTATAATATAATATTTTACATTTATTTATCAATCATTTTTCTTTAATAAAATTATTTCATTTTGACATGAAATAAACCTTCCTCTCATTATTCACACCTTCACATATGCATTTCATTTTCGTCAAAATGTGTAATTTTAAAACCAGATCTTTATCTTTTCATTGCATTCTAAATTTTTTACTTATATTTTATTAAACTCCTCAACTACCGCTTTTCTTTACATTATTAAATTTCTATTTTATTTATATTTCCATTCTCATTTTTTTTAATCTTACACTAAACACATGATATCGATATTTTTTAACCTTAACATTTCTATTCTTTCTAAAATCTGAACTTTGAAGGGTAAAAGATAAGAATCATTTCGATATCATTTCGATTCTAATTCCTTCTCTTTTTTACTTAAACATTTCTTTGTTTTGTAATTTTTTTAAACTCACTTTTTTTATAACCCAAGCACAATATTTAACATTCTTTAAATGTTAAATATATATATGTGTGACCGCAGTATGTGCGATCATCACAATATATATATAAATGTGTGTGTGTGTGTTTGAGAAATGATGATTCAGACCAAATGATGAGTGCTGGGCATATATATATCTTTTTCACATGTATGTGGTAATGTGTAATGGTTATATTCGATAAAGTGAAATGATTGAAGGGAGCTTGAAAGTTCAAGTCAATCCCTCTTAATTATATCTAGTTTAATTATATATAATATATTTGGATTAAATGTTACATTTTATCCTGTATTCTAACCATCCATCTGTGCATTTAAATGGAAATGTTAAGGTTCTGCACATTAGGCGACAGATTGATTTAAGTTAACATGGGTGTAACAATAATAATGGCACCAAGCAGGGGACTCTGAATTCCATCATAAGATTTTCAATGACATGGATAGCTGAAGAGTGGTGAAGATTGAAGCCTGCCCATTAAAGTTTTTTAGATTTTTTGTCTTACTATAAAATTGAGCACTGATTATATATATGTGTGGGAGATGATGATCTGGATCAACTATGCAGCATGAACTTTGTATATTGGAGATTATTTTTTTCTCATGGATGTGTATCAGTTGTATTAGATAGAGTGAATAACTGAAGGGAACTTGAATGTTTGAGTTTAAATCCTTTATATATATATATATATATATATATATATATATATATATATATTAATTTTCAACCAGTAACCACCTAAACATTCACAGTAAAATCTAGTAATCAATATTACTCATTGCTGTCAAAGCAACCTTCTCACCTTTAATAGCAAGAATGGAATCCATATATATATATTGAAACAGTAAGATTCGTATTCGAATTTTAAGTTTCACCTTTTTCTGTCATCTCTCACTGACTGGTCTATCCCGCCCAAATTTAAACTTTTTGATATCGAATTGTGTGTGTAACAATATTAAAAATGTATAAATATATGTAGAATTCAGCATAAACATGTACACATTTCGATCTCAAATTAAATGCAATAAATAGGGATAAAATAATATAATTTAGATTTCTTTTAGTTATATAATTTTGTATAATTTTAATCATTTATTTTGGATTATAAAGTTCGTATTTATTGCGTTGTTTAAATTTCATTTAATAATAATTCTAAAAATATCTGATGTAATATTTAATTAAAAGTTAAAATAATCTTATGTTCCCTTTTTGTTTTTGAAATTTAAAAGCATCGGTCAGTGATAGATAATAAATTAATTAAAGAAAAATTCCCCAAAATTAATTAGTAAATGTAAAATGTAAACAATAGAACGGCAGCTTTCTTTAATTAAAAACCAACTAAATGCATTGATTATCCTCAGGGCAGATTAAGTAGAACCTAAAAATATCTTAACAAAAATGTGAAAGATCAAGATAAGAAAAGAGGCCATCTTAGACTTGCTGGAGACATTCACTTAAACTTTAGCTTTGCTCTCGATCACTGAGAGTCTCCAAAAATATAAAAATAATCCTGCCAAGGTATGACCGAGTAAAGCATCTAGATTATTCTCCATCGGGTTATGGCCCACCGGATGCTGAACTTTCCATTGCCCGTCATAAATTCACCATGAAGATCTGCTGCCTGAAATAAATGAAAAAGCTGCTGCTGTTGTGAAATTAAATGAAATATCTAAATACAAGAAAGACTTGCCACTCGTGAACTTTTTGCTGCTAAACTAATGGAATCGGAGGACTTCTTATAAAACAGGTACCTGTCTGTATTCAAACTCTAGAGTACTCTAATAATATGCTATAGCTCTTCTTCATAATACTTATCTAAATTATAAAATGTAAAAACTATCATTTGTATAACTAAAATTGAATAATTAATTTAATGTGTAAATTTCTCTAATAATCTAGCTTATCTCACTCTATCTGGGGTGCGTATTTCTAAAATCTACATTTTATCTATATTTATTATTTAATTATTGCATGCTCATAATTATTTCAATTTTCAAAGTTTAAATCTATGATCGTTTAAAACAATGAATGCGTGTCAAATTTTCATTAATATTTACTTTCTTTAATAACTTAACTTTCATATAAATCGACACGCATTCAATGCTTCATTTATTGTAATGCAGGGGTCTACAACTTCACAAATGGCTGGCATATTAGTTGTAATCATTCCCAGTTTAGATATGTTTTGTATATATTAAATCATCATGAATAATTCCAGAATATTACATTTTTTTGAGAGTCACCAACGTTCTTTAGTAAATGTTGATAATGTCGGGCCAAATTAGAAATCCATGTAAATCTTATCATAATCGTTTATAAGTATACATGTGTTACGTTTTAGAGACGCGATGATCTAATCCACCGTAAATATTCCGGATTCTTCAGGGTTGAAATTAACCCCCGTCGTCCTACACAAGTGGACATAATAAATGCTCTCATAGGATTTGACCTGTCATGCAGCCAGCGGCAAATTGCGACATGTACCGCTTGTCCCTGGTTATGCTTATGTGACACCTTACTTTGTCGGGCCGTGGCAGAGACCAGCCTGACAGTTTTATAAATTCATTCACGGCATTGCAGTTTCGATATACTGCCATTCCATATCGCCTTTCTAAAGTGTACCACGTGTTCCTTTGCTCAATTCTATTATTCTATATATCACTCCGCCTCTGCATTATCTTCGTAATTCACTCTCAAATAAATGTTGCCCTTAGTCATAAAATAAATAGTTTAATTAAATAAGTATATGTCCGCCGTTACTCTTAAATATTACTTTAGACTCTTGCATTGCAAAGGTATAAATTCCCCAAGGCATGCATTAGAAATTCTTCCTCGAGAATTTTAGGTAGCTAGATTAAGCCTTCAAATAAGTGAATTCCCTTTGTAAACATTACAGTATCGAAAATACCGCTACTGAGTCCCCAATATAAAATAATGTGTAAATAAATTAATGTATTCTTTAAAATATAATCATGTCACAAATCCCGCTACTGAAGCTGTTAGTCCATAAAATATTAGATTGTTTTATTAAAATAGTGTTAATAAATAATTTTAAACTATATGTCTGCATTTACGTTTCATTTATTCGATACCCATTCTATATAATATTTCCTCGATTATGTAAATATGAATGTTTAATTAATATTAGTTTGATTATTGGCTAACTCGAGAATAAAATCATGAGTCTCTTGCATGTCCCTGACCACCGTGCCTAAGGAAATATTTACTAATGTCGCATCAGATGCGTTGCTTCATGGATTGTATTGTGGAACCGATAAACTATGTTCGAACTCAGTACCATGGGTGGCTTCGCTACTCAATGGTGCTGCTGTTCTGTATGGTGGTCGAATTCTGCACTATGTTTACAAGTCACACGTTTTCTGACCGTTACATAGTTAAATTTTTTTTTTAGCGTTTGGTGCTTTCCAACGTGGGGCTTCCGATACAAAAAACCCATATATACCCTGAGCAAAATATAATGCATACAAATTTCTTTTAGCATTCGTTACTCGAGTTGGCTAATTATTCTATATATATACGATTTTGTTTTGATAAAAATAATGAAAAAATAAATCGAGTGAAATAATGTGGGTCGAGTGAATGAAAGGACAGCAGGCATAATAACAAATTTAAGGAAAGCAGGGATGTGTGTGTAATTTAAGAAGGAACGAAAATACTCGGATCTAATGAAATATTTTGTTTTATATATATATATGTCAAGAAAAAAAAGTAATCAGTCGTTAAATGAGAAAGCAAGTAGCATTGAATTTTTTTTTATTAAAACACCGTTATATATATATAGCATAGACAGCAGAAGCTTGTTATATATGTTAACAATAAATATTTTGTTAAAGTACAAATATATATATCATAGACAGCAGTAGCTTATTATACATGTAACCAGTAGTTCGCTATAATATATATGTTAAATATGTTAAACACATCAATATAGAGATAGGGCAATGTAGAGTAGGTGAGGGCAGCGAAAGAGTGTTTTAGGGCCAATATGCCAGTGGGGAGTAGTCAAATGCTAGTGGTATAAAATAAATAAATCATATTAATAAAATGGAATCAGAAAATATTGATGTACAGCAAGAAGATTTATCTGAAGCTTTGGAGTCGACACCCAAGCAAAGGGAAGCTCCGCAACAATACAGAGGATCAATGAACATTAATTTCAAGTTCATTGAGGAAATACTCAGACAGAATATGCAAGAAATGAAGAAAATGTATGAGAAGGAAATGAGAAAAAGAAGAGATGAATCAAAACAGAGACAAGAAGAAGAAAAGAGAAGAGTTAGAGGATATCAAGAATTTAAAGACATTATGTGGAGAGAGTTAGAAGCCATAAAGGAACATCTTGGAATATCCCCAGCTAGTAAAAAGGAAGAAGAGATTAAAGATATGGAAAAGGAAAGGAAGGCAGAGAGATCGGTATTATCCACCTGACCCGGGGTTGTAAAATTATTAGACCATTAGGACGGATTAAACGTATATGAAAATATTAAAATGAACTTGACATAATGAACTTGGTTGAATGGATTGTACTTTAGTCAAATAGGGTTTTAGATAGAAATTTTATTATATATATATTATTGTTTTAATTACTATTACTCTTTAAAATTTTTTTTATATATTATAATAATTCTATTCTAATAATTTTTTTTTATATATATACATTCAGTTTAACTAATTATTATGATTTTAACCAGACACGACCAAATTAGCCCATCTTAATTAAACTATAAATTCTAGATCCGGGTATATTAATTGTTCGTTGCTTCATGTAATCTCTGCTTTCTATATTTCAATATCTGTAAAAACAATAATAATTTTTTTTCATCTTTCAATTATGTAATGTAAATTTTTTTTCTCTTTCTTGCCTCCTTTGTTCTTCCTTAATTGTTCACGGAAAGTATGGGAAAATGAAACAGTAAGATTCGTATTCGAATCTTAAGTTTCACCTTTTTCTGTCGTCTCTCACTGACCGGTCTATCCCGCCCAAATTTAAACTTTTTGATATCGAATTGTGTGTGTAACAATATTAAAAATGTATAAATATATGTAGAATTCAGCATAAACATGCACACTATTCGATCTCAAATTAAATGCAATAAATAGGGATAAAATAATATAATTTAGATTTCTTTTAGTTATATAATTTTGTATAATTTTAATCATTTATTTTGGATTATAAAGTTCATATTTATTGCGTTGTTTAAATTTCATTTAATAATAATTCTAAAAATATCTAATGTAATATTTAATTAAAAGTTAAAATAATCTTATGTTCCCTTTTTGTTTTTGAAATTTAAAAGCATCAGTCAGTGATAGATAATAAATTAATTAAAGAAAAATTCCCCAAAATTAATTAGTAAATGTAAAATGTAAACAATAGAATGGCAGCTTTCTTTAATTAAAAACCAACTAAATGCATTGATTATCCTCAGGGCAGATTAAGTAGAACCTAAAAATATCTTAACAAAAATGTGAAAGATCAAGATAAGAAAAGAGGCCATCTTAGACTTGCTGGAGACATTCACTTAAACTTTAGCTTTGCTCTCGATCACTGAGAGTCTCCAAAAATATAAAAATAATCCTGCCAAGGTATGACCGAGTAAAGCACCTAGATTATTCTCCATCGGGTTATGGCCCACCGGATGCTGAACTTTCCATTTCCCGTCATAAATTCACCATGAAGATCTGCTACCTGAAATAAATGAAAAAGCTGCTGCTGTTATGAAATTAAATGAAATATCTAAATACAAGAAAGACTTGCCACTCGTGAACTTTTTGCTGCTAAACTAATGGAATCGGAGGACTTCTTATAAAACAGGTACCTGTCTGTATTCAAACTCTAGAGTACTCTAATAATATGCTATAGCTCTTCTTTATAATACTTATCTAAATTATAAAATGTAAAAACTATCATTTGTATAACTAAAATTGAATAATTAATTTAATGTGTAAATTTCTCTAATAATCTAGCTTACCTCACTCTATCTGGGGTGCGTATTTCTAAAATCTACATTTTATCTATATTTATTATTTAATTATTGCATGCTCATAATTATTTCAATTTTCAAAGTTTAAATCTATGATCGTTTAAAACAATGAATGCGTGTCAAATTTTCATTAATATTTACTTTCTTTAATAACTTAACTTTCATATAAATCGACACGCATTCAATGCTTCATTTTACAACTTCGCAAATGGCTTGCATATTAGTTGTAATCATTCCCAGTTTAGATATGTTTTGTATATATTAAATCATCATGAATAATTCCAGAAAATTACATTTCTTTGAGAGTCACCAACGTTCTTTAGTAAATGTTGATAATGTCAGGCCGAATTAGAAATCCATTTAAATCTTATCATAATCGTTTATAAGTATACATGTGTTACGTTTTAGAGACGTGATGATCTATTCCGCCGTAAATATTCCGGATTCTTCAGGGTTGAAATTAACCCCCGTCGTCCTACACAAGTGGACATAATAAATGCTCCCATAGGATTTGATCTGTCATGCAGCCAGTGGCAAATTGCGACACATACCACTTGTCCCTGGTTATACTTATGTGACACCTTACTTTGTCGGGCCGTGGCAGAGACCAGCCTGACAGTTTTATAAATTCATTCGCGGCATTGCAGTTTTGATATACTGCCATTCCATATCGCCTCCTTAAAGTGTACCACGTGTTCCTTTGCTCAATTCTATTATTCTATATATCACTCCGCCTCTGCATTATCTTCGTAATTCACTCTCAAATAAATGTTGCCCTTAGTCATAAAATAAATAGTTTAATTAAATAAATATATGTCCGCCGCTACTCTTAAATCTTACTTTAGACTCTTGTGTTGCAAAGGTATAAATTCCCCAAGGCATGCATTAGAAATACTTCCTCGAGAATTTTAGGTAGCTAGATTAAGCCTTCAAATAAGTGAATTCCCTTTGTAAACATTACAGTATCAGAAATACCGCTACTGAGTCCCCAATATAAAATAATGTGTAAATAAATAAATGTATTCTTCAAAATATAATCATGTCGCAAATCTTGCTACTGAAGCTGTTAGTCCATAAAATATTATTAGATTGTTTTATTTAAATAGTGTTAATAAATAATTTTAAACTATATGTTTGCATTTACGTTTCATTTATTCGATACCCATTTTATATAATATTTCCTCAATTATGTAAATATGAATGTTTAATTAATATTAGTTTGATTATTGGCTAACTCGAGAATAAAATCATGAGTCTCTTGCATGTCCCTGACCACCGTGCCTAAGGAAATATTTACTAATGTCGCATCAGATTCGTTGCTTCGTGGACTGTATTGTGGAACCGATAAACTATGTTCGAACTCAGTACCACGGGTGGCTTTGCTACTCGATGGTGCTGCTGTTCTGTATGGTGGTCAAACTCTGCACTATGTTTATGAGTCACACGTTTTCTGACCGTTACAATATATATATATTATTAAAAAACAGTCAACAGTTAGACAATCCAATATTAATAACAATCAATAATTTCTAGTTGTTGTTTATATACATAAACAAAGGGAGTACATCATCCTTCCCCAGGTTATGACTTAAGAGTACTCTAAACGTTGACCAAAGATCAAGAATAGAATGAATCCACCTATTATTGGTAGCTTTGATGTTTATAAGCATTCCTTTGTCAACTTTGTTCATAATTCAAAGTGAAATTAATTTATCTACCAGATGGAATATAACACTTAAAAGTTATTAAATTCATAATTAATTATACAAAGCAAATGTGTTCTTATAAACATCAGAGTTACCAAGAATATGTGTATTCATTATATTCTTGATCCTTGTTTCAACATTGATGGATTTTAAGTCATAGCCTAAGGGAAGGTGATTTCTTTTTTTTTGTTTACTATTACATTGAGCTATATTTAATTTAATTAAAGTTTAGATATCATAATGGTCAGGGAAAGACTCTTTCTTTATCTGCCATACAATGGTATCACTAGGCTACTCAAACCTAAAAAAATTATAAAGTAGGCAGATACATATGGGTAAAAGTTCAACTTTTATTTGAGAGATAATCCTAGTCATTAGCTCATGGAAAAGCTGAGCTTATAATAACATGATGTCTATTTAAAAATTCTCTAACTCTTTATTTTTAAAAATAATATTATTAAGAAAAATATATAAAAGTAAGTTTCTGCCAAAAATTAATCAAACAAAACATTTTTATTATTATGCACACACATTAAAAAAAAATTCTGGATATTAAATTAGTTACTGAATAAATTTAATTTATGTTATTTGCACAGATGGATTAATTTAAGAGTTTTAATACAATTTCAATATTTTACTAAAAGTAAATATGCTACATAGACTACATACTTAACTAACTTGATTATTTTAACTCCAGGCTACAAGTTTACATCTAAATTTACCCTAGCTTACTTATATACCAATGTCATCAATGCAAAATGAAGATGTTATCACAAAAAACCATGCTGACCGGAATGTGCATCTGTAGCATGATATTATTAAAGAAATAAAGACCCTCATCCAGTACAGGAATGTGCATCTGTCTGGTGAAATAATCATTTGGATATATATATATATATATATATATATATATATATATGATTTATAGAGTATATATATATATATATATATATATATACTCTATAAATGGGGAATAGTGATCTTTGCTGACTTACTGTTCCAAACAGTGTAATGAGATCAATGGCATAGAAAATATGTCTATGACCATTTGCAATGTGATGGCTAACTTTTTGGCCATGCATTCAGGTGGGTACTGTACTATGTATGGGGACACAGCACAAGGAAATGAGAATCCAATGCACCTCACCAGATTACATTGACATAAAACACATGTATATCTCTCCACCAGCACCAAGTCAACTACAAAACCAATGGCCCAAAATTAACCTTTAAACTGCTTATTATATTATTGGCCAAGTGAGGTAAAAGTCAAAACTTTTAATTGGCCAATTCACAAACTGAAGTGTCAATTAACAAAGTCAATTGTCAAAATATATTCATCTTTTAATATTATATTCACTTTAGTTTCGTTTGTAAAAAGTATATTAATAATTTGTCAGATTATGAAAGTGAACGAAAGTTTTTTCAAAAATAAATTTTGATTTATAATTTTAAAAATATTTGATAGCAGCCTAAATTAAAAGGACCATCAATTGCCAACCAAAAAGATTTGCTGATGTCATGATTTCTTTCCACTTTTACGTTGTGATAAGTATGTTGCAATAAATAAAAAAATATTGCTAAAATTTTAACTATTTTTCTAAAATAATATTTATTTTTAGCATATTTTATCAAAACAATTTATAATTTGTCAAAAAATACTGTTAAAATGGTCTAAAACATTCGTTTATCACTTTCGAAATAAAACAAAAACAGATTGTAACTCTTTACTTTTTGGCAGCCATTTTCTTTATTGACAAAATTTAATTATCCAATAAGATTTAAGAAGAGGTGTTATTTTTTCTTTATTTGATGTATAACATCATTTTTATTGATTTTTTTACTTGTAAAATAATTCAAGAGAGGCAGCATCTTACAGAACTTTTGACTCTTTAAAACAAGCACAAAATCGTAATCATAGTATGAAAAGTGACCGATTTGGAGTGACTTTCAAGCCAGTTCACTTTTAAACAAATAGATCATGCAAAGAATTAATACACCTTAAACTAGCATAATCTTACAAACCTATGCAGCCATTTTCACTTAATTTTTAGATTAATTTAAAAGAAATTATGAGAATGAAAATAATAATAATAATAATAATAATAATAATAATAATAATAATAATAATAATAATAATAATAATAATAATAATAATAATAATAATAATAATAATAATAATAATAATAATAATAATAATAATAATAATAACAACAACAACAACAACAAACATATTAAAAGAAAAATATAACAAATAATTTAATTTTCTGCTTAATTAGATAAGAGACTTTATAGGTTGGGTACCATTTAGATTTAAGTATTTGAAAAAGTTCATAGTTTAGATTATTAAAATTTATACTTTCCATGGCTGTAGGTTGTCCATGATGCATCAAACAACTCCAATCAAGTCCATTTAGTATTAATATTGTTTTCAGGAAGACCAATTCATTGTTTTCTGCTTTTTTGTAACCATCACTTTGGAGATTGCCTCAGCTGGTGCAAATATGGGAAACTAATTTATTGTGTGACCCTTACATTTTTGAGATTCACAATACATGTAAGTATGCTTAAATTACATAATAAACAAGAGCAATATAAACGAACAAATCTCCACTTAACAAAAGTTTTTTTTCCCTCCCTTTTATATCATTTTGAATTCTTTATGATCAAATTCCAGGATCGATCTTGCCTGGCTTCATGCTGATCTTATTGGCAATGATGATTTTCTTTGTGGACTGTATGTTCATTTGCATCATTTATTGGGAAGTTCACTTTTGAGTGGGAACATCAGATTTTATTACTAGGAATTTTTTTAATTGACCTCTTATCTGACCGATCAGTTAAATGCCCTCAAGGGCCTGTTTTCTATTAAATCTTTTCATTTAAATAAAAAAAACAATCATTTCCATTCTACCAAGATTCAAACATAATTTTTGAATAGAAAATAAATAACAGTTTTTATTATTTTTTTTTACATTACTTTTAAAAAAATAATCTTTTATCTTTAGATTTTTTTTTTGTTTTACTTTAACTTACTGTTAAGTAATTATTTAATAGTTTGCCATCTGTTTAATTATATATATATATATTGGTTTAAATAAAATTATTAACTTTTATATTTTTTTATCAATTTTTTTTCTTTTATTTGAAAATGATGTAATGACATATATGTATACCATTACAATATATATATAATATGGGATATAAATTATATGAAATATAAAAAACAGATGTATTTATATATTGTACTATTTCCATCATCTAATATTATGTATTGAATCATTAAAAACCACTCAACACTTAGACAATTCCAATATCAATAACAATCAACAATTTCTAATTGTTGTCAAGGCAATCACTTTTTAACTATAAGGGCAGAATCCCATTCTTATTAATGATCTAATATATTTATATAGACACTAAAGATTGCAACTTAACCACAGGTTAAAATTATTGATACAAAGAAGTTTAAATAAACTTCTTTAAACAGGTAAATAAAACCTGTTCTGAATGCAGACTAATGAATAGTTAATTATAACATTACAAATTGCAATTATAAATTTAAAATTACACTATTACTTAGATAATAAGTGTAATAATGTTCAAGGCTAAATGGGTTTATAAGTAATCATTACAAACCAGTCAACACTTAGACAATCACAATACCATTAACAATCAACAATTTTTCACTGTTGTCAAGGCAACCTTTTTTTAACAGTAAGGGTGGAATCTCATCCTTATTAATTGTCTAATATACTTATATAGACACTAAAGATCTGCAATTTGATCATAGAGATTGAAATTATTGATACAAACAAGTTTCTCTTTAAACAGGTAAATAAATTGTTCTGAATGCAGATTAATAAATAGTCAATTATATCATTACAAACTGCGATTATAAATTTCAAATTGCAACCAAAGTATTACTTAAATTATAAATGTAATAATATTCAAGGCTAAATGGGTTTATAAGTAATAATTAAAAACTAGTCTACATTTAGACAATCTGAATACCAATGACAATCAACAATTTTTAACTATTGTTAAGGCAACCTCTTTTTAACAATAAGGGTGGAATCTCATCCTTATTAATGGTCTAATATACTTATATAGACACTAAAGATTGCAACTTGACCATAAAAATTGAAATTATTGATAGAAAAAAGTTTAAATAAACCTCACAGGTAAATAAACCCTATTTTGAATTCAGACTAATAAATGATCAATTATCTTATAAACTGCAATTATAAATTACAAATTGCACCCAGAGCATTACTTAAATAATAAGTGTAATAAGTATTGAATCTCTTTAAAAAAATTAACTTTATTTAAAAATGTCAATTACAATCAACTGTATTATTCTGTTCTCTTCTTTGAGTGTTACTAACCTGACTAGTTGCAGTACTAGAATGGGAATCAAACCTGGAACCTTAGATCCTTGAATATTGAATTTTAACGTAATGCTCTAACCAACTGACAGCTCAGTATTGTAACTTGTCTAGCCAGAAACACCTGAAGAAAAAGAATAATACCTCTGGAAACATTGTCCATATATTAATCTGTGTATTATTAACAGTTGAATGTAATTGGAATATTTAAATAAAGTTAATTTTTTTGAAAGACATTCAATACATAATATTATATGATAGAAATAATCCAGTATATAAATACAACTAAAATACTATCATCACAAACTTTCAGAAAATAAAGAAATTATTTTTAATTTATAAAATAATTGATACAATAATTATTAATTAAATCAAATAAGTATTAGGCTATAATAAGTGTGAAATGTGTTTGCTTTCTTAGTTGTAATCTTTAAAAATATTAGCTGCTATTTGCAGTAGAGGACATGCATGCTTACTTGATGAAAGTAACAATTAATATATTTGTAAGTGTATTCTGGACTATTTTTATTATCTAGAATTAAATGGTAAATGCTTATTAAAAAATCAAAAATTTTGTAAACTACTTACAGATTACTGTATAACATATTTCAAATGATATTATCCTCCTCTCTTTTCTGATGTTACTGATTTGACCAGTAACAATAATAATATGAGTATTGAACCAGCATTTTTTATATTCATGATTACTGAATTTAATGTGCATTTTAAACTGATTATTATTTCACAATATTATTAAATTGTTTGTAAACAGTCTAAAATTTTACTGAATTGGTTTATGGTATTACTTGTCATTATCATTTGAATAGATTTAAAAACTGTTTTATTTTTTCTCTTTTTGCTCAGTATTCTTATTTTTTCTAATCAAATCGATGTCCATCAGAAAATGCATAGTCTAACTTAAATACATTTGTTTACTCCTCTTTAATAGTTATTTTGTATGTTTTTAATTCTTTTACAATGAGTTGGCTGATTTCACCAGTATTTGTTCTTCCTATTCACATTATTTGTCAGCTTTATTACTTTGGGTTTTGTAAAAGATAAAAGTTCTGATAGTATACTATGGTTTTGGGAAACTGTTCTAATATATTATACTGATTGGAAATTTTCTTAATTTATCTATTGCCATGACTCATGCTAAATAAAGTTTAATTTAAAAAAAATACATTTAACAGTTAATTCAAAATGATGCAAATAGTTCAACATATATTTAGAAATAAAATAGCATCATCAGAAACTTTCAGACAAATAATTAGTATAGAAAATAGTGTTAATTTTATGTATATTGTAATAGTTCAAACTAAGCTCAATATGCCAATGTTAATTATTACATGGTGACATACTAATAACTAATTAAAAATCAACTACAGAAATATCAATGTCATAGTAGTTATATGTGTTTATATTTATCATACACATCTTAATTTAATGGGAAAAAAAACATTTGTTGTACATTTTGACATGCTAAGTTTTGATTGTAAATAATAGATTTAATATTTCTCATAAAAAATGTTATTATAATCATTGTAAGTATTGGTATATTTTTTTAGATATAAATGTAATTTTAAGCAGACCCATACAATACAAAATGTTGTACTTCCATGCATTTATTTTAATAGTAATGTCTAATGAAAATATGGCAATTAAACGTTAATTGTTTATTAATGAAAAAAAAAGTGATACAAAATTTTGTTTTGAGATATAATTAGAAATAACCCCTTAATTAATTTTGTATTTTACATTATTTGCAAAAGAAAAGAGACTATTTTATCTTGTTTCCTTTTGTATTAAAAAAAAAAAAGAATAAGAAAATATTTTACATAGAACAAAAGAAGAGGCAAATATAAAATATTATTTTATGATAATTGCACCAGCATCTTTTAATTGAATACTTAATTTATATTCAGGTTGGGTAAAAAAATTATTTAATGAAATTAAAATAACTAAAATTGTTACTAGAGGTATTACATTGTATTGCTATGAAAATGACATATATGGGCAGATAAATCACTTTTTCTTTTTCTGGTTGCTTAATAGCATTCATCATATTATCCGCATACTGAGAAGACAGCCTGGGAACAAACACTAGATTGTAGCTAAAGAAGTGTGCCAGCAAAATAATTGAATATCACTGGTGATTGAAAAAAACTACTTGTTTTTGTCTGGTTCCTATTACTTAAAAATGAGAATCATAATCATTATTGAAAAGGAAAAATAAAAATGCATTGGTAAAAACTATAGCATGAAAATCAGACTTTAGATCATATAGTTTTCCTCTGAAGATGATCATTATTACCTGCATGAAGAGAGAGAATTGTAAGACCTATCCATTATTCATTCATGATGAGAATTTTTTTTTGCCTGTCATTAGAATCAAAGTGTCAATGGATTAAAGAATTATAATTATATGTGTTTATAAAAATAAAATTGTATAACATTATATTTTAGAAATTATATAAAATCTGTCATAAATAAACCTGACATCAAATTACATTAGAGGTTTAAAAAAGTTTATTTTATTCACACCACAGTCAGATTATTTTTAGATTAAATAGTATAAAGTTTATTAATCATAGTGAGTGCCTTATGTTAGTGTTACATTTATTTCCATTAAATGTCTTATTGTTAAAGTCTGAATTGTTCATAATTTATTTTTAATTGGAAATTAAATGTATGATATACTATATTATGATAGAATAATTAAAGCTTTGAAGACTTTTATTTTTATTAACTTATTTTATATATAAATAAGCATTTATTTTTATAGCGTCTGTATACAATTGTAATTACATTCGAATATCGGCCTTTCAAGCCAATTGTGCAAACGCTTTGCGAGTGTTAAATAATAAATGAATACCCTCTGACCAATACAAGATATAGAATTTATGCAGGAATAAAAAGAATCCCTCTTATTCCTATGACTCAAATATTTATATATGAGCAAATCTGAAGTACTGGCACAGAAGGTGTGACAATATAACGGTCACTTTAAATTACTATATACAATGTCTGAATGAATGACGCCGATGAAATTTTCTAGAATTTACTAAACGTCATTCCAACTGAAACTTAATCATATATATAAATAAGCATTTATTTTTATAGCATCTGGATACAATTGTAATTACATTCAAATATCGGCTTGAAAGGCTGATATTCGAATGTAATTAACATATTTTGTTATTTTTGAATTACGAATTCAAAAGCTTTATTAGCTTATTATGGACTATAATTTAAACTTCAAAATTTTGAGTTTCAAATACTTATGAATTTTGCTTATTATTTATTTTTTTTAAATTTTTGGGTTATTATTTTAAATAAGAATAAGTTAATGAATATTTATTTGGAATGGATTAGAGATGAATATATTGTGCATTATTCCTTTTTTAGTTAGAGGAATGAAGGATATAAATGAAAGAGTGGTTAATTATTTTATTATTCAAGTTTTTGGATCTGTTATTTTATTAATTGGATTCTTTTTTAGAACTATGGTAATGTTAAGTTATTATTATGATATAATGGGATATTTTTATTGAATATCAATAATATTAAAGATTGGTGCAGCACCATTTCATTTTTGATATCCTGGAGTTTTGGAAAATCTAAGATTAATAAATATTTTTTAATAATAACTATTCAAAAGTTTGGTTTATTATTTATTATAAGATATTTATTAAGTTTTGAGGTATATTTAGTTTTTAGGATAATTAATAGAATCTGTTGAAAGCCTGCAATATTATATGTATTGTTTTATTTTCAAATATAATTTCTTAATATCTTCTCTGGATTATAAAAATTCATACACATTTGATTAGTTAAGTATATAGACTATACATATTTTTGGTATTTATTTTATATTTAATCTTGATCTAAATTACTGTATAATATATGTCAAGAATTATAGGTATATATGTTTTATTGAATAAAGTGTAGTTTACTTATTATTTAAATCCTTCTTATGTGTGTATGATTTGATCTCACTCTAAGCAAGTATTTGTAAGCTTTATAACTGTCCCTTAAACATCATGTTTTTACATTGAGAGATGCTTAGGTTGTAAATGAAGTAACCAACAAAGTTGGGCTACATAAAATATTTCTTAGTTGAGAAGCATCCTTTCTTAATAATAAAAAATGATTCTTAGGAATGAAATAATATTTATTGATTGTTGTTTAATTGAAGAAATATAATAGTTTAAATTTATTAGGTATAGTTATTGTCAGTGAGCTGTGATTAGGATAACTTAAATAGCCACATCATATAGTGTATTAAAATTGTATTGTTTAAAATTATTAGTATATAAAATTCTATCATGCAAAATTCTGTTGATCAGTGAAAAGCTATTACAGATATAACAATTTGTATATTGTTATGTGATAACATAGACTTAGAAAAAGTTAAAGAATTGATCTATCTGGATTGATAATGGGTCAGAATATGTGATGATTATTAGATCAGGTTCTCTCATAAAATACTAACAAATAAATAAAAAAATTAATAAATCAACACATATTGTTAACAACCTAAGCAAGTCTGAATTATTATAGTGACTCTTTTCTTTCCTGTTGGCAGTTGCATTCCATTTACATTTTTCTAAATACATTTAACAGTTCATTCTAGATGATAGAAACAGCTTAACATATATTTAGAAGTAAAATACTATTGTCCAAAATTTTATGTCCTAGTGATAAGACTAATTTTATTTACATGTGTGTCTACAGATGTATGTGCATGTGTAGGAGTATGATTGATAAAAGTGATTAGGAAAGAAAAACCCAGAAAAATTTATAATTCCATGATTGCTTAATTTAATTGCCCTCAAACTAATGTTCTACATTATTTATATAACTTTCTCAATAATTCTGACATGTTAATTTTTATTATCACTAGGCTTTTAAATCTTTGAAATTAACTAAAATAATGCATTTTTGAAGATCATATAAATAACTGAAATATATATATATGTCAAGTGCATAAAATTTAAATAATGCACTGATGTTGGTATATAAATGCAAATCCAGGTTTAAGGAAAGTATAGATACTCCTGATAATATCTTTTTAATAATTTGTATTTTATACAAATTTATTTGATAACTTAATTGTTATATTGTTAGTATAATTTTTAATGTTAAGCAGATAAGCAATGTATTTAAAAATATTTGTTAATTTTTTAATGTATGATCTGATTCTCTTTTCATCCATAGTTAAATTACTGTTTGAATTATTTAAAAATAAAACATCTCAAAGTACTTTGAGAAATTCTGGAAAATATAATAATTTTAATTACTTTCTGTCTTCTATTTGCTATAAAATGTAAGGCAGATTTTCAATGATTCTTAATTTTTACACACAAATACATGGATTATTACTCAAACATATAGATTGATATTTATTTCATTATAAAAGTCATGGATTTCAGCTCATCTCTAGTACTTCCAATAAACTAATGTTATATAATCTCCAAGTGATAATAATTTGATTATTTATTATTTTTACTTTACTATGGCATACAGAATAAAACCTTTGCAATTATAATGATTTAAATTTATGATCTTCAACTTGGTGATAAATACTTTAAATTATTATTTAAGGTAAGCACAAAATATATACGATTTTAAAATTTTATTCATTCTTTTTATCTGTTCCATAATTTTATGACTTATCTTTTTAATCCGCTTCATTAATTATTATTGTAACTAAAAAACACTACTTCTGCTTTAATTGTAAAGTAAAAAAATAATAATCTTTATTAAAAATTTAAATAAGGTCTTGAAATATTTTTCTGAAGATGCAATTTTTATTAAATGTCAAAATTTCTATCTAAAATTATTATTTTGTAACATTTTAACTCATTAAATGTTAATGATTTTTGCCAACGGAGAGAAAAAAAACACTTAAATACTTCATTAAGAAACTGTCTGGCTATATTTATTTTTGTATAATAACCTTTCACTACATAGTTAAGCAAAATCTAAAAATTGAAATAAAAAGTGTAATTTTTCTACTCAAGAAAGCAGAAGGAATAGGAAATGGGATTTGCCAGCTAACAAGAATAGCATACCAAGTAATCGTATGTTAGAAGATTTGACACATCTATTCATAAGTCGAACATAAAAAGAGGAAAATTTTAAAATATTGACATTGATTACAGTCACTTTTCTAAAACAAACAAAATTTAGAATCAAGTACAAGCATTTTCTTTAAAAGCAAAATGCGATGATAAATTGCCTTTTCATTTGCTTTAAAATATTCCCATCACATGTTCCCAATGACAGAATTAAAATGTAACTTAAATAGATTTGAATCTTATAAAAATAAAACGAAAAATCTATACAAACGAATTAGATTTCTTCAAAAGATATAAAGATACATTTATACTTTTTAATCTATATATTATTTCAGAATCTAACGAACGTAATAAATCCATTATAAAATTAAATTCTAAAAAAGTTATTAAAATTGAATTTTAAATTAAAAAAATATTACTCAGTATTTTAACTATGATAATTTCAAATTATAAATATGCCCAAAACTTTATATATATAATGAAACTTTTAGTTTCAAAAGTTTTTATTTGCAATATTAGCAAACTTATAATATAATACACTATTATTTATATAAAAAAGTGATGGGTGTTTTTAAATATTAATTTAATATTTTTGAATAGTTATTTATTTATATAAATTATTTTTCATATGATAATCCAATCGTTGGCCAAATTTTTTTCACACTTTTTTATATTGTCATAATTTAGTTGTTTTTGTTTTAAATATATAAAAAAGATCATATATGAGGCATTTTTATTTTTATCTTTTGGTATATTGTTATATATAGAACTCTCAAAACAAACTTAACATGCTTTGTTGAATATCCCCAACCTCAGACCGGTTTTTGCTGCTGGCATCCTCAGTGAGGTGCTAGTATATTCAATCATTAGATTAAAAATACCAGAACAAGCTCAGAATTTTATCTAATGTATAACTATAAAGTAGAAACTCTGAAAGTTTCAGACATCCATATGTCTTCCAATCCAACTATCTAACTTAAATAGCCATATGGAACTGAACTAAGTTCAGATACACCATAGCAAAAAATAAAATTACAAAAAAAAATCAAGTCAGATATCACATGACAAGCTTTGTTGAATGCCCCTGACCTCAGACTGATTTCTGCTACTGGCATATTTAACAAAGCTTGTTAAGAGTTTGTTTTACAAGCTCTATATATTACAATTGTAAACACAGGCTTTATTAAATTAGGTCATGTGACATCTGACTTGATTTTTTTATAATTTTATTTTTTGGTAATAAATCAAAAAGAAAATATATCAATTTCTGTGAATTATTTTCCTTATCTGATAATTTTTTTTTTTTTTTTTTAATTGCAAAATGGACTAAATTCATCTTTTTTTTAGTATTTTATTTTTAACAAATATATATTTTTTCTCACAATAAAACTTATCTTGAGCAATTTAATTCAAGATAGCTTACAGCAGATGTCTACAGACTGATTGTTGAATACAATTGACAGCAGCTCCGATTGACCCCTGTGATATCTAAATGATACTAACAACAGAGTCATAATTTTAATTTCTATATCAATATTTTGTTTCCTCAAAATATATTACCATACAAAATAAAATAGTTTAATCTTAAATGCAATATTGTAAATATATACTATTATTTTTTTAAAGGCAAGTAGACTAATTAGGAAATGGAGTTCTATGACTAAGTGATAACACATGATCGTCATTATCAGTACCATGATATTTTTATCACTCTTTTGAAACAATTTATTTAGCATCCCAATGTTTGCATTCCATATAAAATGTTATTGGGACCATATATTATATCTTTAAAAACCACTTTTGTTTAAGCTACTTGATTCAATGTCTTTAAATAAATAATCATTAAAAACCAGTCAGCACTTAGACATTCCCAATATCAATAACAACCAACAAATTCAAACTGTTGTCAAGGCAACTTCCTTTTAAAAATGAAGGTGGAATCTATCATAAGATCCCACTTTATCATCCAAACACAGACTTCATAATTATTTTTTTTAGTTCATTTTTAAAAATATTTATTAGTATAAATTTACTATTATTATGTTCAAATAAAATGTTGTACATTTTAATATGAAACATATTTTCCTTCCCATTACTTAGAATTTAAATCTAGGTAAACTTAAAATTTGTTTTCAGGTCAAGAGAATTTTTATCCAACATTAGATGTTTTTAAAAATTTAGAAAGCAAATGGTAATGATATTTTTAAGAAATGTTTTCAAGTATAATTTTAACTTTTTGTATTTATTTATTTTTCCTTTCAGCACTTTCATTTTTCTTAAATTCAAGAATGATATGAAAAAATTGGGTTATTAAATTAACTTGCAACATTTACTTATTTATGCTTAAATGTTCAATAAGAAGCTTCAGAACCAGAACTATAAGTGTCAGAATTGTTACTGGAACCTCTTCATCCCAGATTGAATGTTCTACCACTATGCTAAACCATGCAGGACAATATTCAAAAAGAAATATATTAAGGTGTGCGTGTATTTATCTAATTGTCTCCCATTATTTCACATCCTAATTTATTTCACTTGTTATAAATAGAATTTTTGGAGCTTTGAAATGGAAATCTTTTAAATATTTTAATTTCTTGTGTGAAGCATTATTAAGGTAAGAGTGATGAACTCAAAATCTAAATATTTCTGGACCTATTTCCAGATTAAAAATGTTTTAGTCTGGTTTACTAAATTGAACTCTGCATTTAGCCAGTCATTTTATCTCTGAATATAACACACCATTCTCTTTTTGTAGTACTTTTCAAAAAATAGTTTTTATAAAAAAATATTAATGTTCAAATAATAAGCAATACATTTCTATATCAAACATTTTATGATTTAGTAGTTAGTATATCTTCCTATTATAAATATAACTTGAAATTCATATCTAAGTGAACATTTAAAATTTTATGAACATGAAGATTTTCAATCAAACTTAAATATTTTTCAAATAACTATGGTCCATATCTAACCATAACTAAACTTTCAGTTATTATAAATAGAGATCTGTTTATTCTTAATATAAGAAAAAAAAACCATCAATACTTTTAACTAATATCCATGGACTTCAGAATTGTTGTCACTTCTTTACTATTGTAAATTTGAGATTGAAATAAACAGTAGATGTTAATGATATTACATTTATATCTCTGGGTTCTCTTCTGATCTATAACCTTTGCATGTGTGGAGCTTGTCTCTATTAATAAATCTAATGTGCTTTTATATCTAGTAGATATTTTAAACTTGTTTATATTATTAAGTTAATAATCTGAAATTTAAAAAAGCTTGAATGATTAAATTTAAGCCTACATTCTTATGTAGCTACACATATTTGATATTAAGTCAATAATTATATATATTTTAGCTATGCTTTATTGATATATAACTGACCAAGCTATCCAAAGAATTTTTTTCACTGTTTCTTTTTGGCAGAATGTTAGAGCATAGGCTATTTTAAGTAGCTTATTTATTTATCTTTTTTTTCTGTATATTATATAAATTTACTTATTATTTTGCATTCTGTGTAAATCTGTCAAATTTTTATTTCTAAATTCAAAGTTAATTTTTTTATAAATAAATTTGTCATTTATATGGTTTGTAGATTTTCTACTCTCTATTTCTTTATCTTCTAAACAACTAACGTTGATATTTTCTTTTTCTTTTTTTCATTTTAATTCTGAATCTTTACATCAAGTTGTTATTTATTTGTCATAAGATCAGTTGGTCGACCTTCAGTTTGCAAAGAGACAGACAGTGCATAACAGTTTCAATCAATTGAAGAGAAATTTCTTTTTTCACTCAGACAGGAATCAATACAGGAAACTTTAGATCTTGAGATAAAGAGCAAGAGGTTAACTGGACTAACTTTTCAAGATAATTAACCCAGTTATTAAATTTTAACTTTTATCAATTATTTATCTTATTTACACCTTACAGCTTTTAAACTAAAAAAAATATTAATATAGTTAACTTATATATAATAATTTTTAAACAAGTTCTTAAAAAAACCTCATATTATGTCATAATTAGATCGATATTATGGCATTGTTATCAATATTCAAATGTAAATATTTTAAAAAATATTAAATTTAAAACTTAACCGAACTTTTCAGTATTTTTAATTTTTTTTATCTTTTTGAGTTTTTTTAAATAATAATATGATTATTTGTTAAAATTATATCAAAACAAATTGATTTAGAAATAATAATAAAAAGTCAAAAGGTCTTCACAAGATTCCTCTCGTTCTTCATATTTCAAACAAATTCCAACACTAACTAGTCATATTTGTAAGTCATCTATGTGGCTCTTTGGTACACAGGTACTTACTCATTATTTCTTGCAATTCCAATCAATTTATTTTAAAACACAATTAAGTCATCATGCAAATCATCTGGCCAATAGCAAGTTTAATACAAAAATAAAAGCCTTCGGCCCAAAATTGCTTTATCCTATAATAAAACTTCATATTGTTAATACTATTCTTAATGGTATATTTTTTTACTATAGTCCATGACTGCATATTTTCAGGACCACTGATAGAAATCTTATGTCTGCAATAAAATTGTACATCTGGGAATCATCATTCCATCTTTTGTCAACTATAACTGTTTATTTTCCTCCTTGTAAAGATGGTCTTAATATAATAAGTCATTGATTGTTTGTCTTTTATATCAGAGCTAAAATATACATTGCAATCTTAATAAGTCCAATCCTAAAAGTGACTCCTCTGCCTACAATATTGCTTGCTTTATGCTTATATGCAAGTTGTTTTTTTCTACTGATCATGCTATTGAGCATACAGATCTGTTGGATAATTATAACATCAAATGATTTGAGAAAAAAAATATCTAAAATATATCTATGGTCAACCCTGTCAATTTCCAAACATTTAATCAGATTTCAAAATATGTGTCTTCCTCAATGGTGGTTAAAATTTTTGTTAAACTTATTACTTGCTACAATTTATACCAAAACCTTCATCATTAACTGATTTAAACTGAATCTGGATCCCACATATGTCTTGGGTTATAATCATCCAGAAGATATAATATACATTTTTTCAAACCTGTCCATATTTATCATTCTTATAGTACTTTGTATGTCACAAATATTAATATTTCTCATTGCTATAATGCCATAGTAATTATTCATACTCCAGCAGAACCATGTGGCTTGCTCACTGCTATGTAATTTTTGACAACAAAAATACCCTTTTCTTAAAAAAACAGAATAAAAATTGTATAATATATATGTATATGCTCTAAAATTCTTATCTATAAGGTCTACAAGAAAAATTAGGCAGAATAATATTTTTCTTACATAAGAATAGATAGCTTATAGATTACACATTGATCTACATAAAACTAGATCATTTTTCATCTGCTCTCAAATATTAGCCATGATGATGGTGTTTTTATGAGTTATGTATCATAGATCATGTAAATTATTTTATATCACCTGTACATATATTAATCCTTGTATATAATTTGCTGTTAATAAAATTTATTTAATTAAAAAAATCATTTACAATTCAAAGATAATTTTAAATTAGTTTATAGATTATATGATTTTAAGTTTGTCATTACAGATTTTGTTTAATATTAATTGTTCTGATTCCTAAACGACATTTGTGTATTATTATTACATTCTTGAAATTTGCCTGCACATAATTTAATTTTATGTTCATGAGAAGTGTAAATTCAATAATTTTAATTAAAAAAAAATTAATTAAAATTATAATTTTTAATAACATATATAAAATATTATTACATATTATATAATTAACTATAAAATATTTTCTATTGACTACAAAATATTTTCTAAAAAACGTTCATTAACATTTAACTAATATTAATACTTTATTGTTTTTGTATCACAGATTTTCAAGACAAAGAAATATTAATGTGGTTATTATGAAATATTTTTTTATTTAAATTCTCTTATCAAATAAAATATTGTTTAAAAAATAGCAAAATCATAATAATATTATCAAAGATAGCTCATTTTTAGGCATAAGGTAATAGGAGCTAATTTTTTCAGTTTAAATATTCAATAGAATGATATATGGTTTTGTGAAGATAACATAATAAACATTTAATGTAACAGGTCTTCTAAGTCTGACCCGATACTTTGATGAAATGAATAACAATTCTAGTTGTACTCAAATGACAAAGTATAAAGTATATTTAAAAATTTAGTTGTGGGAAACAAGTTACATGTTTTTTAACTTCAAAAATATTTGTGGATCTTTTTTTTAGCTCCATGATATTTTTAGTGTAAAGATGTATAAATAAAGGTGAAGGTTTGTAATTATATTACATAATGAACCATCAAAATAAATGCAAGATGCATTTGTCAACATAAAAAAAAATGGTTTATCCCTTACTCAATTTTTCAAATGTAATGGAAAATTATCTAGACAGAATCACTCTCTTAGTATTTAAAAGGTGATGCCATTTTATTTTCTTACCATAATAACCTACTTTCTGTAATCATAACCATGAATTCTGGATTAGACTGTGATAATTTGTTAAATATACAATGTATAGTATGATTAATGTATGACTCATGATAGAATCCTAAATGACATAAAAGCAATAAATAATACCGATTCAAACTCTAAAGTAATTAATGTTAAAAATGAATATTAATTAATAGCATAATAGACAATAATATAAAAATATCATAATGTTATAATAATTAGTATTCATGTATATATTTCAGGTGTTCATTATTCAGATGAAAGTACTATAGTCTCACAATTAAATTAATATACAGAATTTTGACATAGATATAAAAGCATTAAAAACCATCTGCTTACCTCCTTCATTCAAAAGTATAATATTAACAACTATTCCAAACTAATACTTTATAAAATAAATATATCTAAACTATATAACAATTTAGATTTTTAAAAAATTAAATAATTTATACTATTAAAAAACAAGTTTTCATTAAAATGTATAAGTACTGAGACATATATTAGTAAATCGTTTGAAAAGAAGTTATCAAAATATTTATGTTGTTTTTTAATTGATTTACAGCTGCAAAGATATTTTTTATTGCATGATGTAATTTATTGTGAATTCATAATATGAGTAACAATCATCCGATATTTACTTTTTTATAGACTCACAATTCAGGTAATAGTTTTTTTAGTATTCCACCCTAAAGGTAATACAATTGAATATAAACTGTTGGAGAAATATAATGAGGATTACTGTTTCCCAGTACGGATATAATTTATGATAAGCTGACTTAAAATCAATGATCCACAACTTTTTTTTACTATTTGCTTTTAATATAGCTGAGAGGATTGTATTTAGATGAATCTTCAGGAATAATAAATTAATTAAACTAATCCTAAATTATTTTATATAGTTTTCCTTTTGCCTATATCATAATAGTTCATTTGTACATGTAAAGCAATAGTTTGTTTTCCAAATGGTTAGGAGCTTTTATCTTTTCGGTGATTCAAATGTCATGAGATGTTTTTTTATGCTAATTTGAATCCATTTATGATTTAGTTATCCTTGCTTTCAAATTTAACAATTAATTTTAATATTTCAATTTAAAAAATTCAAATCATAAATTGTGCAGTATTTTAAGAAATTAATTTTATTTATTATTACAAAAATTTATCTTTTGCAATTAAATCATATTTTTCAAAATTACAATTTTAAAGAAATTGAATTATACACAATATAATAAAAAGTCCACATATAAAGAATAATGTCCATTCTTCTCTAGTCGATTTTTAAAATGGCTAATTCAGAACTCTTTTCTGGCCCATACAAATAGGCAATAAGATATTTTAGCCATTAAATATATTAAAATACATTCTATATACATCCATGGATATTTCAATAGTTCTATTCCCTTCCCATTCTTTAATTTAACTTAAAGAATCAAAGTACTATGAATTATCATTAATAATACAAGTAAATGGTAATAAAACTATTCATCACTAGATATCTGTTTCTTATAAAGGTCATATATACTATTTATATATTAGTTTCATTTATAATATTTTAGTTAGTTCATTTTATGAACATGAATGTCGTAATAGTGAATTTCACAACAGTCTCTTCTCATTTTTGACAGACAATATTAATTTATTTCCTAATTTTTTAAGTAACCTCTCTTTAATTAACATATTATCTTAGCTGCTTAAAATACATTATTTCTGCTTTTAAATGCTACAAAACAATTACATATATATTATTTACAAGTCTATATTTAATTTTGAAACTTTTTATTATTTTGAAATATATCATTAAATCTCATGTTTTACCTTATTAATTACTTTTCCTGATATATTTTATGCAAATATTTTCTAACCTTTGTGATAATATGTGCATTAAAATAAAGATTATCATATTTTCAGATTCTTCTTAGTAAAAATTTACTGATATTAATATTAGTGGTATATTGTACCAGTCAGAATTGTATGTTCGTCTAACAAGAATTAGCATCTAAGCAAAAGTACCTAGAGTTCAATCATATGCGAGATACACAGGTCAGGAATACTCATGAACTCCGCCCTATTGCCCATTTCCCAAGTCTATAACATTACAAACAACACTTATGATGGTAGCAAACAACATTTCTAACAATCCCTGGCCCAGAGGGTCAGCAGAGACACAAGAGATCTAATGATTAACTAAATGATGATGCAATATAATAACAGATGTGCATGCATGAATTAATAAAATGTCCAAAGAATAGATTATTAAATATGAATTTATTGAAAATAACATTAGTAATGAAATTAAATCAGTATGTGAGCAACGGGATATAGAGACTTAAAACACATCATAACCTTGATTACATAAGGAATACTCGATCTGGGTTTCACTTAATGTTAACATGGGCATTCCATGCAAACCTTAGTAACATAATTTAAGGATTGATGGATATGCAACCACCAAATATACATAGTAAGAAATTAATTAATCGAAACGATGCGGCTTAATATGCTAATTTAAAATATATTTTATAGGGCTTCTATTATTCACGCTATGACATTTTAAATCATTAAGAATGTAACAGATTTCAATAACTATCTGTGGGCTTTTATTATGATGTTATGATATTTTAACTCACAAAGAATATAATGGTTCAATAACTTTCTGTGGGCTTTTATTATACACATTATAATATTTAAATCACAAAGAATATAACGGATTTCAATAACTATCCGTGGGCTTTTATTATCTACATTATAATATTTAAATCACAAAGAATATAACGGATTTCAATAACTATCCGTGGGTTTTTATTATATACATTATAATATTTAAATCACAAAGAATATAACGGATTTCAATAACTATCCGTGGGCTTTTATTATATACATTATGATAGTTTGAATAACAAATGATCTAGTGAATTTTGATTATACCTGGATATCATCATACTTATATTAACGATAGATTAATTATCTTGGAACTTATAAAATGATTCATCATTTATGATTTACATATAGAATAAGGAAAAGCATAATTATTTTGACATTCAGTCATGTGACTTAACTTTTATAGGCTTTATTAGAAGTTAACTTTCAACGTATTTAATAGTGGTTGAATGAGAGGGTGGATAGCGCTAATAAGCTAATGCATATGATAAGGCAAACTAAATTTATATTATAATGAGAACTTGGGGTGGCTTAGGAAAATCATATCATTATGACTTACAGACGAATAAAATATATGAGGAAGTATAAACGATAGCGTGCGGACCGAATGATAACGTTTGAGAGGACGAGAAGCTTCATCAACTTGAGAACGAAGAATATAAGCTCATCTGCACTTGTGACAGATGGCATCTGAAGAAGTGGTCGGCAAGATACTATGGTTCTGTTTTTCCGAATGTTAACCCATAATAGAGCCTGCGCGACCAAACACAACCTTTGGAGTTGGGGCCTCCACACTCCGCCGAGAAATGTGCTTTAAGGATTCCAGTGACGAGAGAAAGTATGACAAAGCAACATTTGATTGATGAATGTTATCACTGGGATGCATTGCGAGGGCTTTCAGGTCTGTATTAACACTGATTTTTATGGCCTTAAAGAGTAAGTAAGCCTAGCGTAATGAAATGATCATATATAAGCAATCCCAAAAGGGGCATACAATTTACTTAAAAGATTATTTAGCATATCAATAATAAAATGTGAAAAATTAAGACTCCCTTCGTTAAACGCATATCAATACACCTGAAAAATTAGTTACTCAAATTATCATTAGATGGCAGGCTAATTATATAATGAATCATCACTAAAAGTAAGGGTCTGAACTTCAATTTATTTAATACTAAATTTATTTAATATTAATCAATAGCGTGAAATAATAGTTAATAATTTATTTGAAATGATAATGGATAGCATAATATAAATTAAATAAAATAGTTTAGGAATATTTTTCAACCGGGCGAATTTTTATAGTTTAGTAAGAAAACTTACGTTTACGATTTAAATTCCTTAATGGTGGAATAGTAAAATAAGATAAGATTAATTCGCCAGATTGAATTATTAGCATATTAAAATGGGTATGATTTACATAATATCAAATTAAAATTGCCGCATTTAAAAATAATAATACAGTAAGAGTGAAAACCTAGCAATCGAGTTTAGAAAATCAAATAGAATTTAGATATTGAAGCAAAAAAAAAAAGTCATTGTTTAAGCAATTAATCGGTTTGGCATTACCGATGGAAAAATAAGCAATTACATTTTGAAAATATAAAGATTACAAAAATGGAAATATTAAAAGGACATACTTTAGGTGAGCTAAATTTACATAATTAGAGGTTGAATTTTACATTTTACGATTAAGAAGATTATTTAGATGAAAGTTTTTAGAGTTCATTTTGCGGCAGGGAATTACCTTTCCATTGGATGACTTGATGGATGTATGCACACGTGTTGATTTCATTTTTGAAGAAATATGATTAATTTGGCATTATTTTGACAAAATTGCAGTTAAAGTCTGTTCCTGGTGTAATTTACAGTTCATTTTGGCAGCAGTTTGGAAACAATGGCTTATGAGTACATTGGCACTGGTTTGATCTTGGAGAGATCGGGGAAGCAAATTTTAATTCTACTCACTAACCATTTTAAAATTCTGAGTGACGTAGATTACCTTGACAACAACGTTTAGAAACAAGATGCAGAGCTCTTTAGTTAGAAAATGCGGTGGTATTTATACTCATTTTGGCTGCCTTTGGTAATCCCCGGATGTCAGCTAATGGTCACAATGACACAGCTAATTTTAAAGTATGAATGAGATCAAGTTCGAGAGAGCTAGTCTTGGTCTATTTCGAGCTGAAAATAGACCTGCGGGATAAATGTTAAGTAACGTGAATTTTAAAATAAACCTATGTTAAAATAAAAACAAATCTTTTCTGAATTTAAAATAAGGTAAGTCTTTTGTTTACTAAATTTGCATTACTCTCTCAAACTTCCTCTCAAAAGTAAAAAAATACATGAATAAAAATATATACGTAATATAATGCTTTTAATAAAATTATTATGTTTATCTGTTACACACACACATATGCATGATTGTTTACCATAATAGAAATTTATGTTTTATATTTATATTAATTTTAGATGAGAATAAAGCTTAATAAAAGATAAACAATCATGTGCATCCATATACCTTCACTCCCTAGTGATTTATTATTAAATGACTGAGTTTAAACCTATGTTTGGAGGTTTCAAACATCACCAGAAAGTGAAGCCAAATGTGTGCAACAGGTGTGACCACTTCAATATTAATGTTTTGACTGGATTAAACCAAATAAAGATTATCATATTTTCAGATTTTTCTTAGTAAACATTTTTTGTTATTAATATTAGTGTTATATTAATTTTTTGACTGAATTAAACCAATCAACTTTCAGATGGTAGAACACATTCAGGAATACTACAGAGATGTCCAAAATAAAAATAAATATTTTTCTCTAAATATATCTTAAATAGCTGGTTGAGACAATGTTAAATTAAAATCAATAATTGTCTGATTTTCTGGTACTTCTGCAATATCTTGAATAATCTTTAATACTTTAAAGGTGTTTGATAGAATTTAATTAAAACTGTGATATAATAATATTAACAGTAAGCTAAAGTTATCACAGATTAAAACAATATATATATATATATATATATATATATATATATATATATATATATATATATATATATATATATATATATATATATATATATATATATATATATATATATATATGTGACCTTCTCTTGGATCAACAACTAATCTAGACTCACATTTGGGGCCATAATCCACCTTTGTGTTCTTCTCTCTGAACGCTGGAATCATATACTAATCAGGCTGCACATTTCATGACACCAAATCCGCCCTTTTTAACCTTCACTACTCGAATAATTAAGAATAAAAGTATAAAAAAAAAAGTTAAACTAACAAGATGATTCCTTTATTGAACAAAGCTAGCATGAAACTATAGATCTAAAGAAGATCACAAGGTGATTAATAAAGATAATAACTTCTGGTCAAACCAGCTTTAAAATCCACACAACAAACAAACAAACAAAATATGATGAAATAAATTTAATATTCATCAAACCAATAAATAAGTAATAATTAAATAGAAAAATGAAATGAGTCTAATAGTGAAGAGAAAAGAACGAAGATGTATGAGAATAATGAATGATTAAGGTAATGATAGAATAAGAGTTAATGGATAGTTAAGATGATAAAAGAATAAAAGTTAATGAATTATTAATCAGTTACGATAATGAATTAATGTCAAATGAGAATGAATAAATAAAAGAACAATCAAGATGAAATTGAAGAACAATGTTGATGATGGAGACTGAAATCTTAAGCTATAAATTAATATTGTATTAAATGGTAAAAAGATAAACTAAATAAAAATAGGGATTCCATGCTTGACACAACCAGAATATTTATCATAAAGTCAAAACAAGCTATACATTTTATTACAAAAGAAATAATTTACACCATAAAGTTTGGTTGACTTTCATAAAACAGTGAAAGTAATAGAATTCAAATTCCACTATAATAAATAACTAGCTATAAAATTTACTACAAATTCAAATTTTACCTTGAAACTTAACAACTAATTCTTCTCAGGGTTCAAACAACTCAAAGATTGTTATACAAAGTATACTTGGGTCAGTGAGAGGGATTTTTCCACTACCTGAATATAATGCACAAAACAGCTCTTAATATAAACTCAAATTAACACTATATTTAGCATTTCCACAGAAACTTTATAAATTCAGTAACTATTCTAAACTTTAAAATTCAAGAACTAGGAAGAACTTTTTAATAACTAAACACAATAACTTACCAACTTCTTTTTCTCAAATAATTATAAACCATGTGATCAAGATCAGTGAATGGTAGATCTGTGGGTTCAAATAAACTGATTAAACCAATATTAAGTGTTTATCTTTTAGTATATCACTTAAAAATCATATGTACTCTAGGTTAATAATGTTTTGATTCTTAAGTGATGATGCCTTAGATGTACTCATAAATTATAGGGCTTAACAAAATTATTATGGTATACCAACATATAGTGAATTGTACTATATTGGTTGATTATGATTTCAATATGTAATCCTCTGATATGTTGATAGAAATAGCAATAATAATGTGAGTATGGTGATTAGCAATAAGACTACAGGAAACTAAATAAATTTTTAAAACAACAAGGTTTATTTACAATATTTACAACTTTATTTCAGACACATTGTCTGAAATATAACACATACATTAAATAAATTCAGGGAGGATAAATAATGGGTATCCCCATTATTTACACACATGGTAAACAATGACAAATTAATACAGTGACATTTATAGTATCACTATTACTATTATTGGCTGTGTTCCTATTCTTATTCTATCTTATAAAATAAGATAGTTGAACTTTATTTAAGTATTATGGACAAAAGTGTGTTTAAGTCTTTGGGATCTAAGCGAATTTTACAATCTAAACTCAAATTATAAAGTAGTGTATTTTACTATATATATTTGATTTATCAGAATATGATAAGGGCTATTATCATATGCAGCACAATTAGTAATTTATTATAATTTAAGATGAATAGATTTAGTGTATTAAAGTGGGAACAGACATCATAAGTCAAATGCACATATGACACTAAAACATTACCTATGTCCACAACCTAATCATTGAATAGTTAACTGATCTTACTGATCCATTGATGAATCACTACTTGATGAAGATAAATCCACATTGCCCACATGCATCTCCTGCTCTTTCATTTAAAAGTTCTACAATCATTAGTATGTTTTGGTTTTGTTTGTCTATAAACTGATGAAGATCCTACAACATCATAAGACACTATTCCAATTAGGCAAACAATATAGATAGACCAGTGTCCCTTAATCTAACTTTATCTTATCCTTGCAATGTGATTTTGAAATATTGAACTTCACCATACATGGTGGAAAACTAACTCTATAACCTCATGAGGGATCAAACAATAAAAGGGAGGCTTTACAAAACAACATGATAGTTATATAATAATATGGCTAATTCTAATACCTCTCCATAGATATAACAGTGTGGGCTTGACCTCACCACAGGAAAATAGAATTCAGACCATGGAGATCCTCTCTTGGGATTAATTATGCTAACTAAGCACTAATTATTACTCAGTCTCGACCATATCATCCTCATATAATCAGCAATGGGTGATTTTCCATCAGCCCGTGCTTAATATTAATATTAATATTGTCTATTTGATGCCATTACATGTGGTACATACTTATCAGCTAAAAGCTGTCACAAAACCTTATCAATACCATAGCAAGGTAAAATAACACTAACAATAAAAGTGGAAACATAAATATTCCATTTCACAATGCAGAAACTATTAATGTATTAATAGACAAACCACCAAAATATATGCCAAATGATCATTGATTATTTTAAAATAGCAATTATACTTTTGTTATAGCAAGCACTATGCACATAAACACTGAAGATCAACCTGCATTTTATATTTACAGTGGATATGTTCATTCATAGGTAAAATTAAGAAATGAAAATGGCTTAGAGCAATTTTTTTCATATAAAAAAACAATTGGATCATTATAGTATATCTGACAAAATTTAGTCTGTTTGTTCACCCTTTCAATAATATATTAAAATATGTTTTAAAAGTGTGAGAGATAAATCTTTCTCTCTCTCTGTCTCAATTAATGATATTTAATATTATGTTTTCCCTTACTTGGAAAAATAGAAAAAATATATATGTAATGAATGTATATATCTTTATACATCTCTACATCCTTTTACTAAACATATCTTATATTACAATAAATATATATATAAAAAATCCCCAAATGACACATGACATAAATATTATAACACTAAACATAGCAATAATAACCAAAAAAAAAAAATGAACATTTTCTGCCATTAGATTTTATCCTATTAGTCAAAGTTTAGTTCATCCTTGTGAGTTAAAATGATAAGAAAACTGATATTATGATGAGTAAACATTTCTAAGTAATGCATATATATATATCTATATTGAAACAGTAAGATTCGTATTCGAATCTTAAGTTTCACCTTTTTCTGTTGTCTCTCACTGACCAGTCTATCCTGCCCAAATTTAAACTTTTGGTATCGAATTGTGTGTGTAGCAATATTAAAAATGAATAAATATATGTAGAATTCAACATAAACATGCACACATTTCGATCTCAAATTAAAGGCACTAAATAAGGATAAAATAATATAATTTAGATTTCTTTTAGTTATATAATTTTGTATAATTTTAATCATTTATTTTGGATTATAAAGTTCATATTTATTGCTTTGGTTAAATTTCATTTAATAATAATTCTAAAAAAATATGATGTGATATTTAATTAAAAATTAAAATAATCTTATGTTTCCTTTTTGTCTTTGAAATTTAAAAGCATCGGTCAGTGATAGATAATAGATTAATTAAAGAAAAATCCCCCAAAATGTAATTAGTAAATGTAAAATGTAAACAATAGAACGGCAGCTTTCTTTATAATTAAAACCAACAAAATGCATTGATTATCCTCAGGGCAGATTAAGTAGAACCTAAAAATACCTTAACAAAAATGTGAAAGATCAAGATAAGAAAAGAAGCCATCTTAGATTTGCTGGAGACATTCACTTAAACTTTAGCTTTGCTCTCGATCACTGAGAGTCTCCAAAATATAAAAATAATTTGTTCCTGCCAAGGTATCACCGAGTAAAAGCACTTAGATTATTCTTCATCAGGAGATGGCCTATCGGATGTCGAACTTTCCATTGCCCATCATAAATTCACCATGAAGATCTGCTGCCTGAAATAAATGAGAAAGCTGCTGCTGCTGTTAAAGTAAATGAGACATCTAAATACAAGAAAGAATTGCCACTCATGAACTATTTGCTACTAAACCAATGGACTCGGAAAACTTCTTATAAAACAGGTACCTGTCTGTGTTCAAACTCTAGAGTACTCTAATAACATGCTATAACTCTTCTTCATATTACTTATCTAAATTATAAAATGTAAAAACTATCATTTGTATAACTAAAATTGAATAATTAATTTAATGTGTAAATTTCTCTAATAATCTAGCTTACCTCACTCTATCTTTCTTGGGTGCGTATTTCTAAAATCTACATTTTTATCTATAGTTATTATTTAATTATTGCATGCTCATAATTGTCTCAATTTTCAAAGTTTAAATCTATGATCGCTTGAAACAATGAATGCGTGTCAAATTTTCATTAATATTTACTTTCCTAAATAACTTAACTTTCATATAAATCAACACGCATTCAATGCATCATTTATTGTAATGCAGGGTCTACTACTTCACAAATGGCTGGCATATTAGTTGTAATAACTCCCAGTTTATATATGTTTTGTATTTATTAAATCTTAATGAATAATTCTAAAAAATTACATTTCTTTGAGAGTTGCCAACATTCTTTAGTAAATGTTGATAATGTAGGGCCGAGTTAGAAATCTATTTAAATCTCATCATAATCGTTTATACATTATACATGTGTTACATTTTAGAGTCATGATGGCCCATTCTGCCATGAAATTTCCGGATTCTTCAGGGTTGAAATTAACCCCAGTCATCCTACATAAGCGGACATAATAAATGCTCCCGTAGGACTTGACGACGTCATGCAGCCAGCCGGCAAACTGCGACATGGACCACTTGTCCCTGGTTATGCTTATGTGACACCTTACTTCATCGGGCTGATGGCAGAGACCAGCCCGACATTCTTATAAACTCATTTGCGGCATTGCAGTTTCGATATACTGCCATTCCATATCGCCTTTCTAAAGCATACCACGTATTCCTTTACTTAATTTTATTATTCTATATATCACTCCACCTCTGCATTATCTTCATAATTCACTCTCAAATAAATGTTTGCCCTTAGTTATAAAGAAATATTTTAATTAAATAAATATATGTCTGCCGCTACTCTTATAAACCTTACTTTAGACTCTTGCATTGCAAAGGTATAAACCCCTTCAGGCATGCATTAGAAATGCTTACTTGAGAATTTTAGGTAGCTAGATTACACCTTCAAATAAATGAATCCCTTTTGTAAACAAATAAATAAATGTATTCTTTAAAATATAATCATGTTGCAAATCCAGCTACTGAAGCTTATAATCCATAAATATTATTAGTAAATGATCTTATTAAAATGTGTTAATAAATAATTTTAAACTATAAGTCTGCAGTTACATTTCGTTTATTCGATACCCATTCTATATAATATTTCCTCGATTATATAAATATGAATGTTTAACTAATATTAGTTTGATTATTGGCTAACTCAAAAATAAAATCATGAATCTCTTGCATATCCCTGACCACCGTGACTAAAAAAATATTTGCTAATGTCACATCAAATGCATTGTTTCGTGGATTGTATTGTGGAACCGATAAATTATGTTCGAACTCAGTACCACGGTGGCTTCACTACCTCGATGGTGCTGCTGTTCTGTGTGGTGGTCGAATTCTGCACTATGTTTACGAGTCACACGTTTTCTGACTGTTACAATATATATATATATATTATCCTGTTCAATGCTAGCATAATGAGATAATATTTAAACATTTTTCTAAAGACAATACCAGTAAAATAGGTTTATTACAATCTACAAATGCATTCTTTAAAATCATTTCTTGATTTATGTATCGATGTCAGCATAGTGAGATAATATTTAAACACTTTCAAGTGTAGCATAATCAAAATCGGTTTATCCACATTTTAATCCAGATAATTTTCCTTAAAAGATGACTTTAGAGTTTCATTACAATTAACACGTTCAACTTTTTAAAATTATTTATTGATTTTGTTCTTCTCTCTGCAGTAATCTGTAACAACTTTAAATAATTTGGGCATTTTTAAAACATTTTTTTAAAAAATATTATTAAGCCGCATGTTTCACAATAAAACTTTAAAAGTAAATATTTATTTTATTTCATTTTTATCAGCAAATTAAGATGTGTTTAATGATATGAAGAAGATTTTATTCAATTATAAATATGATATCCTTGGCATTTTTAATTAATCTGTAGCTTTTCCATTTTCAATAGCTAAGCAAATTCATGCTGAAACACCATTGGCAGATGAGTTTTCTTCTTTAATGAAAACAAGAAATAAATTCATGCATTTTCTTTTAAAATTGATTACTTTATATGATTTAAAAATGACTTTTGAGTTTGTTTACTATATCTCCTGAAACCTTTCTTCAAAATTATTTCAAATTATTTTTATTGAGATGATAATTTATAAACAAATGTATTTTCAGCTTTATGCTTAAAAATGGGGTGAAAAACAAACATTGTCAGCTTTTTCTTTTGAATGTAAATAATTTACGCATCATTTTTAAATCTGAAAATTTAAAAATGTAAACAAAATAAAAGCAAAAGCTTACTTTCTCTGGAATTGTTTCTCATTTGAAGTAATATTTATTGAAGTAAATTATTATCCACATGGTTCCCATTTCTCCTTTTCAGTATGAATTTCAGGAACTATCAAATAGATGGAAAAACAGTGTAGAATGTAGTACAAGGCTTTAAGCAATATATTATAATCCCATTCAAGTAGATTTCAATTTTTCTGATTTTTCAGCTTTTTCTTCCTTATTTAATAAGTTTAGAGTTGAAGTCTGTTGATTTTGATTCTCTTTTTCTTAATTACCCCCCCCCCTACAACTTTGTTATATCATATATAGCTTGTATTACATTGCATTGTGGTAACAAATGGACCAATAACCTTAGTGTGAATATCATTAATGTTACTCCACCTGGCTTCATTTTTAATAACTACCCATAATATGCAAGACTATTTTTAATTCATTACAAAAAATATGCTTAAGGAATTGATTATATCTATTTGTTTTCCAAGATTTATAAATTTAATTTATTTATTTATTTATTTATTTATTTTCAATTTCTATTCAACAATAATAAAATAGCAATTTATTTATCTCTCACTTAATAATAATACTGTCAATTTATTATTTTATCTTTTGCCAAAGCCTACACTGGGTTTGAAATCTCTTCTCTACTCAAGCAGATTTCCTAGTGCATCCAGAACAGTCTTTATTTAAAGCCACTTATTAAGATTTTAATGTGAAATATATTATTATAATTTAAAATTTTGGATTATTTAATACAGGGACCTAAATAAAGTGTCACAATATATATATATATATATATATATATGTGACATATATATATATATATATTATATATATATATATATATATATATATAAATGTCCACTAATAAAAATATTGCAATAAAATATAATTATATTCCAAATAAAAGTAAATAACAAAATAAATCCCTATATAAATTTTAGTCACTAATAGTATTTTTAATTATATTCATAATCATTTTCAACCAAATTGACTTAATTTCGAAATGGAGTAAAACAGCATCAACTGGAAACCATATGTTGATTTACATATCCCATAATTCACTAATATTTATATTCGTTGACTGTCTGTTTATTACCATATTTCTATAACGATTAATAAAAAATGCTTCATTAATTTTTTTCCCATTATTTATTTCTTGATTTAAAATCTTAATTCTTTTCATATCAAAATTAAATTTATATTTAAAATTTATATCACAATCATAAAACACTGATTCTATAAATGAGTCACCTTTATTCTTTTTTTCTCTTTGAATTATCTTCAATACTCTTTTAAATAACAACTTATGTTCTTTAAATCTTTTATCAATACAACACCTTGACTCCCCAATATATAAATCTATATCCACAAAAAATTTAATAAAATATATTACTCATTTCATCATTAGATAATTTAGCTTTAGAATTATTAACCAACTTATTCAAATTATACAAACCATAAAATGAAATATTATATATTCCAGTATAAATCTTTTTCAAAATTTTAGCTTGATTATTATTAGAAATACATAATGCAATCCATTTCATATTATTAATACACTTCTCAATATTATTCTTTTTAATTTGTTTATTAAATTGACAACTTGCCTGATAAAATTTCTTTATATCATAACCAACATTTAGCAATTCATTTATATAAATCTTAATATTTTCCCTTTTATCATGAAATTTTACATAACATGTTATTTCTGTGCAAAAAAAAGATGTAAAAGCAGCAATTTTGTAATTTTACAGCACTTTAGAAAAATATGGAATATAACCTCTCGTTTGTATAGATTTAGCAAACAATTTATAATTAATAACATTATTATTTCTTCAAACAATAAATCAGAATAATTTAAACTGTTATTACATTCCTTTTCCATAGTTCATTTAAGACCTTTTAATTTATTAATTTCATAAAAAAATTGATCAATTATTTTAAAAAACCCACACAAAAATACATTATCCACATATCTTGAATATATTCATATATCATGATTTGATATTAATTTACTTAAAATATTCTCTTCATAATAAGACAAAATAAAACTGCACAATTATGAAACTATTGGAAGTTCCATTGGCCAACCCTTATTTATTTTGTAAAAACTACCATAAACAAAGAAATATTGTTTGTTCAATAAAATATAAAGCAGTCACTACTTAAACAATCATATATAATATTATATTTCATGTTTTATCATGGTATATGATATAAGTAAAGTATTTTGGGGGCTAAACCATGTATTATTTTGTATTAATTCCCAATATTTTAATGAAATAATATTCATCATTGTCAAGATCAAGTTTTCAAAGAAAAACTGTTAGATCTCAATCTCACTCAATCTTGTCACTATAATAATGGCTGTTATTTTGTTGAAATGTCAGGAATTATTACATAATAATACATGGTTTAACTCAAAACGTACTTCATATATATATATATATATATATATAAAACGTACTTCATATATATATATATATATATATATATCAAAGTGATATAATCATTTTACATTATTATAGTTACCCATTATTTTTATAGAATCAATGATAGAAAAGTGTAAGAGAGCATAACACATCTATTCTTTAAAGATAAACTAGTCAAAAGCCATTTGAATACAGCAATAAAATAAATTTCAGAAAGCAAAACAATTCATAATACTAATAAATAAGCATGTGTTATATTATGTGTGTAATATTTTATATTTATTTACATATATATATATATATATATATATATATATATATATTGAGCCAGACTGATTTCCGATTCAATGGTTTTATTACTAAAATTAATAAAGGAAGAACAACTTCATTTTCATTAAATGTCTAATGCTAAAATTTTTATTATTATTTAAAACACATACACATTTATATTTAAAGTAGATCATTTAATGTTTATAAAATTGATTTTAAAATAGTTTACTTTCACCGCCTGTTTTAATCAATTTGATTAAAAACAGACAACCTTGCTAATTATATATTCCTGTTGCTTTTATTTTGGTCATATTTTTAAAGTTAATTCTAAAAAAAAAAAAGTGGAGATTTAGTTTTGTATTTGTCATTTTTGTTTCAATTATCTCTGGTTGGAAGTCTTAAATTAGAGTGAGTGGGAAATTAATATTTGCCCTGCCTGGAATATAGAATGGACATTAATGAAAGTTTTGCGTGGGAAATGTAGCAAGGCAAGGATAGCCCGCCAGTTTTTGGAGAGAGAAGAGATTGATTACTGGATACACACTTGGATTATCGACTGCTAAGAGTCAGATGGTTTTGAGTAGCTGTTTGGACATTTAATTGCCTGCTAAAAACAAATAATTATTGACAAACTTCGTTGCTGTGCAAGATGTCAAAATCTACCGCTATGAGTTTTGCCATCATTAGAATGTCTTGCTAATTTAAACAAAGGATGGACCCATGCCTACCAGCTCTTCTTCAGTCATGCTATGAGCCTCTAAAATAAACACTGCCTCTACCTTGCCACTGTCAAAGGACCTGAAAGATGAACTATTATCAAAAGTGTGCACTCGTCACCAAATCACTAGAACTCTGCCTTACCGAAAGCTAAACTTTTTCCTATTCTAGCCAGGGTAAATAAATTGCATTTAATTAAATCTCCGCTCAATCTAATGGTAAATATGTTTTAAAATGGTATTGTTTTTTTTTTAATTATTTATTATCTGTATGTACTCTTTTCTAGTATTTAAAGTGTGTCTTGGAATCTTAGTTTTAAGATTCCAAGTTTGTTTGCAATTTTCGTTTATCAGGGAGTGCATAAGGTGATTGTATTTTATATGTTTAATATATACCTGATTATTTTGTTAACTATTACAAAACACATTGGCAGTTTTCATAATCTTTATTTATTTACCTGCCCTTAGTTGTACAATAAAGAATCTTTAAACATGTTTCGTTTGTGCTGTTTGTGCAAACAACAAAATCTTTTTGCTGGCTATTTGTCAAGTTATTTCTTCGGGTTGTCTGAAAATAGTCTATTTCTTTCTGGATTACATAAGATCATAATCAAATATCTGATGCTGTCTTGTAGGTGAGATCAACCATGTTTACTTTGAATGTAGTATTACGCGCAGCAGTCCTGTGGCGTTTTAATGACAGTAATTAGAATATTACTGCTCGGACATTCGCGCTGGGTACGTTGATTTCTGGCAAGACTGTAACTGTTTTATTATCCCTGATTCAGGAAGCTAAAGTTGTTGTTTGTTTTGTAATTTTACAACTGGCCAGCAAGAAGATATTTTCCTAACCATTTCTTCTATTTTAAGTGAGATAATTTTGCTGCCAAGGTGTTTTATGCCTTCATGTTTGTCGTACTCTTGTGCACTCTCTTGTAAATACGCGTATGTTACTATAAGCCACTTTTGTATTCATGGCTAGATGTCTTGCCTCTATTGCACAATTTTTAATTAAATTAATAAATTGTTTAAACTTAATTTGGCTGACGTTTGTCTTTGTGCTTTGATTTCTCAACTGTCTAAATAATATTTAAGATATTTTGTTCCTCCCTGAGTGTAGTTTGGTGCCTTTTGATTCGCATATCCTGTCCACCCTAAAATAAATGTCTAGTTCCTATTTTCGGACTAGTGGCGCCCCCAGGGTCAGTATATGCGAATCTCAAAGATCTCTCTCCCGTTACAATATATATATATTGTTATGGTATGGCCACAAGGGATAAACAAGGGTTGATAAAAATCATCATCATCCCCATAAAATAAATAAAATATGGAAGGATAAACATAAAATTATAAAATAAATTACCCAGCATTACACATAAACAATTATACACATAAGCTGCATCTTTTCAATAGTCAATAATTATCCCATGTTATAGGATCTAAAAGAACTACTTAATAAACAGGGTAATTATCTACTCACTCTCAAACTTATGACCAAATATAACAATTGTATGGCTGCACATTCTTAAGTGCCAATCTATCACTCATAATAAAATTAAAGCTACAATACTGATATATCCTAATCATCATCAATGATCTGACCATATGATACTATTAGTGTATAGGTCAACTATATAAACTAAATTTTCTCTAACAAAAGAATAAAAAATAAATGCATGAATGAACCATAAATGTGTAATCTTTGCACCATCCAGAAATTTATTGGGATGACCAAATACAAAACCCCACATATAAATAATTCAATCAGTATTACTCTAAACTAACTCAGAAAGCAAGGACCCTATGGAGTGTGACTTGTACAAGAGAAAGATTAAATGTATATACTTAATCCATTTTAATTTAAATAGTTTTATGAGTATAATTTAAAAATCCCTAAAACACTAAACTGTAATGAAATCAAGTCACACACCCTGCCAATTTATAAAATACATGGCTGGAAGAATAAAGATATTAACATTATTATTTTTAAAAACAATTATTTAATAAATTAGCTGGTAAATTAACTAATAAAATAAATATATATATATATATTAAATACAAGTATAGTCCTAGATGTAATTAGAAAGGATTTGAACTCAGACTTTCAATCTCCTTTTAATCATCCATTCCATGTTATATAATCAATACACATGACTACATACATTTGAAAAAGATAAATAATGTCTGATATAAATATTTCATGCTGAACCAGTACTCATCAGTTGGTCTGGATCATCTACCATCAATTGATGAATACTGCTTCAGCATGAAATATGTATATTGGAGATTATTTACATTTTCATATATGTGGTCATGTGCATCAGTTGTCTTAAGATAAAACGGATGACTGAAAGGAGCTTGAAAGTTTAGATTCATATCTCCTCTAATTAAAAAATAATATATTTCCAATTCACATGTATTTTATAATGAAATATAATTTCTTATAGCAAATATGCTTAACTAGTTGATTTTTTATTAATTAAATTAATCAACCTTTTCTTTCATCAAGTTATTTCTTTTTTTATTAACTAAAGCTGGAAAACAACTTCTAACAATAAATGTTACCAAAATCACACTTTTCTTTATTTTGCTGTGATATCCTATGAATACAATTTATCCAAACCACTTTGAACACTTTTTTAGCACAACTCTTTATTTGTACCCTTATGTTTCGACTGTCTTGACATCTTTTTCAGAGCCAGTTCACTTTAATCTTTTAAAAAACATAAGGCATACAAATAAAGAGTTTTTCTAAAAAGTGTTTGAAGTGGTTTGGATAAATTGTAACTTCTAACAATAAAAGATAAAGAAATTGTAAATGAGCTAAAACCCCTTTTTATAATTTTGGAGAAAAAATAATATAATAAAAATATGCTTCAATGAAACAAAAAATACTTAATATTACCAATTATTACTTGATTTAAAGTTTATCTATAAATATATTTATAATGTATACATTAAAATATATTTTCTCATGGATTTATTTATTTATTTTTTTTGAATACTTCTTTATTAGTTGCAATTTTAAGTTTTCTTTCTTGTTGGCTTTCATTATAATTATCTCCACAACACCTATTTTCAGGAAAACATGGAAAAAAAAAATAATTATTTTTTTCAATTTATTATTTTTAAAGTCAAGCTAAAACACAAAAAGTGGCACACATGATCTTGGATGGAGATAAAGGTTGTTCCAGATTATTTCAGGGTTATTCTTCTTTTATTTTGTCTTTAGTAATCAGGTTAAATGGTTGAGATTTAATAATGCTCAGATTGTAGTTAAGTCTTATTACATGGTTTTCTTAAACTCCAATTTAAAAACCATTTTTTAATAATAGTAGGATGAGTCTTACTTCAGAATACTAAAACTATTTCTCATTGTTATCTTCACAGATGAGTTGCTTTTCTCTTCTTCAACAGCTGAACCAGTAATAACTGATGCTATAGATTTCTTTAATAACTGATACTGTTTCCTTCAATAGCTAAGCCAAGAAAAACTGCTGCTACTGACTTCTTCAACAGCTTAATCAAGACTGACTATTCTTCAAAAGAATTGATATATACTGATTTACTCTGCCCCATATATTATTTTTTGGAACAGTCCTGTATAATCTTTTGTTGTCTCCTACATGATCAAATTAAACACTGACCAATTGGGTCTGTTTTTACAAAAAGATTGTTCAGTTATTTCACTTCTTTTTTTAATTAAAAAAATTTCTCTGTAGTTAATTTTTTCTTGTGCCAAAAATAGTATAACCCTTTAAATACCATTATTTAAAAACATTGCCTTATCGTTTGGTAAGAAAACCTAATTTTGAGATCTTTTTGTTTTGTAAACTAAGTAGCGCTATCAAATCAGTTTATTATTTATTAAAAAAATATTGAAAAATAAATAATTTCCTTAAAATGAATTTCTATTTTAGTGTTTTTAGACACATATATGATAATAATAACTTACTATTCTTGGTTGTAACACCTAAAATTAATTCAAAATATATTATTAATTGTTTAATGTAAATTATTAATTATTGATTCTTTGTTTAACATTTAGAGTGCTTTTAAGTCATAACAAGGGGGAATGTGATTTACTCCCTTTGTTTCCAAATACATCGAGCTATGTTTAATTTAAAAGGTTAATTATTTAATAATAAAAAAAGAATAGAATTATAACAATATCTTAATTACTGCAAAAATTATGTAAATTTATTAAAAAATATTCAATATTGTCAGATCATTAGAATAATTATAGACACATTCCAATTCTAAATATAAAAAACTAAAATGAGCTTTTTTCACTTTATACAAAGCAAATTTGTCAATAATATTGTATTTATATATTGGACTAATTCAATCATCTAATATTAAATGTCTTTACATTTAATTGTACTATTAACACACAGGTTAGTATATATACACAGTTTCAACTGATATTATTCTCCACTCTTCTTCAGGTGTTGCTGACCAGACTAATGATAATTATAGCATGGGAATGTAACCTAGACCTTTAGATTAATGGATATTTCTGGAACTTCTGGTGTTCAAACTTCTTATGAATTCCCAAATAGTAAAGCCAATCAGTTATTTATTTATAAAAGAAATACAATTCTCTTATTAAGTTATGAATAAATTAATGACAAATTCACTAATCAAAGAATTTTATACTTATAATTCGAATGTATCTATACTTGATCTAATAGTGTTGAATAATTTTTAATAAATGTGTATATTTTTTTGCAATAATTACGATGTATAATGTATTTTTCTATTCTTTGTTATTAATAAATAATTAAAATTATATGCATTGTTTTCTGTGAATATCAGTGACAAATCAGTTAAATGCAATTGCGTTATTGAATTTTTAAAATAATTGTTAGCAAGTTTCGTGAATGAAAATGAACATTTCTCTAGCAATATAAATAAATATTGTCAAAAAAAAATTAGAATTGTTGCAAACCTCCAATTACTAATTTGATCTTTAAAATATTTAATGCCACAATCCTTATATCTGTACACACATTTATTAAAATCAATATCAGTAATTTTAAAATTGAAAAATAATTGAAAATGCTTTGATACAATAGTGTAATAGATAATTCTCCTGGATATTTTAAAAATAAGTACATTACAAAGAATATTATGCATATTTATTATGAAATTTTGTAAAGTGCATTTCATTATGAGCTGTTACTTCAAACTGCCATTTTCTTCTTTTAAATTTTCCATTTTGTAGTCCAAATTTTCTGTTAAAAATTGGCATAATTCTTAATTAATTAAATTTATTCTTGACATATATGACAAATTCAGAAAGTAATTTTAAAATGATTTTTGGTAACTATTCACTCAATACAACAAATTGCCTCATAAAACTGTTAGTAAACTAGTTTCATATAAATTAAAATATTCTCTTAGTTTCTTTGACTCCACTTTATTCATTGATTTTTCATTTTCAGATCTACTAATTTAAAATAAAAGCTTTTAATTTTTTTATATAATTAGATTTTAAAGTTGAAACTGTGTCTTCTCTTTATACCCATAAAATGTCAGTTTATATATATGTTAAGATTATATTGCTAATTAGATGTCAATAATCATGCATAAAAATTTTGAATAAAGTCATGGTAATACAATATTCCAGAACAGGATTGTGCTACATAGTTTCCTGTTAAATGTAGGGCATGACTTGTACAAGTTATATCAAGTTATTGTATCAATATTATGATTTATTCTAGCTTGCTATCTTCTGGATTTTCAGGCTATATTTGCCATGTTCATGTAAATTTGAACTCTGTAGTTTTTATATTCATGGACAACTGTACAAAAAATTATACAATCCATTTTTAAGTATTCAAAATTATTTTTTTATTTTAAAGACTCAAAAAAAACCATTTTCTTATATTTCCATTTTTATCAACAAATCTTGGGATAAAAGTTAAATAGTTAAATGAGTGATATTATGAGTGATCTATAATAATGAAGTAGTAAACTGCTTTTTGAATTTCAGAAATTAAATATTTCTGAACTTTACTAGTCATTAAATTTATAAATTATTCACAAATGATATGTAATAAATAATTTGTTCTGCTTCTATCTGTATTATTGACTCTTTGAAAATGGATTTTCAAAAACTATTGAATTCCACAAGATACTTGACAAAACTTGTAAAATTTCCTCTTCAATTGGAATCTACACTTTTACAGTAACCACAACATGCTAATCCTGAACTGCCAAAAATTTTACATTGGCAATAATTTGCCTTTAAACAATTTCAATACTTTTGTTCTGAGTCAATTTGCTCTTTCAAAAGTGTATAAAAAGCTCAATAATTAATAACAGTTTTTGAAGAGATAACATTAGTTTAGAAGTGATGGGGGAGGGGGGGTATTGTTTTTTTAAGCTAGGGACTAAATTTTTCTTATCACTGAACCCTGATAAAAATTTTGTTTGTAATTTGGAATGCATAACAATTGATACAATTATTTGCTCCTGAAAATAGCAACATTGGTGAAATTCTTTGCTATCATTTGCTTTCATACAATAAAAATTATATTTAGAAATATTTCTTTAATAAAATAATTTTCTATCTGTATATTGCACTTTAGAACTTGTATTATCTCCAGTGTTGTGTTTTAGTGATTAAATAGTATTTTATAATGGTCAGATAAAAACACTGTCCAAATTGCAAAGCCATTGGGAAAATCACAACAGTTTTCATTTTTAATATACTCGATTAAAAGTTTGCAAATTTGTTTTACTATTTGATTACTTTTAACTGTTTTATTTTTTACTTAGACTCTATAACAAAAGATTTTAATTTTTCAGATAGTTTTTTTCTTTTTCATATTGTTCTTCAGTTATTTCCATTTTATCTTCAAAATTAGTTTGTTTTTATTGGTATTATGCATATAGCAAGTTATTAATCCTTTTTATATCTTTTGATTTCTTTTTTTAGTTTTTCCCAATTAAAAATTTAGTTAGTAAATGTCTTTGCAGTATTGTATATTTTTCTTTTCTTGTAACTTTTCACTTTTCTCAATTCTGTTTCAAACTCTTCTGTTCATGGTTAAATAAAATAATAGATACTAAGTAAATTAACGTAAAAATAATAATTAAATAAAAATTTATCTGAATGTTGCCTTAAATTGTTTTTAATATTCTATGGTATAATTTTTCTAATTAAATAAAATGCAGTGAATTTTATTGTTTTTACGGTTGACTCTAATAACAAATGATCATAATAAAAGGCGCAACTCTATATGTTGTAAAACAATAATATAGTACATGAATATTTATTTGATAATAAAATATTTTCTTTACAAAATGTTGTTGCTATACACCAATAAGATCTAATGCAAGTAGTTAATTTTTATTTGTTTATACATATGCAGTTTGTAAAAGATTAAGTATGATTATTTGACTGGATAATAGGCACATAAGTGCACAAAGAATCTTAAATATTATTTATTATTTAAAATATTTTCTTATGCTTGAAAAATAAATTTTATTGATCAATTATGAAATAATAAAAACTTTTATTATACCATTTGTCAAAAAATTAATAGCAAACTGCTTAGATTAAAATAGTATTTATGCCTAAGATTTGAAGAATTCATTTTTTATGAAGCTGCTAATTTCCAGAGACTTCAAATGCATGGTAGCACCATGATCCATCACTGTTTCTGCAATATCAATCATTTATGTTGGTGATTTATTAGTAATATTTGAAAGACTAACAAATCAATATTTGTTTATAAATTACTGCATGCCTTTAAAACTTAATTAGTTTACACACTAATCAGATAAATGTGCCATTTAATAATCAGTTATATCTTGCAAAATGCCTTAAAATTGTTTTCTGAATTTTACCCAATCTTTCAAAGAGTAGATTAGATAACCTTAATAAATAAAGAGTTATTTACATAGAAAATTAAATCAGAATATTTAATAACCATGGTTATTTTCAATGCATTTACAATAAATATTTAAATGATTTTATCTGTCCTTACCAGCCATCAAGATAGGTTATATAATAAAATTTTATGACTATTTTTTAATAACAACTCAGCATTATTTTAATACTTAATGTAATATATTCAAATTATATAATCATATTTGTGTGTGTTATATGTAAAATTTCTTAACAAAATACATAAAAATATCAAATACGATAATTTAATGTTTCTACAAACTTCCGATTTCAAAAGATCATTTTATAATGATCTTGAAATTGTATATTAGAATTTTCTAAATGATTTACAATAGGTAATTATATCATTAAAAACGTTAAAATATTAAGAAGAGTTAAGATAATGCAGCTTCGTCCAGCATATCAATAAATTCACTGATGTCACAGTTCTAATTATAATTTACTTTTAATCTCTTTCATTACACAATACTAAATTTTGTTTAAATAATACACTGTACAGGCTTACACCTCTGCACATACAGTTTAGTAATTGAATTAACTTCAAACTTAAACCAATTTACAAATTTATGCAAATGTAGAAAAAAACCCTTCTACATATTTATAAGATTGTCTTTATATTTAAATGAATTATAACTGAAAACCTTTATGGCTTTCAATATTATTTTAAATTTATTTAATTAAAGTTTTCAATTCAGTCAACCTACAAAAGGCAAGAAACATGATAGTATTTATTCAACGATGTGTATTATAACATGCAAGTTCAGTAAGACAAAATAAGTCATTTTATTTTATATATCCTATTATTATCTGTAAAGATCACCAATAAAATTAAAAATATATTTGAAAATATGCTTTCAAAAAATATGATATTGTAAATATAAAATTGATAATATAAAAAGTGATAATATTTATGAAGGAATTTAAACATTACTTAATCTGTTTTAACAATAAATGCAGTAGTTATTTTCTTGACACAAAATAAATACATTATGAAAAATGATTACCAAACATATTAAAAAAAGTTATCTGTTAAAAGAAATATGCTTAAAATGTACGAAATAAAATACACGTACAATTTATTGTGAGCTTTTATTCATTGTACAGAAACAAAATGAAATAAAACAAAGGCCAAGAACGTAGAAGGCTTTAATCAATATCACCTCTGCAGGTGTGTTATTCTTATCATAATTTAATATTTTATAGCTAAATTTAAATTAATTACAGTAATATAAAAAAGGTAATTAATAATGTGATATAATAAAATTTGTTCTGCCAGCAGCTGGTTCTCTCTTAAAAGTTACAATGTCATTAAAAAATAAGCTCTGTTAACAACTTTTTGCAAAAACACTAATTAATCCTAATTAATAACAGCTTTTAATTAATGTACTTTTAATTAGTTACCATTTATTTTGTAATTATTTGTAGTTTTATACAAGTATAATTAATGCATGAATATATTTGTTTTTATGTATTCTAATCCTATCATCTATTTTTCATTTATTCTTTTAACTATTTTTCTGTATCTATCTATCTATCTATCTATCTATCTATCTATCTATCTATCTATCTATCTATCTATCTATCTATCTATCTATCTATCTATCTATCTATCTATCTATCTATCTATCTATCTATCTATCTATCTATCTATCTATCTATCTATCTATCTATCTTCTATCTATCTATCTATCTATCTATCTATCTATTTCTCTCTATCTATCTATCTATCTATCTATCTATCTATCTATCTATCTATCTATCTATCTATCTATCTATCTATCTATCTATCTATCTATCTATCTATCTATCTATCTATCTATCTATCTATCTATCTATCTATCTATCTATCTATCTATCTATCTATCTATCTATCTATCTATCTATCTATCTATCTATCTATCTATCTATCTATCTATCTATCTATCTATCTATCTATCTATCTATCTATCTATCTATGTCCATCCATTTATTTCTCTCTCTCTCTCTCTCTCTCTATACATATAATAGATCATGACAAGAAATTATGTATGTAATAACTAATAGTTTCACTATAAAATGCAACAACTAAACAAAGAATGAAGATATCTGTAGTACAACTTTCATAGTATATATATTTAAATTATTTAATAAATTCGAACTCCATTTTAAATTAAATTAAATCTATACGCAAAGTGTATTCAAATGCAGTAACTAATCAGACTAGCTTTGTAGGCTGAATGAAAACAATAGTAACCTTGTCCAAGCTACTTCTGATCAAAAAACAATCACTTTTGACTATTGCTTAAGCTATCATGTATGAGCTAGTGGATGGACATTATAGCTATAAGTATTGAGATACAATGTATAGCAACATTTCTTAATCTGAACTGAAATAAACTTTCTCATCAGCAAGTCATGTATTTAAATATAATGTTTTAATGGAATAATATAGATGTAAGTTATTTAATAAAAAGTAATTTATTTTAAATGAAGCAAAATGTATAACCAAGATATATTAGTGCAGTAACCAATCAACCAGTTATGCAATCTGAAAGAAAGCAATAGTAAACTTGTTCAAGGTACCCCTGATTAAATAAAGACCACTTTTATCAGTATCTCAAGCTATTATGTTTGAGTTGATAGCTGGATATTATATATATATAATTTACATGATTTGCTGATGGAGAATGGATATTATATATATATAATTTACATGATTTGCTGATGGAGAATCCTCATTTTAGTTAGAATATAAAAAAAGTTGCTACACATTGTATCTCAGCTTTTAAAAATACATTCAGTTTTCTTTTTTTAATTAAAAAACTACTGAAATATTAAAACTAATGCACATTCTCAAATTAAAAACCACTAAAGCTAAAATTTCTAAAAGACTTTTATTTCATCACTAGCTAAAGAGGAATCTGAGAATTTTAAATGATAATAAACAAAATCATTATAGTTTGCATGGTAACATTAAAAAAATTGGTTGTTTATTTCGTTAAATTAGCAAAAATAACACAATAATTAGAAATCCAAATATTGATATTTTGTTTTCAATTGGTTTAAATTAAAAAGCTCACTATTAAATCTATATCAAATTGTAATACCTACTTTATGAGGTTACTTATTAATTGCTCCAACATTGCTCACACACAAATGTAAAATAAAGTTGGAATTCCAATATAAGTTTATTAATAGCTTAAACTTCAAATATCTTAAATTTTTCATATAAATTATTTTTATTATACTCTCATGTAGTACTTTTGTATAGTAATCTTTGAATTACTATGACCCTTTAATTACAACTTTTTACATATGCATGTGAAATACTAATTAATACTGAATGTTATATAATATGTTGTGATAACTATGAATCATGTCACAATGCTGATATAAAATTAAGTTTACAAAGAAATAAAAATAGGCTTTGAAATTAATAAATATAGCCAAACAAATAAATACTTATTTATTCTATATAAAAGTGTGTGGCAGGGCAAAGCTATCTCATTCAATAATTTCTACTGTTTGTATATTTTAGTATTTAGGTTACTGTTGCTTTTTTAAAATAAAAGATTTTATGTGATGCTTGGAATAATTTTTGATATTTTTTCAAGCACTATAAATCATATAAATTTTGTAATATGTGTTCAAGAAGCTACTTGTTAAAAATTCTGGTTTTAGTTTTATGAACTATTGACTTGTAACGAAGAGTTTGATTATCTAAAAAACGTAATTGCTGTACAGATATCTCTAAAGGCATTTTATTAATGATGAGATTATAATTTATTGTTGAATTAATTGTAGAGATTCAGTTATTGCTGCTGCAATATGAGGAAATTAAAAATATAAAAATACAAGTTTATACTTTTTAATTTGTGTAAAGATTAAAACAAATGAATACTATTATTTACTTATTGATTCTAGAAGCCTTAAATAATTAAAATTTGGAAACTAATGTAAAAAAGTCAGAGTGATTGTAACAATAACATTTTCCATAAGTGTGAGAATTAGCTTCTGTGGTGCAAAAATCTATTTTGGGGGAAAATTGTTGGGAAAAACTAAAGGAAATTATAAAAGGCAGCATCTATTTATTTTCTAGCTATATAGTGCTTAGAAGAATAAATAATATAACCAAACATGTATGGAGTTTAAATTATAGGACTGCTGCATACCATATTGAGAAATAGATTGAACTGACCCAGAGATTATTTGCTTTACTGCCTATAAGTTTGTCTGTGATAACCAGGAACTATATCTTTTGTATCTACCAAAAAGAAAAAAAAATGCTGTTTTCCAATGCTTAAATAATTCATAAAAAAAAGAGATGAGTATCTAAGAAAACCAATTGAAATAAAATATCATAGTAGACCATCAAAGTTAAAAAGAAAGCTTACCAATCAAAATGTTGTGCAACAATTTCAAATACAACTTATATATAATATATCTCTTAATATGTGCATATGCATCTTTAAACAGTGGTAAAAAATTTAAATATTTCAGTTTTAAAAAAGCTCCAATGTGAAAAATTAACTATTTATGAATTAATACAATTATTTGAGAGTTAAAAATATAATGTAGTTTTTAAAAATTATTTTCTAAACTTAATTTCTGCTTGGAAGTTGTGAAGAAGCTATTATTGCTTTTGTACAGTAAATCTTAAAATTACATAGGCAAAGAATATCCAATATATACTGTACCAGATTGACATGTGTTAAGAAAATCATCACTTGAAGGCACCACTAGATTATTTAATGAACCTAGAAAACTTGAGATGAATGAATATTCACAAACAATGATGAGCATCCGGACTTAAAATAAATTATTTACCCCTGACATTATCTCAGTTTAGAGTTTGAGACTTTGAATTATTAAAGAATTGATAGACAGACACAGTAAATAAACATTAGCCAAATTAATTTAATAAAAAAAATAATGGTAAAGTTTATTAAAATTAAATGAAAATATGAAAATCATAAGATTAATTAATATTGCATCTACAAATGTCCTAAGAGAGTACTTTATTATTGGCAACTTTGACAGTTAAATTGATTCCTCCAATTCAATTACATCAAAGACTAAAATAATCTTCTAACAGTGTTTTGTGAAATAGGATATACAATCTATGTGTGAATTACTTTTAATAAGAAAGAAAAAAGATATTCAATTTAATTTCTTGAATGCTTATGCATATATTCACTGATGATAAAGACCCTTATGTGTGCCAATATTTAAACCATGTAATAATTATCAATAAATAAGACAGCTATTCAATATGAGACATAATAAGCTCTTTCTAGGTTTACCATGCAAAAATAAGTGAGTAGACAATTCAATGATTAGTAGCCCTGGTTTAAAAGAATATGAGCTTGACCAAAACTTCACAGTCAGAAGCTCTGAGGAATTTGCTAATAAATACCCATGTGTGTGCCAATATTTAAGCCATGTAATAGAATTATAAAAAATAAGACAGGCTATTCAATATGATATATAATAAGCTTTATTTAGGTTTACTATACAAAAATAAGTGAGTAGACAATTCAATGTTTGGTAGTTCCTATTTAATAGAACATGAGATTGACCAAAACTTCACAGTCAGAGGCTCTGATAAATTTGCCAATATGTGGTTATAATAACAAACAAAGCAGACATGCTGACTATACCAAAGCCAGGCCATGCCAGAGTAACTAGACTGTGATGAAGGCAGTAGATAATCTGGGCAACCAAAGGGAGTGTAATAATAATAATATCAAATGAGTAGATACTTACCTATCCTGTTGAAGTAAAAAAAAACAAACTCTATAAAATATCAGTTGTCTACATATGGATTTATTTATGTATACACACACAAGTCAATGAATACTTTTATATAAGGCATATTCTGGACAAGCATTGAATGTTTTACCAAATCTTGATATAGATCAGACATATATAAAATAAGTTGATTAATGCTAATTACAAGAAAAGGTTAATTTTAAACATTATTACAATATTCTTTAAAGATTTTGTGGACAGATTAAACTTTAGACTTGTTGTTTTATACAAGAAAAGACACACTTAGGTCTCCAATATTTTAAGAGAGGAGATGAGAGAAGTGGAACTATTCTACAATAATGATCAAACTTTATTATGAACTGTCAAAACTCTCAATGCAAGAAAATAATTTCTTTCAGAATTTTATATTTTCTTAAACATCTTAAATTCTAAATTAAAGTCTACTCAAAAAAAAGGTAAAAGATTCATACATGACTGATATATATATATTATATATATATATATATATATATATATATATATATATATATATATATATATATATATATATATATATATATAATATAATAATATATATATAATACAATAGATGCATTAAATCTAATATTACTATTAATAGAAACAAATAATGCACATTTTTACTAAAGCAAAACACTTATAACAAACCCTGACCTATTTTAAGGTATATAAAAATTTATATTATCACCAAGTCCTTCAAGATTGTTGCTTTAGCTTTCCACAATTTATTGAAGAGGTGACTACCTTGTCTATTTTTTAGTTGTAGTTGTCTGGGCAGTCAGTTGAGAGTCTTATTTATAAGTTGGCTTTAGGTGATCAGATTTCCAAGGATTTATGATTTCACAATATGTTCAATGATAAAGGTCTGTTTTAGAGCATGGGGTTTGTCTTAGTGATATGCCTAGTGCAGCATATTTTGAAGAACACCACTAGGAAAATTTGGTCAGTTCATTTTTTTAAACTGCCATCTGCTTCTTTTGAACATTTAGCAGATTATCATTAATTTTAATAAAAAAGTTGACAAGAGGTTTGGCTTGTCACACACAATGAAGAATCTAGCTCTGGACTACAATCTTGACTAGTTTTTGAATGGATTGATGAATATCCACAATCTAAAGAATCTAAAAAATGACTTTAATAAAATTTACTGACACAATGAAGAACAATAATAATTAGGTAGCTTTTATACATATTCAGTCTATTGTTCTTCCACACAAATTTTCTAGAATTTTCAAGATTAACATCTTAAAATAGGTAGGTTTTTAAATAAGACATTTCTATAATTATTTCAAAAATAAGTGAGAATTTTAATTAATTATTTTTTCATTCCATATTCATTAATTTCATTACATGTTTTGTCTGAACAATTTTAATTTTTAAACTTTGTTATCACAATAAATTAAAATTTTATTCTGAGGTTGAGTATTGTTCGACAAAGTTTTAAAATAATCTTATATAAACGATAAGAGACTTATTTATAAAGTTTACATTTTTTGAAGGGGGAAAAATTGATATTACTCTTAGTAGATATTCCAAAATTATTCTACCAATTCATGTGGGTGCACTCCCCCCCCCCCACACTTTTAAAACTTATGTTTGATATAAAATTAAATTAGAAAAAAAATTAAATTAATTTGCAAATAAATTTTTTGACTTAAAATCCCCATTCTTCTACATATATAAATTTGAGACAAAGCAAAGTATCTGTTTCAATTGGCCTTTACACCATGGAAAAAAAAATAAATGAAATTTTTCTTTTAAAAAAATCATTTTATATTTTAAATATTTAAAAATTTGGATATACAAAGAAGATAAAATTTGCTGACCATTTGCACTGCCATCTGTCTATTGTATTTTACTGCTCTCAATTAATTTTTTTTATTTCTATTTTGCTTAAGGTGAGTCTGAACTTTTTGCCCATTGACCTCTACATGAAACTTTTTTTTTCTTTTACATACATTTGAACATTATATTCTCTAAATTGTATTATCATTATATTAGTCCAAGGAGTATATGTCTTAAATTTATCTGGCAGTACTTTCCCTCATTTTGCTCCTTTGATTTGGTGGTATTTTATTAATCTGTTCCAACCTTTATTTACTTCTATAATATGAAATTTGTTTAAAAGACTTTATAATTTCCTTAAATATCTGCTCCAGGTCTATTTTTACTGTTGTATATTCTTGCTCTGTCTCCTTATTTTATTACTATTTCTTTTGATATCTTGTTTCTGTATGCTATATAACTTATTTTTTATATTCCCTATTCTACCTATTATTTCATCTTGGAATATCTCCGTAATTACTATATCTTCATTTAGTACTTTTAATTAATTCTGCACTATCTCTTTAACTGTATTATTTCTTTCACTCTGTCTCTCTTAGCACTGTCTTTCTGATTATATATAATTATACTTTCTGCTTTTATTTCTTGGGTTATATTATTTATAATCAATTCACCTTTCATATATTCTAGCCTGTCAATATCATAATCTAGTTTGACCTCACTAGCAATTTCTTTAACTACCTCTACTTCTTTTATTATTTCAATACTAACAACTTTTTTTATCACCACTTCTCTTATACTTTCTAATTGTACCTCTTCTTTAATTTCACTCATATTTTTCTTTACTATCTTTAATTCTTGTACTACTTGCTTAATCTCTACATTTAAATTTTTCTCTACTGTTTCTATTGACTTCTGATTTTGTTCTATCTTGTCCATGATTTTCTCTTTCATTTCTTTCTTTAGATCCTGTTAAAATTCTTTTTATCTTTTCTATAATTTTACTCTTAAACTATCTCATCTCTTGTTTATTTTGATTTATCATTTCTTTTATTTCTAACATTAGCCTCATCATTATATGCATCTCTGTAGGCTTATGTGCCTCTTTGATCATTTGGGGATTTTTAAACAAAAAGTAAAGACCTTTTCCCCCAGTGCTACACCCTCAGTTTTCAAATCATCACTTTGCTTATTATCTTCCATATCAGGAACTGTTAAACTATTCATAAATTTTTTTTTTATATTATTCTAGTTTTGGTATTGTTTTATCTGATAATTTCTATTGTATATAATTATTTTTTATTTAAATTGTGCCATTACAATTTAGGCATTAGCTAAATTTGTAGTAATGTGCATGAAAGAAAATGTGAAACAAAAATCATCATCACATTTTTATATAGTAAAGGAAGCTGTAGGGCACCCAAGTTTAAACCCTACAAGATCCAGTTTTAAAAGCTTGAGACAGAAAGAGAGTGGGGCAACAGTTATATTCTTTATTTGTTTGTGTGTTGATAGAAAACTCAAAAAGAGTGGTACACACATTTACTTATTCAATATTTAATTTTTTTTTGTTAAAAAATAAAGTAATAACACATATATAATAGAGAGTGTGTTATAAAAGCTATTTACTTAGTCACTTTTTAATCACACATATTAACTTTCTTTAAAACTAGCCTACACTTGCTAAATTTTAATATCTTATTCTATACTTCTATTTTTGCTTTTCTACAATTGTAATTTGGATTTAAAAGCTAAGGATTTAATTTTAAATATTCAGGTTGTAATTACTAAGCTAGCAATTATATTATTTAATGTCAGTTTATGCATGATTTGAATGATGGAGTGTGTGTGTTACATTACATAAATAAATCTACATTTATTAAATATTGAAAGAAAAAGAAGAAAATCTGTTATATAATTTTTTTTTTTACTCAACAATTTTGTATTATAAGGGTTGTTTTTCTGTTAAAACTTAGAAATGATGTGAGAAGTCTAATTTTAAAAGTGTCTCATCCTAAGATCAAAAAAAAGAAGCTCAAATTTGAGATGTTACATAGGTGTAAAAAAGGATTAAGACTATTTTTTCCTTCAAAACAAAAGTTTGTCTAAAAATCAGGATAGTGAGATTTTTCATACTATCCAGCTGAAAAACAATTTGGTTGAAAATAAGTTATAAATCTAATTAAAAGAGGTGGTCAAAAATAGGGAAAAAAATCGGATATAAAAGCAGTCTGGAAAATCAGTTGATATTATAGAGAATTCTAAAAATCTTGAAACTAAGAGGCAAGCATTTTTAATTCAGCAGATATCAATTCTAAAAATCATTTTTAATATAAAGTTTTTTTTTGTGAAGATGAAAAACAGCATGGCAGGTTAAAATAAAGATATATTTTGTCTGGGAAAATTCCCTGAATCATCATCAACTAGCACATCATATAGAAAAGAAAAATGTCTTGTCTGAAAAATAATATTCTACACCTTTAAACTGACCGAGAGAAATAAGATGTTTTTAAATAGAAAAAAGAAAACATTCACCTGCATTTGAAGGTGATCAGGAAAAAGAGTCATCTACTGATAAATATTAAATCATCAAGTCCAATTAATTGTTCCAGTAACTGAGTTTAAACCCAAGAAAAATTATAAATGTGAAAACAACTGCTGTACTTCATCCACTAAAAGAATCATGCTTGACAGGAAGAGAAGAAGAGTTAATATAATGATTTCCAAATTGTCCACTAAAGCAAATAACCTCAATGGAATCATCATCATCAAATAATTATACACCTCAAGAAAGAGATTGTTCCAAAAAAAACAGAAATAGTAGCTGCAAAAATATAGACATTAAACAAGATAAATTTGACTCATTGGAAGTCGCTACAAAGAATAGAACTGGTAATATAATTTTTTTATATATTTTCTTTATAATATCAGAGACTTAGTAAAATTTTAGCAACAGAGTGGTATATTTTTGTTTAAAGAACTTTTAAAACAACCAAGATCAATTGAAACCAAGAATTTCTTAATAATGATAAACATAAGCTTCATTAATGATTTTATATGTACTAAAATTATGATTGTCTATTAACCTAAAGTTATGAAATGTTATTAATATGTAACATTTTTTATTATTATTATTTTGTTTTAAATAATATTTTTGTTATTATGGAGATAAAACATGCACATACATAATAATATAATACTTGTTGCATATGTGTAATTGTGTGTGAATGTAAAATAATAGGCAGTATTAAAAACATTAGATTTTTGTTTTAAGTTAAAGTCTAGCATTTCAGAGGGTAGAAGGGAGGGGGAGAAAATAATTTAAAACTTGTTCTGGAAATCTTGCTCTTTCACTTCTACTAACATTTTTTTTTGTCATTCTGCTTTACATGTTAGATTATAAAGTATGTGTGCCAAAGAGTGAATATTTTTTTTATGAAATATTTTCTTGTGAATTGAAAACTTAGCAAACTTAGTATCCAATTTGAAATACATTATAATTTTTGACGGGAAAGGGGGAAGAATTCAAAATGAATCTTATGATTGCCAAATAATCAATTATTGTTGTTATCATTATTATTCATATAAATTCTTAATTTTAATCTTAAAATTTTCATGTAGATATTAGTAAAGCATTAACAAATGTTGATTTGTTTTATTAAATGAGGCATATATATTTCATTGAGAGTATTTTTTTTATTGGTTGTGATCATTCATCATCAATGGTTGAATATTGGTTATTTAAGATATGATTAAATATGCTAAGATAAACAATAGTTATGAATTTTTAAAGAATTAAGTTTTATGAGTAGGCCTAGTCCTAAAGCTGTTGATGAAACTATTATCATTGTCATCATCATCATCAACATCATCACATTTTAATTAAGGAGATAGATAAATGTTTAAAGGCCATAGATAAATAAGTGATTTCATGATATTTAGTTGACATTCATGAATAAATATTATAACCACGATTCCATCATCTATATCATGCAAGGATGAGTGAATTGCCATCCTAAATTAATAATATAATCTGAGCTAGTAAAATTTATAAAGATATTGAAATGCATTTATTATGTTGAGATTTAGGAAATGATTTCTTTCTAATGAATTTTATAGACTCCACTTTAGTTTAAGGATGTTTTATGTTTACCTAAATATTAGTGCATACAGTGATATGGATCTAAAAGCAAAATCCTCTATTTTTGTTAGAAATAAAGTACCAAAAGGGATTCAAACCCGGTACATGTGAAAAGGTTATAAGATATAACTGTGTCTAGGTTCAGATAATCTAGTGGTGCCCTGCTTGACCATATTCACTTGTTATTTACTTAAATATGCACTTGACATCAAACCAAGAGATGAAAGGGGATCAAATCTACTGTCTGTATACCTGAGAAGATATTTTATTGAGTTACTAGTGTACTCACCCACTTGATATTATTTCCTGAGTTATAATAGTCTGTCCTTAATAATTGTTTATATTTTCTACTTGTTCATTGATGATACAATGCCTAACTAACTATGGTTTGAAATAGGCCAGACATCTTAAATGACTGGTCTCCAGGCATTATTGTTTCTAATCATTGATATTATGATATTTTTAGAAATCTAATTATAGAAATATGTTTCGTTTAATCCAATGAATATTTAAAATAATATTTTATTTGAATCTTTTTGCTCTAATAAATTTCAATGACTATTATAGTTATAACTTATATATGATTCCTTAATATGATTGATAACTCAGTCTGATCTTTTGTTTAATAGATTATGCTCAGCATGTTGCATATTACAATTCTTTTCTCTTTGATATAAAATTTAAGTTACCATTTTTCATTTATTAAGTTATAATATTTGAATATTTGAGATTAAATTATAATATTTGGATTTTTGACATTTGAATATAATTTTAATATTTGAATCATTTGATGTACCTTTTATTTATGTTACAATATCAATTTATTAATTGATGAACCTCTATTTTAAACCACTCTCCGTTTCCAAACATATCATTAGTAGCACTGACTGACCTGTTATTTTTTTTAAATTTTAAATTTTTCCAGCCTACTCTTCATGTTTTCTATCAACTGTTTATACAAAATCTCCAATAGGTTTAAACTTTAGCTCCTACATTGGCTGCACTATTTCAATAAAATACATAATGGATCCACATGCATTAAGAACATCATCACTTGGGAGGTCCATTAGCTACTAAATGAACCTAAAAATTTATTTGAGGTGACCAAGTATTCATTAACAATATGCAAACCTGACATAAAATAAATTACTTGCTCCTGATACTAGCTCAGCTTAGAGTATGAGACTATTAATTATTAAATAATTAATAGAATAACACAGTAAACAAATGTCAGCCAAATTAATTGAATAGATATAATAATAATAAAGTTTATTAAAATTAAATGAAAATATAGAAATCATAAGATTAATTAACATTGCATCTATGAATGTCCTAAGAGAGTTCTTTATTAATGACAATTTTGTCAGTTAAATTGATTGCCCCATTTCAATTACATTAAATATTAAAGTAATTTTTAACCTGAATTATATAAAATAGAATGCATAATCTATATGTGAATGAATTTTAATAAGAAAGAAAAAAAGATATTTAATTTATCTCTGTGAATGCTTATGCATAAACAAACCAACAATAAAACACCTAATAATTATAGATAAAATAAGACAGGCTATTCAATGTAAGAGAGGCATGATAAGCTCTTTCTAAGTTTACCATGCAAAAACAGACAAGTAGAGAATTCAATGATTGGTAGACCAGTTTAAAAAAATATGAGCTTGAATGGCACTTTGCAATCAGAGGCTCTGATGAATTTGCCAATATGTTAACAAGCTAAAATTAAAGTTTTCCTTCCCTAACTTATTTACATAATCACCTCTAATCATGTGATACTTTCAGCACCTTCTAAACTAATATTAGATTAACTATCATTTAAATAATATTTTAAACAAAATAATTACTTTAAACATATAATATAAAATATTTACTGCTATAATTAAGCTATTCTATCTCTATAGTATCTTTTAAATATAATAAATCAAAATTAATACTATTTTTTAAACAATTTATTATATCATTTTATTATTTAATTCATCTGAAATAAGTTCAAAATATTTAATATATCTTTATAAACTCCTATCTATTGTTTGAATCCATACTACACATAACATCAAAATTATTTGCTAGACCATAATCTGAATTTAAATTTGTTTTAAATATAGCTATTTTTCCAACCCTACCTAACTATCTGTACCATTTGCAAAGATACATTATATATGTGGAATAAATAATAATCAACTCAGATTATGTGTAACTGGAGAGGAAGTACCTGTGTCTTCCTCACTCCCAAAATACAGATGCTACTTCTTGTCTCTTATCATCTGTTCATATATATGCTTAGTTTATTTACATAATTCTAAATGAGGGAGTGATAATACTAAGTTTTTGCTTCATATTTAGAGAGTGTTTAAATTAAAGTTCTACTTTGATCCTCTAAATATTTAAATGGTGATTCTTATTATTTATTCTATAAATATATATAATCAATAAATCAAATTCAATTCCTTATTTAAAATTATATAAATAAATTAAGCATATATAAGAACAAATGCTAAGAGATAAGTAGTATCATTTGTCTTTGAGAATTTATTTACATTATACAACTCATTATGAACTTCATATATATGTTGTTTCATTATATATAGAATAAATTGTATAGAATCATCATTTAAATATTCAGATGATCGAGGCTGAAGTTCAGTTTTAACAACCTCCAAAAATGAAATAAAAACTCAGTGTAACAAAGATAATTTATATAAAAAAATTAATTTTTTTGTAAAATAACTTTTCTTTGTCATATGGCAGATTCTTTATAAATCTGAATTAATTATTTTAATCTATAATGTAATCAAATACAGTGTGACTTATATCAAAGTATCATTTAATCAATCATACATAATTTTTTAAATAATAAATTAATTTGTAAAATTTTTATTATGTAATTAGATAATTAGAGAATATTTTTTATTATATTTTAATTACTGTGTGTTCACTCATAATATTTTTTATTGTTATTAATTCAGTTCTTAAATCATTCTTTTATTAGAATAAATGTCAAGTTTATTTGAATCCTATATTATCCCAGAAATATTTGTATTCATCAGGGACTTGCCTTGAAGATAATAAGCTGTCATAGTGGTAATTAGTATAGAGATAAAGAAGAATGGAGGAATAAAAAAAATAATGATGGAAACTTCAATTTTCATAAGGCAATATATAATTTATTCACATATAAATTATTATTAGTATCATCATCATCATCATCATCATCGTTATAAGCATTGTATTATTTTAATAAATGTTTATGCAATTTTATTAGCATACATGAAAATAAAGAAAATTAGGATATATTTTATGTCTCAACTTAAACAGTTTTAAGTAGAACATTGTTTTTATTGTGCCTAATATGAAGATGGTTATGTATAACATTCACATTCTAGGATCCTTAAATAAGTAAAAACTGGAGAGTCACATTTGAAAATAAAAGTTAATAAATAACATCTAGAGATAATTATGTGAAATTCTGATGCTATATTTTAAAAAAAATATTATAATATATCTTTATAAGAAATATATTAATACTTGAAACATTTCATTACTTTATTATGCATATCTCCCTTGACATCATGAAACTTGTTGTTTGTTACAATGCAATAAATATTTATCATTTAAAAGTTTATTACAAAGTTTAAAAATAATTAATTTGTTACTATATTATATAAAAATCAATCTATTAACAAATAATTCATAATAAAAAATTAGATTAATTTATTCTCACACCTCCCTCTGTAGCTGTTTAGAACAACCTTTTTAATGTTTAAAGAGAACCAATTTGAAAGTGGCTGCCAGTTTTTTATTATTATATTGTCAGATAACTAGAGATAGTATGTCTTATTTACTATAACAGTATTGATTGTATAAACAATATATATATATATATATATATATATATATATATATATATTGTACCAAGAGCGTAGTTGGTACATAATTTTTACTTTAAAAAAAATTATAAAATAAAAATAAATTGTTTGTTAAAATAAATAGTTAAAGGTTTGAAAGTTCTTACAATTAATTAATTCAAAAGGAGGGAGGGGGGGTTCTGTAGAAAAGTTTTTAAAGAGTTTTTTTTAAATCATTATAAATTTAAAAGTTAAAATATAAATTGCTTTTCATTCAAATTACTAGAATAAATATATATGTGCGATGATAAATAATGGATGCGTAATAAATGTTAAGATGAAATAGATGCATGCAGAAGATTATCAGTAAAGTTCAGCTGTGGCTACTAATTAAAAATATAAAACAACATGTTTGTGATGGCTGCTAATTAAAATACCCAACAACAAGATTAAAAAGGATTAGTTACTAATGGAATTTCAACAACAGATATTGCCAGAGGATATTAAAAGAACAACACACCATAGGTATAAATAACCAAGTTTTATCAGACATTTCAGTCTACTTAATTGCATCAGAAATAACAATTGAGTCAGTTCAGAGAGTATAATCTAGATGGTGCAGTTTATTATGTATCAGTCAGAAATGCAGTGTTAAAATCTTTGGAAAACATACGTCTTTCTCCAGCCTGAAGTCTGAGGAAAACAGCAAGATCTGCCCATGAAATAATGTCTGTACAACATCTTGGAGATCCTCCATCAATGTTTAACTGTCTTCAAGAATAATACCAATGAATAAGCATTAAATCTCCTCAAGAATCTTTAAATCTAACCAGTTAGATATCTCATTAGAAGCAGTATATCCACATTCAAAATCCTAGGTAAATAACATTTTTCTTATATTCTTTCCTAAGTAGCCATCACATTCATAAAACATTCATGTGAATCCTCCAAGAGTCTAATTATATGAACTCTATAGCACCTAAAAAAATGAACTATTAATTTGTGTGTTCTAAATATCAAATATTGTTTAATGCTTTATTATATAGGACAGTGTGTGCATGATTAAAAATACCAATATTATGTTAGTTAAAAAATCTATAAAAAGTATTAAATTTAGTATAATTAATGTTAATAAATTGTCTTTAAATTTAAGCCTTATTTTGTGGGTCAATTCTTTTTACCAATTTTTTTACCAATCTTTTATCAATTCTTTTACCACTAATTTAATAATGTTTTGTTATTGAATTAAATTTAGGCTGAGCCAGTTTTAGGGAATGTTTTGAGCGCTGGATTATGAGCCTACTGTCCCAATAAATTAATCTTAGACTAGCTGGCACCGGAGTTTACTCTGAAACAAATAAAGTGTTTGGATAGTAGGGGTTTGAATCTAGCAGCCGAGGTGGGCCATGATCTGATCATGGGTATTGTTGATAGTTAAAGCTATCAATAATATTTCACACTTTGCTTGAATGTGCTGGTTCATTCACGCAACATTTATAATTAAATAAGATTATAAATGTATTATAAAGAAGTTTGAAACCAGCCAAAACATTTGCAGTGTAAGTAAGAACTTCTGCAGAGTGAATCCAGTACAATATATATATATATATATATATATATATATATATATATACTATATATATATATATATATATATATATATATATGTGTGTGTGTGTGTGTGTGTGAAAATAATCTCAGTGCTAATGCTAAACTGAAATATATATCAAATATTAAAAGACTCTACATGGTTAAATCTATCCACCACTACCCTCTGTGAAATAAATATATTAGAGGAGAAAATAATAAAGGTAAAAATAACGATTTTAAATCTCACCATAGACACTCTTATGATTTGAAAAAGAAGCTCTGAGAAAAGTAAATTTCAGCTATTTAGTTATTATATTTTTATTATAGAGCACTCCAGGAAATAGTACTATGAATTCATCATTTATCTGTGTGTGTGTGTGTATATATATATATTAAAAAAAGTTGGCTTTAAACTAATACTTTGAAAGGAGCAAGTAAATAATAATTAACTATCAAAACTATTCAATTAGTTAATTTAAAATAATTAATTTAATAAGTGTTATTACCAATATAAATTGATACTGTTTATATAAATATTGGGGCACAATTGTGTCTGCCATAAATGATAAAAGTAGTTATGGGGTGAGCAGAGGTGCGTGCATATATTAAAGTTGAGTGAATGTTAACATGTACACATTTAAGTTAATATATTATTCATTTGATTATAAAACATATAGATAGATAGTAAAAATAAATCAATTATTTATACTAAATTAATTATTTAGTAAAATTTGAACTAATTTTTATATAAAATATTCATCTGTAATATATATTGTCATTTAATTGTATAAGAAAAGTTAATAGAGAGTGGAAAAATATCTTGAAAATAAATGCATTATTTTTCATTCTAGAACAAAGTATGACCTAATAGTAGGAAGTTTAACAAATGTTTTTTTTTTTAAATTCATAAGAAAATAAAATGTTTTTTGTTTATTTTCAATATCACTGAACACAATGGAGTTCTAAAGAATGCAAAGTGGGAAAGAGATCTTATCTTCATGCTCATCAACTGAACTTCTAGGCAACTGAAAAGGTTAAAATTCAAATCTATATATTCTCTTTCTGGATATGTCACTTATGCAAATACTGACTGAGACTACAAAACATTGCAAGATCTTAAAAAATTTAATAACTATTATAGTGGACACAAAATTAAATGAAGCATTACTCATCAAGAACTCTAACAAAGAAGACCTCAGATGGATAAAGACAAAAAAATCACATAATTAGTAATAAATAAAACAATATAATGCAGATAATATTATTTTACTTTTTTACTTATCACAAAATATAACTGTAGAATAGTAAATATTTTTAAATTTGCAGCTTAATTTAATAATTAAAAGAAAAATAACTAATTTTCTGAATATTTAAAATTTCCAAGTACAAGATATAGTTTATTGCACTTTATATATTGTTTGTATTTCCTATTAAACATGAACAAGCTTAAGAATAATGCACCAATAATTGTCAAATTTTTAAAAAATGTATTTTAATGGTATATTACTAAGTATGCAGGTATCAAAATAAAGTGATAAAATAAATTATTCCAAAAGCTTAAATATGTGCAATTATTTTAAACTTGCAATTATCAAAGAATGAATATGCAATGTCATATTGAATATTATGATAAAGATCTCAGTATATCATAAGCATATGAAGTATATGTACTATTTAATCTATTATATAAGTTTAGAAAACATATATTTTACACATAATTTTAGTACATACTAGCCAAAACAAATTATACATGAAAATATCAGTACTTATTTTAAATATAAATTAAAAAAATTATTATCAAGAATTATTTTATGCCAAAAACAGTACAAAATATTTTAATGGACATTTTGGCAAATAGTTAATTTAATTTTTTTTTTTTCATGTGTCATGGCATCAGCCGAGAAGGCAGCCGTGCTGACTTATTATTTCTGCCTAATTCAAAATCCAATATTAACTAGCTAATACATTGCATATAACAAATAAACACTCATAATGAATAATTTAGGATATGATAAAAGTAATATGTGCTGTGTTCTTATAAGTAAAAGAAATGATTATTTCACAGCGATGAATGAATTTGATCACATGAAATATAAATTTATTTTAAACTTATATAAAAGCATAAATTGAAGATAATTATATATTTTTGTTTTATATACTAAAAATTTCCAAGATAAATAAATTATAAAGTTTTTTGAAGAGTGAATTTTTTTAAAGATATTGTTATATCAGGTGTTTATTTAAATTTTTGTTGTTGTTATTTAATTATTTTAAAATTAATTATTGATTCCACATGAAATATGGAGATTTTTCTCTTTCAACCACCCAATCATTTTATTATTTTTAGTATATATATACTTTTATTACATTAAAACATCGAAAATAAAATATAAAATCTTAGCAGAAGAATTTGATTAATCTCATTAATATTTTTTTTATCTTTTCTTTTTAAAGATATTGAAATATATTTGCTTTTAAATAGTAATTTAAAGGAGTGTTGTATCTTTTATCTAAATATTATAATGGTAAATGATTATGAGGTTCAGTGCCGTGGTCGAGAGTCAGATTCTGGAGGGTAAGGTCTTTGGATTGATTTCAGTGCTGGTAGATCTGATTCTCAAACTTTTTATGAATTCTTGAACAATAAAGTCATTTGGTAGTTGCTATTGTTTTTCTTTTTCTTCTTCATCTTATTATTATAAATATTTCAAGGTCACTTGAAAAAGGACTTTAAAAATGTTTTTTTTTTAATTTTAGACAGTAAATTATAATGTTTTTACCATGTACATATATATTTTAACTGTAGACATAAAAAAACTCATTTACTGTTTTTTTATTTCCAAGGGTTAAAATCTTCAAAATGATGCAAAGAAATATAATCTTAGTGCAATCTGCTAAAGGATTCATTAGCAAACATTAATTTTAACCTGTTGACTTTTAATTAAAATACATCCACTATACCCATGTTGAATAATTCTCAGATTTTTCAATTTGATTTTTTATTATATTTATTTATTTTGTATTATCTTAATAAAGTTTTTTGTTGTTTTTCTTTGTTTATATTAGAACCTAATTACATTTAAATTAGATTAGTTTTGTTTATTTTCAATTTTAAATGCTGCCGGTTGAATATGAAAAATATATGTTTATATAAAAAAAAAAAACTTGATTTAAAATGTTAAAGAATTTAACCTTTTATATTCATGCTTGTCTGTGTTGATATATTTATAATTTTAGTTTTATATTAATATTCAAGTGAAAATGATTTTTTTAATATAATTTCCATTTCTTTTCTTTTTTGATCTCGATTTTAAAAAAGTTAATAAAATAGCGACTTACATTTTAAACAGTATTATTCCATGTAATTCATATTCAATTTTCACTTTTATGTATATATTAAAAAAATTAGAATTTGAAATATATTTTCATACTTGAATTTATTTTGCTTCATAACAGATTATAAAATATTGATGGTAATATTCATTTAGATAAAAATTTTAAAATTCAGCTTTGGCATGATTGTTTTAATAAGTTTTTACTTAGTTAGATTCTGCTTAAAATATTAATTTAAGAAGCATTTGTAATATATTTTATTAAAAAAATTAACATATACTATATTCATGTTAATGCATTATATTAAAAACAAATAAAAGCAATATTAAAAAAAAATCCAATGAGAAATTATAAATTTACAAAATAAATATTCCTCATTTCAATTAAGTCATGGAAAAGCATTATTAATAAATTCATCTTACAAAAATATCATGATCTTTTCTAAATGCTCAATTTACCAAAAAAATCTTTTAGTTATGATTGTTTGTTCTATGGTATAAGAGTCAATTTGCAATTTTTTATAACAAATTACTAGATACAAAACATTTAACCAAAGCTGTATGTCATATTATTATTATTATTATTATTATTATTATTATTATTATTATTATTATTATTATTATTATTATTATTATTATTATTATTATTATTATTATTATTATTATTATTATTATTATTATTATTATTATTATTATTATTATTATTATTATTATTATTATTATTATTGTTATTATTATTATTATTATTAGATTATTATTATTATGATGATGATGATGATGATGATGATGATGATGATGATGATAGACATTCTTTATATCATAATATGAAAATGATTATAAAAATTGGAATTTTGTTAATATATGTAAATATATTTTCAAATATGATATTCTTCTTCAAAGAATTACAGATTATTCTTTTCTATGGAGTTTATTAAATAATTTAATTCATTTACTAAGAGTAGAAAAGCATTTGTCAAATATAAAAATAAAACTTGTACTTTATAAGAATGTAATTTAAGTATGTTATAGAATAATATTTTGAAGCATTATAATTCATCATTTATAGGAATTTTCTTAGGGAATATCTTCTCTTTATTTTTAATATGTTATATCAAAGAGATAATTACATTGAAATATTGTATTTTTCTGCAAATAGGTACTATTTACATTATGGGATACAATAATAAAAATAAAATTGTGATGAGTATGAACAAGTGTTCATAGTATCATATTCTAATAAGGCTGAATATCTTCATTTATATTTTTGAATAGTCATAAAATTAATTGTAACACTTTTTAAAAATATTTAGGACTTCTATTGACAATATGTTGAGTTCATAGTTCTCAATATTATAAGAATGATTTTTAGATATGAAAAATTGTTCAATTATCAAATAGAATACAGATTATTTGTCTTTCATCTTTTTTATTATTGAATATGATTCTGTTTGAAATCATCATTTGAAAAGTGATTTTATTGAAATTTAATTATTAATGGATACATTTTATAAGTACATCAGCTTAAATAAAATTAACATGATGATTTTTTTTTTTAAAGAAAAAGACAAAAAATTTAAAATCTTGATATAAAATCATAACTAACAAAATAATTATCTCAAATTTGATAACAAATATTTTATTCACTTTTGTCAAGTTCAAAATTAGGACTTTAGCTTATATATATATATATATATATATGATAAACAAAAATGCAAGTTAAAAAACTTGCTAACGCTTGTATTTATGTCCACAGATGGCGTTCTACCAAAAACACCTATCAAGCGTATGTTTTGTTTACATAAACATCAGAGTAGCATTCACTATCTCTAACTATAATTCCACTTTCAGATCATGATTTCAAGCTATTTGCTATCATCAGTGAAAGACAGGAATAAAGAAACTAGATCTAAATACAAACTCTGAGCATTTATGAAACAATTTCTATTCAGCTTGCAAGCGTGAATTTTTTAGACACGTAATGTCTTCAAACTCAGCATAGCAAACCAGATAGCTATATGGGTCTGATCTCAGTTCAGCATCACCACATAGTAGAAGCCTCTGCAATCTATATCATTGCAAGAAAGACCTCAAAGGTACATTTATGATAAACAAAAATGCAAGTTAAAAAACTTGCTAACGCTTGTATTTATGTCCATAGATGGCGTTCTACCAAAAACACCTATCAAGCGTATGTTTTGTTTACATAAACGTCAGAGTAGCATTCACTATCTCTAACTATAATTCCACTTTCAGATCATGATTTCAAGCTATTTGCTATCATCAGTGAAAGACAGGAATAAAGAAACTAGATCTATATATATATATATATATATATATATATATATATATAGATTTAGCTTATATATATATATATATATATTAAAATCTGTTGTTCAGATATTCTTAAATTTTGTTTTGTTTCAATTATTGTATTGTTATAATAAACATTTAAACATTTTTACAATGTTGTTCATTTTAATTTTAAACATATTAAAAATGTAGCCATTAATTTATTATGACAAACGCATTTTCATTTTTTTTGTACATCTTCTGTTGACTTATTTTTTATTTTTTAGTGTGTGCTATATAAATAATAGATTATTTTTATAGTACTTATGTAATTTTTGTTCAATCTACAATTGGCCTACAGTGCTGTAAAATTGTACATTAAAAAAGTAAATCAATTAAATCAAATTTTTATTATGCTAATATTCGAAATAGTTAATGTAATAGACACATTATTTAGCTTTATTTAATTTAAAAATATTGTATTTTTTTGTCTTTAAAAATAAAAATGCAGATTACAATTAACATTATTCTAAGACTGTAAAAAATGAAATTGGATTTTGCTAAAAAGTGACATTATTCCTGGCAGGTAATATTTTAGATTAATTTATGACCTTTCCATTGATGTGTACTGTTTATATTGAATTATTTGGAGTGTAGTGTCATTAATCTGTTTTCATGTTCTATTAAATTATTTGTTAGGTATGTTGATGATTGTTTGTTTGTTACTCAGAAAGAGAAATTAGAAGAGTTTTTATGTGGATTGAATGCTTTTGATTCTAGTATTAAGTTTACAATTGAGGGGGGATAGTTTAGATTTTGTAAAATTAAAGTTTTTAGATTTAAATGTTGAGAAGGTTAATGCTGTTTTGTTTTGTAGTCATTTTATAAAACCTAAGAATTTAAGAAATATGATTAGGCCTGATAGTTATCAGCCTTTTATACATAAAAATGTATTTGTTGAATTTTTATTATAGGAATAGAAGGTTTAACAATTTTAATAATAATGCTGATATTCAAAGAAGTCAATTTACTGCTGAATATGTAAAATTAGGTTAAAGTTATGATTTTATTAAGAAAATTGTATTTAATAATAATGCTTATAGTCATGATTTTGATGGTAAGAATTTTGTTGGTAAGGATAATGATTGTATGTCTTTACGATTTAAGGCTTCAATATATAATTTGGTTTATAGAAATAGTCATTTGTTAAGTGGAATGAAAGTTGCATGGAAGAAAAGTTCTGATTTGAATTTGTTACTTAATGGTTCAAAACAGTCTATTGATAGTAGGTCTATTCCTGGTATTGTTTATAAGATTCCATGTAGTTGTGGTAAATTTTATGTAGGCCAGAGTAAGTTTAGCCTTAATGAAAGTGTTAACATTCATATAAGTAGAGTTAAACATAGGTATCTTAACTCAGCTTTATATATTCATGAATTGAATACAGGCCATAGAATATTGTTTATCAATGCTTCAGTTATTTTTTATGAAAAGAATGAGTTAAAAAAAAAGAATAAAGAAGACTTTGATGATAAAACTTTTTGATTCTGAGGCTATCAATCTTATGAAGACTTCTTTTGATATTAAGAGAAGGTGGAGTTTGAAATGAATTATGGGAAGGTTTGTTTATATATATTACCTTTAGTTTGATTTTCACTTGAGAAGGTCTATTTGTAGCAGATGAAACCATGGTTGTGTAAGGATTTTGATAAAATTTTGAATTTAAATTAGTATTGTATTGTTTTATGGTTTTGCATATAACTGAAACACACAGGCTTATAATATACCTGTTTCTATATATGTAATATATAGGGTATATTAGCACAGACTTTCACACAACCCATCACTCTCCACACTATCTCACAATACTGATACACTTGAACACATACATGTTGAATTGATAAACAATCACCAATATATGTATTTCATGCTAAACTAGCAATCACCAGTTGGTCCAGATTACCATCTCCACAGATATATGCTATAAGTGCTCAGATATGTATTAAGATAGCCAAACCTCATGCTTAAATGGACAGGCTTCAATCTATTCCACACTCTAACTCTTCAACCGTCCATCCAATTAAAATTCTGATGATAGAATGCTCAAAGGCCACCTTGATGCTGATATTCTTGTCACACCCATGTTGACCTAAAGTCGATCTGACCCCTTCTGTACAGGACGTAATCCATTTAATACATAGACAAGGGATGGGCAGACATCTCTACTATGTAATAACTGAAACACAAGGCTTAATAATATCTATCTATCTGTCTGTCTGTCTGTCTGTCTGTCTGTCTGTCTATCTATCTATCTATTAAAGTCTCTCTCTCTCTCTCTCTCTCTCTATCTATCTATCTATCTATCTATCTATCTATCTATCTATCTATCTATCTATCTATCTATCTATCTATCTATCTATCTATCTATCTATCTATCTATCTATCTATCTATCTATCTATCTATCTATCTATCTATCTATCTATCTATCTATCTATCTATCTATCTATCTATCTATCTATCTATCTATCTATCTATCTATCTATCTATCTATCTATCTATCTATCTATCTATCTATCTATCTATCTATCTATCTATCTATCTATCTATCTATCTATCTATCTATCTATCTATCTATCTATCTATCTATCTATCTATCTATCTATCTATCTATCTATCTATCTATCTATCTATCTATCTATCTATCTATCTATCTATCTATCTATCTATCTATCTATCTATCTATCTATCTATCTATCTATCTATCTATCTATCTATCTATCTATCTATCTATCTATCTATCTATCTATCTATCTATCTATCTATCTATCTATCTATCTTTCTTTCTTTCTTTCTTTCTTAACATTTAGACAATCCCAATATCTATAACAATTAAAAATTTCAAACTGTTGCAATCTTCTTTTAGCTACACATTAAAGAAGGAAATACCCTATTTAAAATACAATTATGAATTGCAAAAATATACTTAATAGATTTATAAAAGAATGCCAAATGTTAACAAATATTAATAAAATACTGGTGATAATCTTTGACACATTCTTATTCTTTATGCATTAATTAATTATACTGTATTTCATGATATTTACTGATTTCACACATTGTTAATAAGATTTGGTGCTTAATATTTTTAATTAACAGAATTTATGAACTGATAGTCTGCTATTTATTATATTTTTAGTGACTACCCATAATATTTTATTATAAATCAAGTTTTTTATAACCATTTTTCAAAAAAGTTAGATTGTTTTTAGCTTGTTCTGCTTACTTATAGAAAAAGAAAATGTATGCATTATATATAGGAGTTAAAACAAAAAAAATGCATGGACAAATGAATCAAACAGTCGCAATTAGTAGAATTATTCAATAATTCAATAATACTTCCCAAGCAATTAACTACACAATTAAGGTTTTTTTATTGATATTATCATTTCCTGGTAGTCAAATATAATATTTCATTCAATATTTTTGAAGAATATCTACAGCATATCTCTTTTAATGCTATCTTAAAATTATATATATGAAAAATGATCTATTTATTCGGAATTTTCTTATTTATACTATAGATGCACTTATTTTTGTTAAGGATAAATGATTTATCTTAATTGTGATATTATGTCTATTTCAATATTTCTTAGTCCCTCTTTATACTATGCAAATTCAATGTTTGACTTATGATTTTAGCAAAACTGTTCGTGTTGAATTCATCTTTACTTAAACATTTATAAAATGGTTAATAGTTTATTTATTTTTATAAATAAAGAAGTAAATTATTATGTTAGAATATTGTTTTGCTGAGTTATTTTCTTATTTTAAGCTTTGTTTATTTTATTTTCTAAAGAACTAGTATATTTATCTGTTGCTTTTTAAATTCTTATCTAGGTAAAGCAAAAAAAATAACATTAAGTTTGAACATAAAATAAAAATTACTTAAATAATTTATAATTTGTTCTACTTTATTGTTTGTCTTTATAAAAATGTTCTACTTAAGATATCAAATCATTCGTTTTTTTTCTTGGTCAGGAAACATTCTGTATATATCTAAAAATAATAATAATAAAAAAATAGATCTTTTAAAAATTAATAGGACAATACAATGTCAATATGTATCTACTTCCAAGAATCTTATCATCCCATTAATAATATGCATCTTCTTAAAATTCCTAATTTTGTATATACCAAAGCTGATTACATTTGTTTCATCTAATTGTATTGAAGATAATTCAGTGCTTTAGCAATTACCCCTCAAATAAATAATTTTGAAATATATAAATTTTATAAACTTGTCATTACAAATTGACTCTGGCCTTGTCTTTTGTATTAATTTGCATCTTTAACTTCATATTAGCCTTTGGGAGTGTGAGATAAAAATAGAATGTATTCTTCATTGTTAGAATGGATGGCTTAAAAAACATGTATAAGAAGCTTTTTATTTTAGCAGATGAATACAGAAACACTTTCTGATATGTCTTGTTTGAAAATTTGTAATGAACATATTTTACTTGTAATTATTTTGGATTATTTCCATCATCTAACTTTAATTGTTAAGTGTTCTTAAAAAATTCATACTTTATTTAAATTTTAAAATACATTCAACTTGTTTGTAATAGCACACAGAATAGTATATAACTCAATATTTTAAATGATAGTATTTTCTTCTTTTCTTGAAATGGTGTGGCTTTGATCAGTGACAATATTAGCATAGAAATTAACGAGGAATTTTTAGATTCGTGAATACTGAATTTAAAATGAATGAATGTCCAATCAATTACACTACACGTGGGTCTCATTTTACACGATAGATAGGTTCCTCAGAAAACACGCGCAAATGAAATCATGCAAAAATAGACGTAACTTACATTGAAAAAGGGGGGATGCAGTCTGTGATTTTTCAAAATTCATGTAAAAGCAAAGCACCAATGTAAAATAACTTTAAAATTCGCGCGCAAAAAAAATAAGAAAATAAAATATGACTAATAAAAAATTTCAAATTTGAAAAAAAATGATACAAGACAAACTTTTTTTAACTATAATATTTAATTTTATTCAAAATAATATATTTTTATGCATAATTTACAGTACAGTAATTTACATTTTTTAATATATGTTTTAATTATTATAGCTATTTGCCGAAAAACACGTTCGTTTGCAAACAACTAGCGCCAACTTCACACTCATGTTGGGTCAATGGTTTTCTGGTGACAACGTAATTAGTAATTAATCTTTGAGACAATGATTTTATTAATTGTTTATGAAACTAACAACTAAAAATTAAATTCTTATTTTTGTCTTTAATTTTCAATTCCATTTAAAAATCAAATTTCACATCACATTATTTCAAGTCACCACCATAAGTAATTTTTAAATTGTTAATTACAATTAAAAATCAGATTTTAATTTTTAATTGTCAAATTTAATTGTGCTCACTGCTATTACTGACCTTTTAAAAATAAACTTGTGGACACTAAATGATTAATAATTGATTACGTTCTTTTTTAAAAAGCAAAACAGAATGTGATTTAAAATGCAAAATTAACACGCACAATGTTTGAACAAATTTACATTATAATCTTGTAAAATTTAATGTGTGTATACATACAATGTGGAAATCATGATTTTAATTTAATTATTGCATAAAATCTTACTATTATAAAGCACTGAAAATATTGAAATTACTAAGTTGAAAGTCAAATTCCAATAATGTGCTATTACTTTCAATATAACGTTAAGTGCGCAAACTTTATTATTTAAAGTAATAGCGCATTATCGGAGTTCAACTTCCAGTGAAACACGAATCATGTAACTTCAAAAATCATGTTAAACAAGTCCGCATAAAAAGAGACCCAGGTGTATTGGGTCAAAGGCTATAGTCAATAAAAAGTTTACATAATTATCTATAAGGATTCTTCCAATTTGTCCACTTTTTTTTAAAGTCAAGATTAAAGAATGGTTTTGAAGCATTATGCATTATCATAATATTTACTCACATAGCAATAGAAAATAAGCCTATAAAACAACATAATATATATATTTTTACTTTTATAGAGATAAACACAAATCTGTATTTGCTTTCACTTCTAGTTTTATATCTAAATTTATTCAATGACCTTTCATTTTTGAAACATTTATTTTCTTTTAGCATCAAAATCTCCCATACCAATTTGAAAAAACTGTTGTATTCTAAATATCTACAAAAACATTTAATTCTTCATAATAAAAAGAAATTAATAAATCAAATAAGTAAAGCTACTATTCTAAGCATACATTCAAATTATACAATGCTATTTTTTAAGATTTATTTGCAACAAATTCTATACTTTATTTAGTTATTTAACAATTGGATATTAACATTCAAATATATGACAACTTTTTATACCACTTACTTCTTTATATTTCTTTTTAATTATAATATAAGATAATATTCCATTTAATATCAAATAATTATTTTTATTTTGCAGTATTTGGTTTTTTTTACATTTGGCATATATTTATAGGTTAAATTAAAAAAAATCATCATTATAAAACTTATTGAATGTAGGCATTCTTTACTTTCAAATACTAATTGCTTCCTTGATTAATGATATTGCAGAATATAAGGGGTACCCAAAAGTAACTGAAATCGCTCTCTAGTTTGTGTGTCTATTGTAGTATATGCTTCTGCTGTTACATACCTCTTGCAGGAACTCTTTTGCATCAGTCTACCAGATGAAATTGCCATGTAAAATCATGGTGACTTTTATAATGATTGAAAAGTTTGAACATTGTGAAATTCTGTTTTCATTTATAGAAAATAGGAGGAAAAACAGTTGTAATGCAGAAAAACAGATTACAAACACACATTTATGACTTAATTGAAATGTTAAGCTCATCATGTCCCTAAAAAGCATGGTGAGTAAAATCCAAAGTCAAAAGAATGCTAGATGTTTTGTTTCTCTCAGATTTAATTTGTAATGGTCAGACATTTTATTTTCAAGTTTTGAAATATTTATGTGATGCGGTAAACATAAACGTCAATATTTTTTTTTGGCAAAGAGAGGAAGGCAAGTTTTACCCCAACAAAGTGTCATCTCTAAAAGCCATGAGTGTGAAACACTTTTTAATTAGTTTAAAAATGATTAGTAATAATCATTATTACATTTATCTGAAGTGGATAGTGTCAAAGTTGTGAGGGGAGTGAGTTTGGCAATGGTAAATAAAAATGTGACAATTTACTATAGATAAATATTTTTTCATATAATAAATATATATACCTGGGACAACTGATGAGTGCTGCTTCAGCACAAAATGCATCTCGGGGGTCATTTGCCTTTTATTGTGTCTTTATATGAATTTAAAAGGAATGGGGATGTATGGTGGTTGTTTAATATATCTATAAAGATATTACACATGGGAAAGAGAAAAGTGAATAACAACATGTGTGTGTATGTTTAAAATTAAAAAAATAAAATATACTAATCTTTAAAGAAATTTTAAAGTTTATATCTGCACTAGTGATAATGTCTAGTTTAAAAAATGGTTAGTAATAATCATTATTGTATTTATCAGAGATGGATGGTGTCAAAGGTGTGAATGGAGTGAGTTTGACAATGGGAAATAAAAATGTAACAATTTACTGTAGATAAATACTCTTTATATAATAGAGGTATATATGGGAGTTACTGACCTGGGGCAACTGATGAGTCCTAGTTCAGCACGAAATGAATCTTGGGGGTTATTTGTATTTTATTGTATCTTTATTTATATGAATTTAAAAAGAATGGAGAAATACGGTAGTTGTTTAATATATCTATAAATATATTTATTTGTCTTCAAAAAGGCCAATAAATGTTTTAACAAAAATTATAAAGTTTTTAAAAACAAATATTATATTGTTTTTTATTTATTTTAAACTTAGAAGTGAAAGTAATAAAACTTATTATATTACCTTGTGCACAATGACAACTATCTTATTTATAGTTCACTTATTATGTAAATAATCACAAGGTAATTAATAACCTCAGTAGCAAAATATTTCAAAACAGTACTTTGCTTATCCCAGTTTCTGAAGACCGTAGTAAAGCATCAGAGAGAATACTTTAATCAACAATATCAGTTGCATTACATGGCACACACTTAACATAGTTGTGTGTGTACATATATATATAAAGTAAAGGAAAAGTAGAAATAAACATAGACATAAATTTTTTTAGATATTTTTCTACATTTCCTGGAATAAATATAATAAATAAAAATTGATTTAAAACAGAATTTTATTATAAATTAAAATATTTAAAAAGGTCTGATAAATAAATTAATATTTGTAACACTGATTTTGAAATTTAAAAATAAGTATGATTTATAATAATTGTAAACATTTATATTATCTATTTTTAAAGACAAATTATAAATGAATACTCTCATGTTTTTCCAGACACAAGATATAGTAATTTAGAAAGAATGCCATGAATCCACCCATTCTTTCAATCCAAACATTTATGTATGGGCAAATCTTAAGCATATAGAAATGAGAGCATGGAGGTGTTAAGCAATCACTTTAAATTACATTTGTTATCCTTGAATGAATGACACCTGCAAAATCTGTACAATTTATGGCATGTCATTCTTTAGTTGAAATTAAACATATATAATGAGATATTATTTTATATAGAGCTAAGATTTAATACTGTAATAGTGATATTAGTGATTAAACCAATGCACATGCACTTTAAAGATAAATTATAAATGAATACTCTCACTTTTTTTTCAGACACAAGATATAGTATTTTAAAAAGAATAGAATGAATCCACCCATTCTTTCAACCCAAACATTTATGTATGGGCAAATTTTAAGTGTATGGAAATGAGAGCATGAAGATGTTAAGCAATCACTTTAAATTACATTTGTTATGTTTGAATGAATTATATATGTTTAATTTCAACTAAAGAATGACTTGCCATAAATTGTAAAGATTTTGCAGGCATCATTCATTCAAACATAACAAATGTAATTTAAAGTGATTACTTAACACCTTCACACTCTCATTTCCATACGCTTAAGATTTGCCCATACATAAATGTTTGGGTCAAAAGAATGGGTGGATTCATTTCTTTCTTTCTAAAATACTATATCTTGTGTCTGGAAAAAAAGTGAGAGTATTTATTTATAATTTATCTTTAAAGTACATGTGCATTGGCTTAATCGCTAATATCACTATTACTGTATTAAAACATAGCACTATATAAAATAATATCTCACTATCTATTTTTGAAAATCTTTTTAATTAATTGATAAATCTCTAAGTAAATACATGTATATCATACTTTGATAAAAATTTTGATGTTGCTTTCAAAAGAATTAAAATTCTTTTTAATCAAGCTAAAAAACACTGTTTTTAAACATAGTGTTTTTATTACCCCAAGACTATAAAAGACTGGATGGAAATAGATTAGTTCTGTCTAGATAATAGTTTTTGAAAAGAACCATCTGAGTTGTTTTTTTTTGAAAAGCAATTGGTTAATAGCTAGCTAAAAACTTTGCTTTTAATATTTTTAAGGAGCAGTGGCCAAATTGGCCAGCTACAAAGTGTGCTTATAATATTTTGTACTAGTTTTGTTGTAGTTGGCAGTAAATAATTGACCAGAAAGAGTTAGTTAGCAGAAATTGTTTTATATATTAAAAATGATATTTTAAAGAGCAAATAAATAATATTTGTTTTTTTTTTCAAGAGAATAAGTGAAAATATTTAAAATCTACATTTTTAAATTTAAAGATATTTTTAATTATTCAATCAACAATAATCCAGCCAAGATTGACTGTTATATTTTTAAAAGAAAAAAAAAGTTGATAATACTATTTTTTAAGGGAAGAAAAGGAACTTATAAAATAATATTTGAAAAAAAAAACAAGCTGACAATTAATTTTAAATTATATCTATATTTTGTTTATACACGTAGATACTTGTGAAATTTATGTATATTTTCCAAATGGAATTAATTACAAAATAATTTTTAATAATATTATTATAATAAATTAAAATATATAAGTGTTGGTGTGCATATACATTCCTATACATACAAACATATATTTTAATCATATGGTATAAAAATTAATAATTGTATTATTTTGATAAATTTACATATATTCATGTAATAGTAAAATGCGCAGATGTGTGTGTATATATTTATGTGTGTGTGTTATATGTAAACCACCATATAGTAACTTAAAAGGTTTAATCATGTATTATTGTAAGACAATTTAAACATGTTCAGAAATTATACACACATGTATGTCTGCATATATATGTCATCGAGTGTCAAATAGAATATATATACAAAATTTAATCATTTTTTTAAAATAAATGTCAGTTCAAATATGTCTATTCCTAAATTGTACTGCACTCTATTGGCATATATATATATATATATATATATATATATATATATATATCAATGAGTGCAAATAGAACATATATATGCAATTTTAGTCATTTTTTACTTTAATTAGATATCAATTGAAGTGTATTCTCGTATATTATAAAACATACATATGTGCATATATATATATAAACATTACAAGCATAAAGCTAAACTAGTCAATATATAATTAAAATTACCCCAAATCCAAAATTCAACCAGACTAGCATAAAAATAATATTAAAACACAACCAAAGGTTTCACTGCCACAAGCAGATTTCTCAAGTGTAAAGAACTCCAAAACTACACTATATATATATATATATATATATATATATATATATATATATATATATATATATATATATATATATATATATATATATATATATATAACATTACCCACAAATCCATTCACTTCCCATCCACCCTTAATATTAAAATAACTCTTAAATAAGTTAATTGCTTCAGAATAATAAATTTTCAATAATAAAGATTCTTTAATTCTTTTGATTTCATTTCTCTCAAAGAAGACAACCTTAGATTCATCAAAATTAATAGTGTGGCCTCTATCTTTTTCATGGACATATAAAGCAGAACTAAGATATCTATTTTTAATTCTACTTTTATGAACCTTTATCCTTTCATTTAAACTCAAACTACTCTGACCTATGTAGACCTTCTTACAATAAATAAGGGATAAAATATACTACACCAGGAATAGTCTTTCTATCAAAAATTTCTAAGATTTTTAAGATTTATTTTTTATTTTACAGGTAGTGTTGTAGAGGGTATATCTAGATTCTTGAATAATTTTTAAAACAATTTGTTGATTTTGGTCATTACACAGTTTTTTATTCTTTTAAGGCTTTTGATAAGATTAATAATTTTAAAATGGAAAGTAATTGGGTATTTGGCAGTTTAGATATTGAAAATATGTATCAGTCTGTTAATAGGTTAAGCAGTATTGATGTTCTTATGTCTGTATTGATTAATAAAAGTTCTTTATCAAAAAATAAAATTAAGGTAATTAAAGATTTGCATTTGTTATTGGAATATTCTATGTATTTTACTTATAAAGGTAATTTTTATAAGATTAAGGAAGGGTGGCTAATAGGTTATATTATTTCTTCTTTAGTATATTCAGGTTATATTAATTATATGGAAGAGGAAATTATTATTAAAAAGAATTGTTTCTATGTAAAGTTATTTGTCAGATATGTTGATGATTGTTTATTTGTAGTTGAGTATGATAAATTGAAGGAATTTTTAAATGAGTTTAATTGTTTTCATCCTTCTATAACATTTGTGATAGAAGAAGGGGGTTAGATTTTGGTAAGTTAAAATTTTTAGATCTTTTGGTGATTGCAATGGTAGAGATTAATTGTTTACTATGCAGTCATTTAGTTAAAATTAGAGAATTAAGATCTATGATTAAACCTGATAGCTATCAGTCTGTATCTTATAAAGTATCTGTTTTAAGAAATTATTGTCATAGGAATAATAAATTAAATAATTCTAGTGCGGTAGCTTTGTTAAGAAATGTCAATTTTATAAAGATTACCTGAGGGTTGGTTACTCTGATAAATTTGTTAAAAGTATTTTATTTAATAGTAATATTTATAAGGATGTAAAGGATAAATAAAAATATGATTTTATTTCTTTGCCATTTAAATTGTCTTCTTATCAAATTGTATGTAGAAATAGTAAATTGTTTGGAAATAAGAAAATTGCTTGGAAAAGGGGTGTTACATTGAATAATTTATTAAATAATACAAAAGAAATTTTTGACAGAAAGACTATTTCTGGTGTAGTATATTTTATCCCTTGTTTATTTTGTAAGAAGGTCGAGAAGGTCTACATAGGTCAGAGTAGTTTGAGTTTAAATGAAAGAATAAAGGTTCATAAAAGTAGAGCTAAAAATAGATATCTTAGTTGTGCTTTGAATGTCCATGAAAAAGATACAGGCCACACTATTAATTTTGATGATGCTAAGGTTATCTTCTTTGAAGGAAATGAAATCAAAAAAAGAATTAAAGAATCTTTATTATTGAAAATTTATTATTCTGAAGCAATTAACTTATTTAACAGTTCTTTTAATATTATGGGTAGTGGGAAGTGAATGGACTTGTGGATAATGTTTAATATTATATATATATATATATATATATATATATATTGTGTAGTTTTTGTAGTTCTTTAAACTTGAGAAGTCTGCTTGTAGCAGTGAAACCTTTGGTTGTGTTTTAATATTATTTTTATGCTGGTCTGGTTGAATTTTGGGTTTGGGGTAATTTTAATTATATATATATATATATATTATTGAAATCTATTAAGAAATACTGTAAATCAATGTGATCACTTGAATTTTGTGTTAAGATTGTAAATCACAATGTGATGGTTTTTATTTAATTGCATGTACACAAAATTATTCTATAGACCTTAATTTCATCAATTTTTGTTGTTGTTTTTAGTAAACTTGAATTCAAGTGTTAAAATTATATTGCATTATCACTTGGTCACCATAACAGTAATAGAGATTATGTACTCTGAGCTATATTCGATTAAAATGGCTTAATATATGAACGGCGATGTTTATTTAGTGCTTAAAGTGAACTCCAATATGATATTTTTCTGTTTTGACACAAGGGGAATATTCTTTAAAGCCCCTAGACTACATTTTTATTTAGTTTTAGTCTATTAGGAATTAAGTTTATAGTTGGCCAGTACATTAATGGTACTAAGTGGCCAGAGCATTGATCTTGATCAGTGTGTTTTAATATCCTAGCATTATTGTTTAGATTTTTATGGTTATGTATTCTGATGGATGTACTCTTAGTTTGTGCATACAAATTAATGGTTAAATAATTTCCCCAAGCTGTCAATGATTCAGTAGTTAGCCTGGTCTACAGAAGATCCATTTCCAATCCAGTCACCAGATTGACTGTTGATTTTATTCTGATGTAGTTTGAATGATAGATCATTCATGATGAGGGATGAGTATTACTATTACTTATTTTTACTTATTGATAATGCTGGTTGATGTATAGTTAATCATACTTGCTCTGAGGAGTGACTGGCTGATTTCTCAGAGATCTTATGATCTCATGCTCTTTTTGATATATAAAATTAATTTTATATTTTTTTGATGTTAAACATTACTTTAACATTTTTAAAATAATATCTTACTTAAATATTGTACTTTTTGTATATCCCATCCTGTTGCAATATATATATATATATATATATATATATTGCAACAGGATGGGATATACATAAAGTATATAATATATATATATATATATATTATAATTTCCATAAGTTATTTGAAAAAAATTAAAATTAAAAAAAAAAAAAAAACAAAACAAATTAAAAAGCAGCATAAGAATGGCATAAAATTGCATCCAATGGCTGACAAATAGAGTTAAAAAATAGAATTAGCATAATTTAATAATGTATTAAATTTATCCACAATTAATGTGAACAAGGTTTAAAAATAAATTCTATTTAAATAATTTTATTTTTAAAGAAAAAATAAAATAATCTGTTTTTATATTGCTACACTCATTAAGCAATAAACCCATCTCTCAGAAGATTATGAATATAATTTTATAATTATACAATTAAATTTGGCACAAAAATTTTATCTTCAAATTTGCTTAAAATGATCTATATTTTTATCTTAAAATTTAAAAATATTTGTAACTTTTCTTTGTTACTATTCTTATTTTAAAAAAGATGGAAAAAAAAAATTGGTAATTAGTTTTCAATTTTAAACTTTACATTTTCATTAAATATTACCATTGCAATTTTATTTATTATTTTCATTATTATTATTTCTAATTAGATGATTATATATAAATTTGTGAGCTTTAAATTTATGATTATTCAACATTTTTTATGGGTATCCTCGGATTTTTTTTATTAAGCAAAAAAAAAAAAAATTTTTTTTAATTTGAATAACATTTCTAATTATTATATTGTAATTATAGTTGGATTTCAATATCCACATAATTTTGTTCAATTGCTCATGAATACATAAAATCTAAAAGTAATATTTACATTGCTGCTTACATATCAAAAGTATATCCGGTCTGTTTAATTTGTTTTGGTTTTCTGTTATGAAATAAATACACATTTATATATAATAATCTTTTTAGCATGTGAATACAGTACTAAAAATAAAAACAACTCTTTTTTTACTTTTCATAGTGAAAATTGATGATAAAAGAATCATCAAATGATTCATTGGGAGATCATGCATTGTTTGAGCACTGAAATCATCAGAGCTGAAATTGATCCAAAAATGTTTACATTTTCAATTTGTCACTTGATTACTGCACTAAATCATTCTATAAAAAGTAATCATGAAATACAAACAATGTAACTCCCAGATGACTTTAAATAGTTAAATTTTTTAAAGTATATTTTGACTTAGTATAGAAGTATCTTTAGCATTATTATTTTTTGTAATAAGATGCAATGAATTGTAGTTATTGCAGCAATTAAAATGTGAGTTAAAATTTAAGTAATCAAAGAATTACTTTCTGCTTTAATTTATTTATTTTATATATTTTTTTTTCATGTGTCAAATGAGTTGGCCAGCTGCTAGGAAGGCAGGTATGTTAACCACTAGAACACCAACTGTTTTAAACTATAGATAAGTAGACTTAGCAATTTTTTAAAACAATGTATAATATATTTTTTTTGTAATAATATAAAGAATCATTAACATTAGTAAAAAAAAATCAATAAATTTATTATAATCTTTATTTATATCTTAATCTTTTTATAATAATAAATATTTCCATTTTATAAATAATTATATGGTCTTTTGCCTGAAATATCATGTAATATATCCACATAATTGATCAAAGTAATTTTTTTCTCAACAATATGTCAATCTTTACCATTATCATTATGATTAATACAAAAGTAATTGGTATTTTGTTCAGTAGTAAGTAGCCTGTTGAAAAGTAAAATATCCTAACATAATGTATAATTGCAGAGAATTATTTAAAAATGTGTTAGACTGTATTAGAATAATCATGAGAAGCCCACTTTCAGTAGCTTGCTAGTTATAGAGTCTCCCAAGATTGATATATTTTTGAGCTATTATTAATTATGCAAGAGAAAGAGAATTGTAAAAAAAAATTAGCTGCCTAAAATTTTTGGACAATGTATCACAAAAGTTTATCTCAGATAATAAACTTGTTTCTAAATAAAAAATTACAACAGACATTTTTGTTTTAGCATTAAATGAAGTGCATCACATCACAATGATGCTATAGGTAATATTGATAACTATTAATAATTATATAATAATTTTAGTTATTTTTTAATCTAACTGTTATTATTTTTTAAAAAGACAGAATTATGATGTAGATTTGTTAAATATCTAATTATTTACCTATAATTTTAGGAAATGAATTTCTTGCAAAAGATTGTACACCATATAGAACAATCACTAATAATAAAAAAATAAAGAGCAAAAAGCAAAGTTTATTATGATATGATGGTTTCTAAATATCATAGCATAATTCCCTACAATATCAAATGCATTAAAGTAAAAAAGTTGGCACGCTTAAAGCATATTTTGTACATTTTGTATTATATCTGATGCACAGAACAAGACAAAATTTAACAATTAATTATCAAATAATCTGAATAATTTTGAAATTCAGACTATAACACCAACACTTAATAAATATTTTCCCCCTAAAATTTAATTATTTATTAATTTTGAATTGAACATAAATGACAACTTTTTCAGTTCAGATTGAAATTTTAGAAATAAGTATATAGTCTCTGAATTATGGCATTATTATATAACCTTTCAGTTAGATCAAGCACTGCAGTATGTTGGGTCCTACAAGTCACACAATCAATAGTACTATACAATAACTGCAATAAAAATTGGCTTTTTATTGTTAAGAATTTAAACTTTTAATCATAAATAAATTTTTAAATAAATATATGATTAGCATAGGAAGGGTAAAGTTTAATTATTGATTAGTTATTACAACAAAATTTTCTCAAGTTTGTTATGACATCACATGTTAGTGTAAAAAATTTACAATGTTAAAAATAATGCAGTGATTTAATGTGTAGAACACTATTTGCACTTCACATCAGATATGTTATATATTTATATTTAGTTTGACAGACTATAGAGATATATTTGGTATGAAAGATATCTAGAAGAAATTTTTATTTTATTTAAAGTATATTCTTTATTAATAACACAAATTTTATATACACTTTTTACAAATAAACCACATGGTTTAACTATCAGATATACATAATAATTATTTCACTCTACTTTAAAAACACTACCCTATGCAAATGCAGAGAACATCACTATATATCCAGGTCTTCTATAAATATTTTGATTTAGATTATCAATCCCACACTTCACATAGTGTCATCATACATCCACACCATATTTTGATCATAATTTTCTTCAGTAGGTATCTTAGGCATTGATTAAAGTATTTGAATAACAGATTTGGGTTCTGTATAATTGAGCATACTTAGTAGATGGATTGAACAACGAATTTAACAAAGAAAGTAATACTTAATTACTTTTTGTGATTAATTTTAATTAATATTAAAAATGTTGTAATTATCTCTGAAATCACTAAAAAGGTTACATAATAATATAGATGTTTTATTATAATGCATTAGAATTTTTATGCAAACAATTGTTGTCCTATTGATATATTTAAACAGCTATATTGTAAGAAGAATTATGGTAAAAAGTATTAAAACTTTAATTTTTATCAACATAATTTTACCAATTAATAATCATAATACTAGAAACTGTCTAATGGTTAGTAGTCATAAGTCTTACTTGAATTAAAAAAATTACTATTAGAAACATCCATAAATATTGACATATAATTAAATGCTACTATTATAGGAATGCTTTTCTGTCAAACAATTATGAACACCAAGTCTGTTACATGCAAAATGCTTCCAAAATATTGACAGTGGTGATTTAAATTGGTAGAATTAAATAAAATTATGGAATAAAATAAATTAAAAAAAAAACACTTTTCTATTATATTTTTCAATTATTTAGAAAAAAAAAACAGTTAAAAGTATTTTCACCAGGAGGGGCATCATTTTTATTGAAGTGGTTGGAAATTTCATAACAATTAAGTTAATTCAAATGACAATTTAAGGTAAGTAAAAAATAAATTTAATTATTTAAGAGTATTTGTTTATGTGCAGAAAACAAAAATAATTAAATTTTTGTTAATAAGTTGAAATATTTATTCAATATGATCTGCTCAAAAAGTAAAAATTTCTGGATAAAGTATAATTGGCAAAAGTCAAAAACATCTTATTTTGTATAACTGAATAAAATTATTCTATTAAGATCAAACAACAACATTGGTATTTAAACACACACCATTTTAAATAGATGATTATATGATAAATAAATAAAATGGAATACCCTAATATATATACACTACTAATGTTGTTTCTCAATCTCTAGTCCTTAAATTTTTAGCTTAACACTAGTTTTCATCACTTTTTGAATACACAATGCACTGACATCAACATTCCAGCTATTCTTGCATAATACATATTTTTAGTTTTTCTGAAAGAAATTCATTTACAATCTTATTCAATTTTTTATAATCCATTCAATTTATATTTGATAATAAAATTTATAACTCACTGACAATATCTTAAACAATTGCATTGCTTTTATAAAAATAATGAAATTATTAATATAATGATATAAAGATTTATTAATACAATTAATATTATTAATAAAAACGATTAATTTGTCAGCAATAATTCGAATAAAATGATATTCTTTTTTTTATTACAAAATTTAATAAAATTTTGTAGATTAGAAAAATTTTATTACTTTTTTTTTTTTGTTAAAGCAGACGATATCAATATATATTAATTTCTAATTCTCAGCTATTTTAATGTTAGTTTATAATTTAAAAACTTTTTCATTGCATTTCTTTTTTTAAAAAAAGAAAAAGACATGGTTTTCTACATTAATCTAATAAAATCTATAATAATCTGGAATAGATACTGAAATTTTATTATAAAAAAATTGCACATAACTTTCGAAAATAGTTTAGTTTTTATATGTAATTAGAATTTTTCAACTTTTTAGAACCCATAATATTTATTTATTTTGAAGTTCAAAAACAATCTATTGTATTATATCTATATATTATTATTAAAACGCATTCAACATTTAGACAATTCCAGTATCAATAATAATCAACATTTCAAACTGTTGTCAAGACAACTTCCTTTTAACAATAAAGACGGAATTCCTAATATATGTGCGCACTGGACATAGATATTTATTATCAGATTTTAATATATTTTTATGCATTTGTAGTATTGATTTTAATTCATTTTGTAGAAGTTGTTTTTCTTGGCTGATATTTTATTTTTATTTTTTGCGTATTGTATGGAAATTTCACAAATATCTAATTAGACTATTTATTCTTGCTATAAATTAATAATATATATATATCGGATGTTTTTATATACATTTGTTTTTAAGTTATTTTTACCTCCAGCCAAATTTCAGATAGAAAAGATCATTCAGGGAAATTGCAAAGATAAAAATATCAAAATAATGTAAATGCTAACAACAACCAAATGTGTACGTGAATGAGACCTGAAATATATATTAATATCTTTTAAGTGCAAAAGTCTTTGCTTTAATATCTATCTATCTATCTATCTATCTATCTATCTATCTATCTATCTATCTATCTATCTATCTATCTATCTATCTATCTATCTATCTATCTAACTATCTATCTATCTATCTATCTATCTATCTATCTATCTATCTATCTATCTATCTATCTATCTATCTATCTATCTAACTATTCTTCCATCCATACACCCATCTATCTACCTATTTATCTAAATTATTTTTAATTAGCACTTTATAACAATCATTTTTTTCTAGATCTGCACACTGCTGTAAGTTTATTAAATTACTATTAATGATAAAATAAACTTATCCAGAAAGTAACTTTGTATTTTATAATAATGCAAATATATATTTTATTAATAAAAATGCATACATATGGCGTACACTATATTTTTAAAGTATATTCTCTCTCTCTCTATATATATATATTGTACCAGGTTCGAATATGTGACTTCGAAACACCGGTCTCTTAGGCAGAGAAGAACACATTCGGAAAGTATGTATGTCCAAACGATAGCTATAAAGTATATAACTAGCATTGCATTTCCAGGACATAACTTCTTCTTGACTGTTGAGTTCAACACCAAGTTCAAAGCACTTTTTTGTTTTGTGTAAACATGGGCACCAGCTATCTATTCAAAAGAATAAACAATGCACTTTGAACAATGGCCACTAACTCAACGCCTAAGTATCTAGCTCAATTACTTGTAATCACTAACAGATTATACATAATTAGTGGTGAAAAGAATTGATAAAAGCAATTGATGAAAAGAATTGATTGACAAATAAAGTTTAAGTTTTAAAGACCATTTATTTTAATTAACGTTTATTAATTTTAAACATTTTATAAATCTAATATAACACACGCACATTTTAAATTAACACACTATAATATATCTTAGGAGAAAGCATAAATAATATTTGACATTTATAAAATTATATAGCATTCACAAACACGCACATCAATAGTTCATTTTATGTATGCTATAGAGTTCAAATTACTTGTCTCTGGAGTTTTTACGAATTAATGCAATTGCTATTATAGAAATAAGAATATGAAATATTATTACCTAGGATTTTGAATGTGGACATAGAACTTCATTTTCTTTGGTTACTGCTTTAGATGATAATATTTCCAGTTGGCTGGGATGTTCCCTTGATGAGTTTCCTTATTATTCACGATTATTATTATTGGAGACAATTAGATACTGACGGAGATTTCAAAGTTGTTACGCTGACATTATTTCATGAACAGATCTTGCTGCTTTCATCAGACTTCAGGCTGTGGAGAGGTGTATATTTCCTGTGAGTTTTTAACACTGCATTTTTGTTTCTGGATAACTAATAAACTGCACTGTTATCTGAACTGAAACAATTACTTGACTGAATGATTGTCTTCTCTGAACTTAACTGACTCAATTGATTGTCTGATAAAAAAAGGTCTATTTATACCTCTAGCGTGTTGTTGAAGTTTTTTTTAATATCCTCTGGCAATATCTGTTGTCAAAATTCCTTTGATAATCTTTTAACGTGTTTTGAAAGATCATTTAGTTACTAATAGCCATGCAAATGTGTTGTTTTATATAATTTTAATTAGTAGCTAATCTTTTGGAGACAAGCTTTTAATCATGTTGTTTTATATTTTAATTAATAGCCATCACTGTGTTTTTAATGATAATCTTCTTTTATTTCATTTTAATATTAATTACACATACATTTTTATTTATTTACAATCACACATATATACACGCATATATAACTGGTTTTAAGATTATTTTTTCTTTAATTCAAATGAAAAGAGATTTGTATTTTTTAAACTTTAAATTATATTTCAACTAATAATAATAAACTCTACTTCCTTTTATAAAACTTTTAGTTTAACTTTTCTAACCAAAACTCCCCCTCCCCCTTTTTAATCAATTATTTTCTAAATTTTATTTCAAAAACTAATGATAGAAAACTTTTTGACTCATATCTTTTTTGAAAACAAACTGTAATAAACTCTTCAACATTTAATTTTACGTTTTTCTTTTACAATAGATTATTTTAATATTTTTTTTAAATAAAATTATTATGTGCCAATATTCAATATTGGTACAATATATATATATATATATATATATATATATATATATATATATATATATATATATATATATATATATATTGTCTATGCTAAATGTAATGTAATTATAAAGAACATGAACTTAGATTTTCTACATAACCACTTACATAAAAAATAAATGATCACCAATATACATATTTTGTGCTGAACCAGCACTCATCACTTGGTTCAGATCACCATCTCCAACACACATATACAATCATTGTTCAGTTTATTTTAAGCTTATACTAAAGTTTGAAGATTTGCTATCTTAATATAAACTGAACAATGATTTTATATATGTGTTGGAGATAGTGATCTGGATCAACTCATGAGTGTTGGATCAGCATGAATTATATATATTAGATTTCTTTTTTTAAACATGTATGTGGCCATATGTATCAGTTGTATAAGATGATTGGATAGCTAGGGAGAGTTTGAAAGTCTCATGTTTGACATACAAATAAGAAAATTTAATAATAGATGTAAATTTGATAGAATATTTAATTCTAAACCATGGATTATATGCCTTACATCCCTAATATACATTCAAAAATAATATTGATTATGCACAAGGATTTTAATATTGGTTTTAGATGCCCTTTATCACTAAATAGATTTATCAATAATTCAATTCAATGTTTTGGTACAATTGGAAACAAAAATATTCTACAATTTATAAGTAGATCTTATTTATCTCTTATCAATACTGATTCTGTTGATTTAATCAAAAAATCTTTTGGTATCTCTGCTGGGATTGACAATATTTGTCTAATCACATACTCTTTCATTCTTTTAAAATATTATACATAGATCCAACAACCTTCTATACATTATTATAATAATAATTAAAAATTTGGACTTTATTTTTTTCTTAACATACAATAATAAGTATTTATATAATTTATTTGACCAATGCATTAAACTCAAGAATATCATATAAGTTATATTAGTGATTAATTAGAATTGCACATGCAGTTCTTTGGGGCATAAGTAATTGAGTTACTATCAAGAGTTTCTTTAAAGTGTTAAGATTTTTTTTACTTGATGCATGATCATATAGAATCTACAAATATTATACACTTTATTATTTTTTCTGCTGCACTTTTAAATTGTATACTTGATATTTTATTGTCTATCAGATTCTACACTGCTAAAGATTTTTCTTTAGATTAACAACACTCCATTTACATTTCTTTTCCTCTCTAAATATACTGCTGGGTTTTATTAAAGGCAAGGACTAAACATTTTTTTCTTTAGAAATATACATTTTTAATATAAATTGTAAATCTAGGTGTAGATTGTGTTGCAATATGAAATATGTTCTTTAATATTGTATTCACAGTTGTGGGGCATACTATCAATAGATAATCCCTCACTTTCTCTTTTCTTTTTTGTTATACTGTTCACCAAAATAAGTATAATATCTCTCTTTTTTTTAGTTTGTGGGAAAATATCATTATTGAGAATTATAAAAATTTTTATACCATCTCTAATTGCATCTTTGGAGGCCTACTTCATTTCCAACAATAGAAGTAAAATACAATATTATAAAATCTATTCACTAATTTCATATTTAAAATTTTTTTAATTAAATATATTATTTTCCCTGCATGTTGGATATCATGCAGAGAATATCAACTGATAAATCATATACTAAGATAAATCCATGCTTTATAGATAACTTGGCAAAGGAAACATGTTGCTCTGCCATCTGTATCTGACTTTTTTTCAGGGATTTTTTTCCTATTGTTAATATTTCCATTTTTTATTTTGTCTACACTCAATTTCACCAGCTGTACATTTATATGTAATGAAAAACGATTAAAGCATTTAAACACATTCATAAGAATCTTAAGACAAAAAAGTCCAATACCAAAAAACTGTTTTCATTTAGATTGTATAATAAAATATTGGACAGATTGAAGCTATAAATTGAACACTTCTATTTGAATAAACATTGAAAAAATACCTTTACACCCTTACTATTTTGAAAAAAAAAAGCATTTATATTTTGTCAATATAGCCTTTTGTAACAATTCAGTATATGTAAAAGTTATTCTGTAATTTTTTCTTACTATATTCTACATATACACTTTTATATAGATTAATATATTTATTGTTGAAGGATAATGGGCATATAAATAAATGTTGTGATTATTTTTTTCAATCATTATTTATCTATTGCAGATCAAGAAGGTTTCTTGAAGTTCAATCTATCTTCTTTGATTTCGGACTTCTCTTTTCCACAATGCCTCCAGTACATTTTCTTAATTCATCTATCCATCTTAAATATGGTCACCTTTTAGGCCTTTGAAAATCTATTGGAATTCAAATTAAGATTTTAACTGTCCATTTATTATTATGTTTTTTAATAATATCTCCAGTGCAACTTCATTTCAGTCTTTTAATTCTTTCATTGATATCAATAATATCTGTTTGTTCTCTCACTCATATATTTCATTTTTGATCTCTTTGTTATTCCTAACATACATTTCTTCATATTTCATTGAGTAGGCTTAAATCTTTGTATTGCTTTACTGTAACCCAAATCTTGAGTGGCACATAGTCAAAAGCCATCAAACTCTCAGCTGACATTTAATAGATCAAAAAAGTAGTTAATTATAATGATATAATTATTTCATCTTAATTTATTGTGTATGATATATGGATTTGTAACATAAAATCTTTATCATCATAACATAATACCAGTGAAAAACTTTTATTCATTGATGCTAAAATATTATTATGAAAATATGATGGTAAGGTCAGGTGACTGATTTCTATGTTCTTTAACTTTCTGTGTATGATGATAGTGAGTCTATTTTCAAAAGAGTTTTGCCCATTGACTTGGACATATGAATGAGTAATGTTTATGAATGTTTTATCTCTGTGAATGTAATATATATATACAAATACAAAAACTATATTAAGATCAAAGTATTATTTATGAATGTTTTATCTCTGTGAATGTAATATATATATACAAATACAAAAACTATATTAAGATCAAAGTATTATTAGCAATAAAAATACTGGAGTGCTTAGCCTGCTTTTGACAGATAATTGCCATAAATAAAGCAATGCTTGTAACAGAAAAGGGGGAATAAGACCTTGTTTAGAAGCCAAAAAATAGTTATATTATTTGTACAGTGCATTAATTAATTAGAGAAAGCCACATTTTAGAAAAGGAATCACAGGATCTATTGATGGATAATTGTCCTTGGAAATGTGCCAAGGCTCCTTCACCTTTTGTTTAGTGTCATTCCATTCTGAGCAAACAATGTTAAAACATGTGGGCTCAAATTGATGGCTCGAATTAATGAAATTTAAAAAAAAAACAGATTTAGTGTCCAAATGTGTTTTTGACTATTAGTTATATGTATATTTATGCTGAGCTAATTGGGTAAACTGGTTTGGCCTGAGATTCACCATAGTAAACAGATGGACAGGAAGAATCTTGGCATTTGATTTTATATACAATTTGAAACTGAAGATCAGATGGTAGTCTATTATTTGAATTATTGAATAACTAATACTGGAAGGGGGGGTAGGATTGAGTCCAACTTGATGGATAGGAGCAATAATTTTATTAATCAAATGATTAACATTGGATATGTAGAGAAGAGACAGCCAAGGTTTTCTCATTGGAAGTTGAGGGAGAGTGTCATATTTTATAATAAATTTTTTTGACAGTTTAAATGTGTCAATATTATTTTTAGTCAGACTCACATTTAGAAAAGATAAAAATTTCTAAAGAAGAATGCCTTAAGCCCTGTAAGTTTGTGTTCTGTGTTTTAAAAGATTTTTGATTTATGAAACCATGTATGTGGAGAGGTTTGATGAGCATTTTGCAGTTGAATGATCCCATGTCTCATACAATATACAAATTGAGAAATTTGACACCATTATAGTTGTCTTCATTTTCAAATTGTTATGGGCTTCTCTAAATGTTTTATTACATAAGTTTTGAAAAAATCATTATTTCAAAAATGCCCACAAAAAAAACCAAAGTAATGATTATATTTATTAAATTAATATGATTGGTCAAAATGAAAAGTTAAAATTTTATATAAAACACTAAAATAATCCAGAAAAAACTTTTGCTACAGAGTAATTTTGGAAATAGCAATGCAAATAGGACCACCATTGGTATGTGTTTATTTTTGTTGTTCTTGAATTTGGTTGTTTGATTATGGAAATCCTCACTTGTAAACCATATGTTTTGTTTCCATGTGTTGTTTATTTACTAGTGTCAGAATAGTGTACAATTACTTACTGACTATTAAAACTTTTCAGATCTCACTTTTTGAGGATTGTCTTATATATTATTTCAAATTTTAATTTGCTGCTAATTGTTAACATTTATTTTCTCATTTTGTAATCAATAACATTGAAACTTTTCTCTCAGTGTCAACCATCTTGTTTTATTATACATAAATTTCAAAAAGAGTCTATTATCATCAAGAACTACGGACTTGAAACAGCCAAATCTCTATAATAGAAATAACAATCTGATATAATCTGTGTGTATAGGTATATTTAAATTGTACCCATTTTAATTGTGCCTTGTGCCCTAATCAAAATAGTTAGATGCACAAAATAGTAAAAAATTAAAATTTTAAGTCAATAATATTTATTGTGATCTTTTAAAACTAAAATTAAAGTAATTGTACTTAAAATTATCTTATAATTGTATCAATGTATTAAATAATATTTAATGTCTATATTAATAATCTATTGAGAATTCAAATTTTAATAATAGTATAGTTTAAGAATAATTATTATGCTGGTATTTCTTAAAATAATATACATTACATGTTAAGTAAGCTTAATTTTAATAATAATGTTGTTTAAAGTATGTAGATTGCACTAGTATTTTATTAGAATAATATAGTTTTTATTGTAAGTAAATTTAAACTTTAACAGTTATCAATTAAATCTATAAAATTAGTTAACTTAAAATATTTTAAATTAATCATTAAGGAATATTAAATAAAGCAAAGCATTATCCAATTAAAGCAATTTTAATATGTGTGTATGTCTATGATTGCATGTATGCTATTTTATAATATTTAATTTGCCAATAATAAATATTATTTTAGTTAAAAGTATTAAAGAATTGATTTGTATTTAATACTTAATAAATACTAGATAAATATGATTAATAATTTTTATATAATGCTTATTTAACCTTTTCTATGTTCAAAATCCCTATTGGCAGATTGAATTACAGTTCCAAATGTTTGATTGGTCAATTACAAAATCATCAATATAAATATTTTTTAAAACTATATTTGTTTAAGTCTTTAGTTTCTGAAATGCAAATTAATAATTTATTAGATTATAAAAATAAATGAAAGGTTTTATAAAAATAAATTCCAATTTATTATAGAAAAATATTCTATAGTTGTAACTATAAAATGTATGTTTGTCATTCAGTTATAAAGTGCAGTCATACATTATTGATTTCTTTATCAATTTGCCTTCATTTAAAATAAATATTATTTATTAAAGTCTGAATTATTGTTCTAAAATAATTAATATTTCATAAATATTTTGTAAATAGTCTGAACAGGCATTAACCTGTATTCAATGTGCTTTAAAATTTGCAATAATCAAGCAAATTTTGCCAATAGAGGGATGTTCCAAACCACAACACAAGATAACAATTTTTATAAAGACAAGAACAGTCCATTTTGTCTTGTGAAAGAAATAATAAATGTGTAAAAAAATATTTAAAATATACATTTTCACTTATGTCAAAATCCTTGTCAAATGCTCTCTTGTGGAGAGAATAAAAACCAAACAATCAGAACCTTGGCATTAAATTTAAATATTATTGATTTATTAATTTATAAAAGAATTCTGAAGGTGGCATTTTTTGTAAAAAATTTCTTCAGAAAAAATAACATTAAATATAGTGGTTAGAAATTGAGTTAATACCATGAACACATAGATGGCACAAGGACATGATCTGTACTCAGAAAAAATTAAAACTTTTTTATATATGTAACGTGGATGCTCATATGCATACAAAATTTGAAAGGAAAAGTAAAAATGAGCACAAAAAGAATTCATTGTATATATATATATATATATATATATACATTGAAACAACAGAATAAAATAATAATTTTAATATTTAAAAACATTATAAATTACTTAAAATCAATCATAAAAAAGTCTATTTAATGTTTGATTAAATTCTGATTTTGATTTTAAAAAAATCTAAAATATATGTTTTCATTTTGTAATAGATATTAATTATAAAATTCTATTGTCTACTTTTACTTGGATTAAGTAAGGAACTTTTTTTTAATTGAAACTAGTTAGTTTTGACAAATATAAAGTATTTTTGAAAAACTGATTGTTTTTTTTCTTTTTAGTAGATTTTTAATTAATTGGCTTTAATTAATGTGAATTGAAAAACAGTGGGATGTAATTAAATTATTTTTTTTATTAATTAAGATAAAAAAAGACATACTTAATTATCCTGTTTTCAATTTCCACTATGGACTTAAATAATGGGTTTGACAAAAAATAATTATTATTAAAGTACAAGGAATGCTGTAGCACTGTATGTGTAAAATGATTTCATTACAGTATTACATTTTAAGAATTTGCAAATTATCTCAGTAAAACTATGTATGGGAAAATGGATTAAACTTATGCATTTGTATTTTTGCTTATTCATTTTCAGTCCCCAGGGTTCTTGTGATCTTGAGATACTTAATGAACAATAATAATTAGTGTCTGTAAATACTGATATATATAAGTGAGTTTGGACATCCTTGTAATTCTCTGGATGCTACAAAGATAAAAGTTACCTTTAATGTCCATTCACTGCACATTATTTACACAGGTCAGAAATCAATTTATATATTACCCTTATATATACACTATCATAATGACAGAGTGCTGCTTTTTATTAGCATATATCAGGATACCATCATATTTTATGACAAAGCTTTTAGATTATATATGTGCAATTGTACTATGGTTAATTATTTTTATGATATTGTCTTATGTTTGGCATTGACTAGATAATTAGCTTTCATCTTGATATTGAACCACTTTTAGATTCAGTGACCAGAGATAACATTTAATTATTCTTGTTTAATGTAGATGATGTATATAATATTTATTATGGTTATAATTTATTTATTATTTATTTCCAGCTTTAAATGATGATTCTCTGCTCATATATCTTTTATTTATTTTGGGAAGTTGATGTTTTCTACTCACTCCCTGTATACATTATATATATATATATATATATATATATATATATATATATATATATATATATATATATATATATATATATATATATATATATATATAGAGAGAGAGAGAGAGAGAGAGTAACCTGCTGGAAAGGGAACCAAAAAACAAAGCATATATAAGGTAAGCAGCATGAGAGAGTACCAAGCAGATAAAGCAACACAAGCAAATAATAATCATAATAACCACTGATTTCAGAACTGCTTTAACAAATAATTACTGATGAATTAATAATTGCCTAGCTCATAATAATAATATAAGAAGGATAATAAAGTTAATCATAAGACTGTGTGCCCATGCTAAGGTGTAGAGACTGCTTTAAAGTCAAATAACTATCAAAGACACATAATTGACTGCATAGAAATACCATTGAATTCCAACCATTTAAGAATTACAATTATATCTCTATGACAAACTATAATAATCCTATTTAAATAAAGCTAAAATAATATTCCAACTAAATATTTAAAATAATAATAGTAAAATTTATTAAAAGAATAAAATAATATTCTAATTTTAATTTGAAGTAAATCTTAATCTAAATCTTTATTGTATTTTAATATTTATATCAGGGTTATCATATTACAGAAGGAACAAAGCATAGGATATTGGATAACAAAGGGCAATTTTATGGAAATTCAATAATCCAGACAAAATTTAGAAAAATATAAAATAATGATATTATCAAAGAAATTGAAATAATTTTGCTCTGCAATATGATTACTAAACTGTAAAATTAGTTACTTTAGGTTTTATAGGATTTTAAATTTATTTAAGAAAAATGTCTTATAATTTAAGAAATATAATAAAATATAATTTGGATTATTAAAATAGTAACACATTATCTCTCAGGATGACCATTAATAATAATAATAACAATAACTTTTAATACATAAATATAACATAACTAATCTTATAATGCAAATGTTTGAATAAAATTTATTTTCTTGAATAAAATAATTAGCATATGGGTATCCAAATATAGCTCTCTTTATCTTAAAATAATAATAATGTTATGTATTTGAATTCAAAAATCAAATCATATGATTAATTATTACCAATGCATAAAAGCAATTCCTTAAATTTACTATGACATAAACGTATGTGATGATTAAACATGATACTCTTGTGCATGGTTCCCTGGATTTTGATTTCTTTGAAAGTTTATATGAAGCAATTATAATTCATGAACCAATTGTCATATACACTTTCATAAAACCATTATCTTCATAAATCATTTTCATTAATATAATGAATATTTCCAAATAAAATAATTTATTATCAATGTGTAATTTAAATATAATGTAAATATTAATTCAAATTGAGATCTGCAATGATGATAAATATAAATAAAAAAATATGAATAGTGGCAAAACAACAAACTTTAAATTTCACAAAAATCAACTATTTATTATAAAGACAAATTTTCATAATTTATAAAAAATACTATTAAAGTTTTATTTATTTATATCATATGAAATATAAGCTGTTTCCAGTGAAACAACTGTTTACACATTTCACTAGAACAAATTTAAAGTTACCAAAATTTTTTAAAATACCATTGACAAAAAAAAATTGATTGATAATAAATTAATCTCAACAATTAAAATTTCTTATCTTTTCCCAAATAAACAATACAAATATTTTTCCATACCATTATATTTTCAAGTGGGTAAATATTTTTTTTTACTAAGGCTGGCACAATTATAAGTTGCACTTTAGTTTAGTTATATTAATATAAGCAATATAAAATACTACTATAACAGTAAGTACTTTAGAACTAACCATTGATGAAATATTTTTTATATGAGGAAATTTATATTATTTTTTATTTAGCATAATCATAGCTAGATGTTAGTAAATCAGTAACGAATGAAAATAGAAAATGGTTAACACTTTTTGTATTCAAAAGGGAATTCTCTTATAAATGCTCTTTCTAGTTCTTATAAAGAGATAAAATGTTTTAGGTAATATGAACTAGAGATGGTATTTAGATGCAAATTCCTCTTTTGAATGCAAAATAGCATCAATAGTTTGCTATTTTCATTGGTTAATATCTGTTAAAATTTGACTATTTTTTATGTTTTTTTATTGGTCTATTATTTTTGATATGGAGATGAAAGTGTTACAAGGTTTTAACTCACCTCACTATAGTAGGTTCTATTTGATATATATGTACAATAAAAAAAGGTATCTAAATATTTTTACATTATGGAATAGTTTTATGATACTATAAATTTCAAAATGAGGAGTTCCCTTAGAAATTTGAAATTTAAAACTATGAAGTCTTAGCATCTTTCACTTCTACTCTTTTTTATTCTCTAGTTAAAAATATATAGATATTCGTTTACCAGTCAATACTGAATGGCTGATTGTTTATGAGTTAACTAAGTCTTATTGTAATCTGATAATTTTTCAAAATTTTACCTAAATGGGCTCAAATTCAAGATTTTAGATATGATAAGTGGATATGATAACCATTAGACTAAAAAGTATATAATATATAACCAAACTTTTAAATTTTGTTTTATTATTATTATTATAGTTTTTATATATCTTGTTTCAGTTTTTTGCTTCATTTGACTATTCATTTTTGTCTTAATTTTATTAAAATTTATAATAAAATCCAAATAACATTTTGTTTTACTTTTTTAGAATTGAATTAAATATTGTATATAATTGTATTAACAAGGAGTTTAAACTCTTTATAGGATTATAATTAATAATGGCATTTACTTAATAAATTAATTGCATTATTAATCACTACCTAATTAATTGATTTAATTTTCTTTATCATTTGATGTTTTCTATCTATTTATTTCACTTTTTTATTTCAATATGTATTTCTGTCTTTGTTCAAATAGTAAATTTGGTGTGTGCATATATATATATTTATTTAAAGTTAAGTTTGTTTACTTTATTTATTACTATTAAGCTTTTTATATGATTTTCATTTTGATAAGATATCCTTGGACGTTATTAAGGAATGTTCTCTCTGCAAAAACTTTTTTTTTGTTTATGAATGAGAAATTAAATTATTGAAAATAAACTAAAATATTACCTAGTTATGATTTTATTTTATAAAAAATAATTTTGTCTAAGATATCTAAAAGAATGAGTTGTTTTTAAAAAGTCATAAATCTTTGGATTCAAATTGCTATTAATTTAAAAATGTGAATTAAATAATAATATTCTGTATGAATGAAAAATAAGTGTTATTATTTAAACATTTTCTTAATATTTTAAATACAAAGAAGAATCCTTTAGAATATAAATAAATCATAAACTCACAAATCAGTTTTGACTAAAAGCTGAAAGCCCATTAAAATATTATTAAGAATATTAAGCATTTTAAAATCTATAAATAATATATAAAATTTATTTAGAAAATTTTAATCTATATGTTCATACAGTAAAGCATCATTTAATTATTCGTTTGTATAAATTCGAGGATAATTGAAATCAAGATTTTGATTACAAAAAAAATTAAAAGGCAAAAGCATATGGTTTATTTTAATAATATTTTCAAATTATTATTACTAAATAATAACTTAATCATATCAGGTTTTAACAGCTCAATAAAACTTCAGTCACTGACTGATAATATAATATCATCTTATATGATTCTAAAAACCCATGTACATTATAGACAATTACATTAATCTAAGTGTCTTAAGAAAAAATAATAGTACTATAAATCAAAAAAAGAGAGACGAACGTCTGTGGAAAAGGCTACAAAAGTTTTTACTATAAATAAAAAAATTAAATAGGATAATTTAAATGAACAGAAGTTAAGAAAAGGTATTTAAAGTAAAACCTGTTTTTTGGATAAATATATATAAAGAGCTTGGAACATCTAAAAAAATTCTAAGTGGACGAGTGTAATAAACTTTTTGAAGATGTCTTTAAAATTTAATTTAAAACCAGGACTATTATATATGGATTTTATCATTTAATTATTCCTAACATAAAATTCTGACATAGCATATGAAATTATGCATTGATGGTGCATTTAATTAATAAAATATAATTTAATAATTTGCTAAAGTGTAATTTTTTGAAGAATTAATTGAAGTGTACTCAAAATACAAAACATTTTACACAAAATATATGCAGAGGGGGGGGTGCAGTATGCAATAATTAACTCTTCAATTATGTATTGTTATAAGATCACATAAGATAGTTGTACAAACATTACATGTATAAAAATTGCATGCAAATTATGTAATTCTACATTTTGAACAATCTTATGTTTAGTAATATACTTTGTTCATAATTTTATATATTTATATTGTTTTACATTTATATACAAAACAGCCTATTATGTCAGATTTTAAATTAATTTAATGAGTGGGTTAAATATTACATGGTTGTATAATTTAACAATATATATCTGTGTGTAGAGTTACATGACACAATAGTAGTATATTTATGCTTACATGTCTAAAGTGAGAGTTTATGATTATATTTTGCTTTAATTAAAATAATTGGTGAATAGTGCTTGTTATTACAAAACTAAAGAGAAGTTTAAGTTTTAGAGTTGATGTATTAAGATAGCTAAGCACTTTTAAAGTTTGTGCTTTTATATTCATAGCTGAAATAAAATTGTAATGTGGCGGGGTAGGATATAAAATTTCACTCAAATTTAAGTTTCTACTATTGTATATATAATCACAATATACTACCCCACCACATCACAGTTTTATTCCAGCTATGAACATGAAAGCACAAGCTTTCGAAAAACCTTAGCGTATCTTAATACATCAATTCTAAATCTCAAACTTTTCTTTAGCTACATATTGGCAACCACTCAACAATGTTTAAAGTAAGTAAAATAAAACATTTTTTTCAATTCCTTCAGATTTTTTTAAAAATTATCTGGTCCTAAGTCAGCTCATAAGCATTGGTTAGTAAATGGACATCTAAGACAATATTTTTAACTAGAAACTACAAGAAGGATGAAAAATGCTCAAATCTTTATAACATTAAAATTAATGAACCTGATTAAAATAATGCTTTCTTTTTTATCTTTTCTTTATTGGAGGATGATGAAGAGCCTTTGTCTTATAGCGAGCAATTTAAAGAAAGTTTGTATTGTAACATATCTCTAAGTCTTTGAATCAAAATTACCTAATGTTAAAAATAATTCTAAAAAGAATTTATTGACAATTATTAAATCATTAACAGTCTTTCACATAAAGAACCGTTGGCTAAAAATATGTTTAGAATCATGAACAACAGCTTTTCATTTTTATTTAAAATTAAATTCACTATACTTTGTATATATAAAAAATCAGCATTGTTTTTCGAGCTGAGTAATTAATATTACGAATGAAAAAGCATTAACAAAAAACAAATATCATTCATTCAGCCCCAATGGCGAAAGAAAATTATTTCTTAGCATATATATATAACAAGATATCATATGTAATTAATTACAAGATAATATTAAAAATTTACATTTATAAAACTTTTATATTGTAAGTGATTAATGAAGAACCAAAAATAAAAGTAAAAATATAACTATATGGATCGCATGTTTTCAGCAATGTTCAAATAACAGGTAAACAGTAAACACATTTTTAAATCAATAGGAAAAAAACTTCCTTAATTATTTCAATATGTAATAGATTTCACACACACACACACACACACATATATATATATATATATATAGCAGCCACATATTCCCATTCAAAGAAAAAAAACTGTTCTAAATGAGTTTTACAATGAAGGTACAAATCAATCTGTGAACAACAAATATACTCATTTATAGAAAATGCTGGTTTATTTTTATAATATTTTGTTGTGTTTTCTTTAAACTTTTTAGCAGTAAACTTTTCCTTCTAAAAAATTGCAACACCATGTGTCTTTAATGTATTCTTTCCCACATCTTTCTAATAATATAATTGACATTGAACTTCTTTAGATTGTCTTTGAGATAATCGACAATTTTCTATCTCTTTCATCAAAACCACTCTTAAATTCACCATAAATTTTTATTAGGAACTCTTGCATTTATCTACTTATTTTACATATCCATTCCAATGAAGGTGTGATTTTTAGAATTGTGAATTTTTTTTAGAATCACATCCAGAAAGTTTAAAGATAGTATTCATGGGTTTTATGATATCACTTTAAACATTCTTAAATGAAACTCTTTTATTGCTTTTAAGTGTGTTGTTAGGGTATTCAAGTTTTACTCTGCTACAATAAACTAGATAAAATAACAGCTATATAGGCAACTAACATAGTTGTAATAGTTATTTTTCTGTGATAAAATAAATACTCTATCTGATAATAGTAGTAGCAGCAAATTGGAATCTGAGTTAGTTATACCTCAACATCTAAATTTATCCTTCCATTTATAAAACTACCATTTTAAATTGATAACCATTCAATGTAAAAATGGCATAGGATTTTTCTTCCAGCACTGAGTTTCTGTAAATCATATTTTAAAATGGCAAAAGTAGGACAATTAGTAGCAATCTGTAAATCCAGTATCCAAAAGAAAAAAGTTATTGTTTTTACTTTTAATCACATTTTAATTAAAAATTTCACTGTCAAATTTGTATCACAGCTAGATGACTATAGGAAATTCCAAAGATAACTATCATAAAATTTGAAAATAATATTGGAACAAACACATGAAGTTGTTTAACAGCAGTTTATATTTCTTATATCTTAGATTAATTCTATTAATACAAATAAAGTTTGGTGATCAATTAGCTAAATTCAAACAATGCCATGTTAACTTAATTAACTGAATTAAATCACTCAGTCAAATCAATAAAGTCAATATATACATTTCTCTTTTATCTTTGACACTTTGCAAAAAAATATGTCTATGGTATTTTTTGATTTGCTAAAGCATGTTAATTTTCTAGTAATGATTCAACAATGACTGAAAGCCATCTGTTCAACAAAGTCCTTGAAAGTATCCATGTTATAGTGGATAATAATGATATTACACAATAATTGTTAAAAACTTGTCTATTCCCTTTATTTTTAAAAATTGGAATTATAAAAGCATTTTTGATATCAGGTTCATTACTTCATATATTTCTAAAAAAAAAATATTTGAAGCTAATATATTTCATCAGGATTTGCAGCTTTCTATTTTTAAGATTAAAAAGAGGAGTTTTGACTTCACTAAGTGGAATACCTTTGTCCAAATAATTAATTTAAACAAATATAATATATACATATCTGTATGTTCATATACATATCTGTATGTTCATGTATGCATATATAAATAAATAACTTATAACATAAGATTATTATATGTCTATAAGTCAAAAAAATACAGAAATCTTTCATTCAGTATTCTAATTTCACCAAAATTGCTCTACAACTCACAAACAAATGTTTTGTTGCTCAGGAATTCATATAAAAAGTATTTGATTGAGATGTAATCCATAGATCTTGGTTCCAGAGTCCTCCATTCTACCATTACTTGAAATCATTCAGGGTATTTAAAACATAACAACTAAAATGAATAATTTATTCAAATATAAATAAGATGGAAGGAATCATCTGTTGATATTTTGATCAAAACTATTTAAATATTTTGAAAATTATATGAATATAAAAGAATGTGTCATCTCCATTGATGATGTGACCAAAAATAAAGAAGATAGAAAGCGTTTAAGTAATTATCATGGAATATCATTGTTAAGTACAGAAAAAAGTTCTTTTAAGTATTGTATTAATTAGACTTTTTCTGGTCTTAGATAAGTGATTACATAAACCCATTTGTGACTTCAAGGAATCAAAAAGCAGTATGATGAGTATATTTGACAACTTTTTTTACATGGTTGATGATTTTAATAAAAGTATTTATTCGATATACTTTAATTCTTTGTTAAAAATGCCTATATAAAATTAAAGATTAAAATTCTTTGCTTTAATTTTATATAGGCATTTTTTAAAATTTTGTAGTTTTTATTCTAGTGAATACATATATATATATATATATATATATATATATTATATATATATATATATATATATATATATATATATATAAGTTGTATATTTAAAATATAGACAGTTGTACGTTGATTAAATCAGCTTGCAAAAAAAAAAAAAAATTAAAATGATTATAATAACAGTAGTCAAAGGAATAGAAAAAAAAAGATAGTACTCATTATAATAAGGTTTAATTTTAGTGTCAGATGTTTATTAATAATCTTTCCTTTATCACACATACATGTACACTGTACATGATTTAAATGTGAAAGTGTATGCACAAATGCGTACATGCGTATGTAAGTTTTATATTTTATTAACATCATTTAATATCATCATCAAATAAGTATTATCCATATTTCAAATTTAAAAGAAATTCATTTGAACCACTCATGAAATACAGAGACAATAGTTTGATATTTAAAATAATTGCTAAAATTCAATCAAAAGTAATAATCATAGGATATATTTTCTAATCCATGTAAAACAAAGAAGATTACAAATTATTTTTACGTGGTATATAAATTTTCTTGATATCTGATTTTTTCTAATTTAAATTTTCTCTTATAATTTTGTGCGTAAACTTAATATTGAATCAAAGATTAATTTTAAAATAGTTTCCTACTAAAAATAAAATAAATTTAAAATATTATGCTAATTATTTTATCACTTAAATGCATTGTCTGCCGGGCTTTTATGAATATTGTTTTCACAATGATTCTCAAATCAATAAGAAATTCGTCTTTTAAATTTCAAGCATGAAAAAAAAATGTAACTAAATTTTTAATTCATCAAAAGGATAAAATCTCTTTGTACATATTTTCATACAATAAGTGTTGTTTAAACAAAAAACTAATAAGTTTGAAGATTTTCTATCTTCATATAAACTGAGCACTGATTATATATGTGTGTGGGAGATGATGATCTGGACCAACTGATGAGTGCTGACTCAGCACGATAAACGTATAATGGAGAATCATTTATCTTTTTCACATGTGGATCGGTTGTACGAGATACAATGGATGGAGCATGAAAGTCTGTGTTCAAGTCATCTATATTACATCCAAACTCCAAGTATATACAAATATACTTGTATACAAATATTATTTTTATCATAAGGTGAGGTATATATCCAAAAGAAGCTATAAAAGAGGTTTAAACAGAACCTGTGCAAAACAAACATTAAAATAGATTGTATACAAAATGGATTAAAGATAATTAATAAAATTGTTATATTTATTTTGAAACTATTATCATAATTTAATTTTGAAAATGAAAATATTTATTTTATATGGTAAAGAATTAAAATATAGGAGAACAATAAATGAAATAATTATTTATGACAAATTATTTTGTAAAGTTATTTCGATATTTCATATAATTTTCATAATATTTTTTATATTAATGGTAAAGTGATATTATGAATAAACTAAATGAAATATTTTCTAGTCTAAATGTTTGTTTTGAGGTTACAGATTTACTTATAAAGAAAATTTTAGTTTCTAAGACATAATTTACATTTGCTACATTTTTCACATGTATAGTGGAAGTGGGAAAGTTACAAGATTGGCATAGATTTACATTATTAATTTCATTGTTGTGAATCTTCACATTGTTCTGCATTCATATTATGAAATATAAAAAACTTATATGGTTACATTGTTTAAAAAGAGTTGTTTTTCCTGTGTTTTTGTTAATTAAGTTGAGTTTTGATTAGTTTAATGATTTCTTGTTGATTTTCATTTTATAAGTGGAATATTTGTTTCAGGAGTATTGAAATAAAATTACGTAAAAGGCAAATTATACTCTAAAATACAATATATTTAAAATAGGAAGTTACTGTGTTTTATTTAGTATATAAAAATATTTTAACATATTGATATTTTACATTAATTTAAAGTACAATCATGATGATCTTCTTATTTTTGTAGTATACTGATGAATATAAAATCTTTAGAAGAATCACATCAGTGATTGATTGTACTCTCCTTCAAAAAAATATTGATAACTTTACTGCTTGATGTGATCTAAGCAATACCACAGTTAATTTTAATAAATTCCCTTTTTCACATTCTAAGCAATCTACAGTTTCAATTTTTTATTATTTTATTAATTTTTGAAAAATCATTTCTCTTGAATTCCAAAAAACATTTGGAAGTTTTATTTTTAGCAAAGGATTTTTTCTTCCTTATTTATAAATGCTTGTTAATAAAGCTTTTAAAATCATGGGATCCATCCTTAGATATGGTTAACATTTCAATGATGATACAAAATTTCAAATTATTTTTGTCAATGGTTTTCCCCATCTTTGAATATTGTTCAATGATTTGGAATCCTAATTCTAAACAAAAAATGTAAATTGTTGCAATCAGTGTCTAATATATTCTTTAAACATGTTTCTCTGGAGAATAAAATTGTTTTTTTTTTTTTAGACAGAAATATAGATCTTAAATATCTGTATAAAGTCATTAATAAACAAGTTATTCTATCTGATAAGTTTTATAATAAGGTTTTATAAGTATAATACTTTGTCAGCTGTTGTCTGTTATATTCAAGTTTGTCATTCTAATGTCAATAAATTTAAAGTCTTTATTCGGGCTACTCTCTTTATACAATCACATTTGTAGTAATTCTAATCATTTTAATTTAGATTATAAGCAATTTTGTAATATTATTATTAAATTCAAATGTTATTGTTGACTCATTTAAATTTATTTTATTTATTTATATACATATATATTTTTTATTTTTTGTTTGTTACTTCCTTTTATTACTATGTTATATGTATTATATCTACCCCTTTTATTTTTTTAATGTGCAAACTATAATTGGTTATATGCCGTTATTTAGCATTTAAAAATGAATTGAATTATTATTGTTATTGTTATTATTATTTAATGCTGAATTCTAAATGATAAATTGAATTTATAAAAAATAGATGAATTAATATATCATTCATCCTAGTTTTATTAAATATATAATGCTTTAAAAATCAAACTTTTATCATCATAAATATTATTTGATTTACAATTTAAAGAGTCCAAAAACAAATTATTTTGATTTTATTTATTATTAAGTATTACATTTTTATTTTATTCTTAAGCAAGATGAATATTAAATAAAAGTAAACCAATTTCACCAATTCTTTTATTTTGCTGTAATATCTTCTATAAATATAATTTATCCATTACTTTGAACACTCAATAAAATGTTTTTACTAAAAAGTGTTCAAAATAGTGGATAAATTGTATTTATTAAAAGTAATACTCAAATAAAAATATTTCAATGAAGTAATTTAAATAAATTAATAAATATGTACTATCATAAAAATGTACAAAAGGCAAAACTTCCATATTTTATATAGTTTCAATTTAAAAACACTGCATCACCTGGTAATCAAATGAAATTTAATTTATCAAATCTCTAGTAAGCATGAATTTAAGTAGCAACACCCACACTGATCTGTTTATCAGATGATTGAGATCACAGATTAAACATAGATTAAATAAACATAACTGATAAAGAGTGCAATTTTTTTTTTAGAAATGTCAATTCTGATAAATAAAGATGCAATCATAATGGTTACTGATATACTTTTGTATAAACAATCTAATATGAAATGAAGTTATCAATGTTATACATATTGCAAATTTTAATAATGTAGTCAATGATTGAAACGTTCTTTTCTAATAATGCATGAAACACATTTTATAATTATCTGACTATAAAATATCTAAAATATATATTATACAAGACTTTATATAATTCATTTTTCGAGAAAAATAATTTTTGATGAATATTTGTGTGTTATTGTTCCATCATGAATATACCATTCACATTGATTTAAAAAATAATAGAAAACTTATTTAACTATAAAAAAAATTTAAAAAAAAAAAAAAAAACGTTGAACATACACTTGAAACATTATTTAATGTTAAAAATTTGCGTTTTAAAAAAATAAATAGATATTATAAAATAAAAATAAAATCTATTTTAAGCTTTAATGTTATTCACAGTAATTATAGTTTATATCTTTGCATTTAAAACTTTTTATTATTAATAATAAAACATTTCAAATTTAATTTAAAAACATTTTTTTTTCAATGCAACATCTGCAAATATTATCTTTATATCTTTTACTGAGTGGTTTATCCAGGAAAACAAAATAAAAACCCCCAGTATATATTATTATTTTTATATTTTAATTAAAATTGATTTATTGATTTAGATACAGTGAGGTAGGGGAAAGTAAAAAAATAATTTTTATATGAAATTAAATTATATATGTATTCAATAATGAATAATGATTCTGTAGTATTATTTTCATTACACCACTCTCGTGCAAGATAGAACTGGTTTCTATCCATTTTTAACACCTTGTGGAGGGATGTAATCATAAACACATATATACTGAACATTGATACAGATATGTTTAAAAGATTGTGATCTGGGCTAACTGATGAGTGCTGACTCAGCATGAAATGTGCATCTCAGGGATCGTACGTCTTTTTCACATGTCTTTGGTCATATGTTAATGATTACATCCTTCCATATGGTCTTAACTTGTGTGAGAATGGTGTAGTAACAATTATACTACAGAAATATTCATTATTGCATACTCTCTAATCTAATGAATGACTAACAAAAATTATTAATATGCTTCTTTATATTTATATATATATATAATGAAATACTTGCGAAATTAATATAATATGCTTCTTTATATTTATATATATATATAATGAAATACTTGCGAAATTAATATAATTAAATCCTTAATAATTGCTGGTAATATATAATACATCTTAATTCAATATTTTATAAAAATTAACATTTTTTTTGTAAAAGAGACATGATTAAGTAGTTTAATATAATTTAGTGGTATTGAAAATGTATGATAGGTTCTTGTTTAGAAATTACAGAAGAAAAAAAAGAAAAAAAAACAAAACATTAATTTAAAAAAATGTAGTATTTTGAAAAATCAAAATACTTTTCGTATTTGTCACAAATTTTCAATTGCAGTGGATTTGGGAATTAAAATACTTCTATCATCATATTTAAAATTATTAAAATCAGTCAACACTTAGACAATCCCAATATTAATAACAATCACAATCTCCTCCTGCTGTCAAAGTAACCTCCTTTTAACAATTATAATTACTATTACAATTGTATATATCTTTCAATATCAGAGGTTACTACTAACAAAGAATGATTGCAACTAATTTTTTTGTCCTTGTAATACTCTGTCTGACATATAAGTTCTAAAATAAAGTCTTTATTATTGAACTACAAACTCCTTGGTTATTTTTCAAATCAGACTATGCTGTATATCTGTTTCAGTATAATGGCAGCTGCTAACCGTAAGTGCATGAGTTGTATTTATGCTTTGAAAAAGAAAGGGATCTACACACAGATTAAAATGTAAGTTTGATATCACTAAAATTTGGTTATTGAGTTACTTTTTTTGTTCCTTTGCATTTCTGTTGTGTGTTAAAGAAATCTTTATTTGTGTTATTTTACATTCAACATGTGGGAAATATATCAAGTAAATGTATAAGCAGCATGAACCAATCCTGTTATATTTGTGATAATATTATATTTGCCTTTAATAAATTTTGTATGATAGCAATCATATGAAAAGCCTATTTTTATATTTTGGTTGTAAAATGGGAAATCAAGGTGAGCCACTAATTCTGCATTTTAATTGCAATATCTGTTTAACAATAAGATGAACCATATGATTTGCACTCCAAATGGTGTAGAGAGAACAAAGAAATTATGCTATAAATTGCTACTTCTGCTTTGTAACCCACCTTAAAATATTGATTAAAAAGTAGAAAAACAATTTTCTAGCCTAATAACTCTTCTGGAATTCAGCCAATACTTCACAGTGAGAAAGAGAATATTTCAAATGTACAATGGAGAATGACATAGATGAAACAAACGTAACAAATTTTCAGGGTCATCATCAAATGATTGTGAAATTTTTGTCAATTGTTTTTGAGAATCAGTACAAGTTAATGCAGGAAGAATTCAATGATATCAGGGAATCTGGAATTTCCCAAGAATAAAGCAGAACTATTGACCTCCAAGTTTAAACAATGGAATAATCTTGAAAAAAATGTGAAAGTGATTTATTGTCACTGACAACAACATTGCTTTGTATAATTCTATTTCTTAAAAAAAGTAATCTCATTTTCTATAACAATGTCAATGATGTTATGGAAATTTTGGGCATAACTTACAATCATAATGAAAGATAACTGGTTATAAATTTTTAAATGTTTGTTTGAAGATGATACTTTAACACCAGCTTATGCAATCCGAAGTATACAATAAAAGTATCATGAGTAGCATGCATGCTGTTATTTTTTAGCATTATTTCAATGAGACTACAGCCAGGCTATACAAAAATTTTGTTATAATCTCTGTGAATATAATAGTTATTGTAGATTAAATCATTATAAGAAGGATTGATTTTATCAATCATCATTTACATCAGGCCAAAAAATGTAATGCATCAGCTTTTTGACTGTATAGTTAAAGTTCATTCTTATATATTACCAAAGAAAATGGCCTAATTTAATAAGCTATTTACAAATGTTATATATAGAGCTTGCAAAATATTCTGCAAAGCTTGTTAAGAGTATATTTTGTAAGTTCTATATATAACATCCTTATATATTAACATGTAGTCATGGAACTGTTTATAAGGGCTCTAATAGGAATAGAAATGCAATTACCTATTTATGTCAGCTATTTCTGAGGTTCATCACTGAGAAAAAGAAAGAAACTTGTATTCATTTCAGGTCAGCTAACTCCTAAAGGATGAGGAATTGATGAGAGTGCAAGAGAAATATAGAAAACTTTCAAAATTATAATAAATAGTTTGTTAAGAAAGATCAAGCTAAAAATTGCCATCACTTTGTGGATGATTTTTTAATGGTGTGTGACAAAACAGGCTTCAGAGTGTCCCTAAAATTACATATTTTGTATTTCCATTTAGATGGCTTCTTCATAATTGCATTATGCTCAATAAGTTGAACATGCAAAATGATTTTATTCATAATACTACAATTATTTAAAAGCATTAAAAAGATAAATACTGTTTTTGGCAAACCACAAAATATGCATTTTCTTTCTAATGAAAGAAAAAAAATATCATTAACCTTAGATTTCTTTCATCTTTCTTTGTAACTTCAAATACAAAATAATCTCACACTCTCAATATACTTTTTATGCTTAGCAACTGATATGTATATAAGATTAATTTATATACCTGCATTACAAAACCTGGTGTTGAATAATGTTCATTACCTATATGAAGTTTTTCTAAAATATCAACTTGTAGGACTTTGTAATGTTCATTTAATAGCAAATTATAGCTTTTAGTCAATATTTTACGCCTTTTAAGAACATTATAACCTATTGCCTGTATATATTTTTAAACATTGTGCTTCTTATTATCACATGCAAAATTGTATCTAACATATGATAAATGCAGGATATATCAAATTTAAAATAGAATTCCAAAATGTGAGTTTATAAATATATCCTGCATTTTTTGTCATAGGTTAGATACAATTTTGCATGTGATAATAAAAAGCACAATGGTCAGGAAAGATTCATACTCCAATTAAACAAATTTTAAAAGAGTTTGATGAATCATGTTTTGAAGATTTTATGAGCTTTTGAAAAAAGAAATTATTAAATATTTTAATCCAATAATATTTTAATATTTTGTTATAAAATATAAATTTACTACTGATAATATATATATATATATATATATTGTAACCATATATTTTAGTATAAAATATATATATATATATTGTAACCATATATTTTAGTATAAAATATAATAATTGATGTAACTAGTATAAAAATTTCTCTTTCTTCTTTTGGTGATTTGATTGGCTTGATTTGCACTTTGAACAGATTACTCTCTTATATTATTTTAATAAATTTAAATTTGCTTCTTCCCATATACTAACTCATATCAAAACGTTTAACTTTTTAAAAATTTGACAACACATTAAAATTTGGTAAAATATTATTAAAAATAATATTTTATCTTTATTTGTTTAAAATGATCTTAAATTATTATTTCCATTGAATTAAAAAACCATTTGTTCAATTAAAATTAATTATTAAAAATAAATACAGTAATTACGTATGCGTCTCAATGTAATAAAAGAAAAGAGCGTGAATTTAAGAGGAGATCGTCTGTTAGTTTGCTTTTGGAGGGAGAAAGAAAAGAAAATGGTAAAGGCAAATGGTGTAAATTTGATAAGCTTATTTTAAAATAGTTAATAAGTAAACGGATTACCACAAAATTTGCTATAAACGTAAAAATAACCTAGTGGTATTTAATTAAGATGAATTGCTAAATTTAAAAAGTCTGTTCAAGTCGGCTGGCCAAGTGGATCAAATCACCGGTAAAAATTTTCCAATATTACATTTTTAAAATGTCGGAGCTTCCCAGTTTAAAAGAATTAATTGCAAGAGTTTGGTATGTTTTAAAATGTTTATTATTCTACAATTTGGAAAAATTAAATAAGTATTTTAATTACAGAAGTTTTATGAAAATGAAAATTTGCTTTTTAAAAAAAAAAGAAGTTTAAATTAAAGTAAAATGTTAAAGTTGTCAACGTAGCTTAATATTTCCGTTTCTAATTCTAATAAAATATAGTATTAATTGATATTTAACTTTACAATGCCAATCATATATTTGCTAGTTAATTTGTTTAACATTTGGATAATAAACCGTCTTCAAAATAGTTAATCAAAGCTATTTTCTAATTTTAACGTCAGTTTGAAATGATTAAATTAATTGCTATAATTGGTATTCCTAGATTTAAGCGTGGATAAATAAATATTAGCATGGATGTGATAAACTTGGAATATTTTTAATAGAGAAATGTAGAAATTAATAACTTATGAAAAACATTTTCATTTAAGTTCTGCGTGTCATGTTTGAAATTGTTTCTTGTTTATGGAGCCACATAAAATCGTTAATCTAATAGTGATTATAATAACTAACACAAATGGATAAAATTGCATGTATGGAATTTAACTATAATTATAGCTATTGCTTCGTGTATTTGTTGTTCGACACATCGTACATGGATTCCACAGATCATATTTGGAATTATAAAATGTTATATAATCCAATTTGTGATATACACACCTGCTCTAATTCATGTATTGAACTATAAAATGCTATACATTTAATTTATATCATACACACACACCTCTTAGATTTTATGTATTTGATGAATAATTTATTACTTAAATTCTATCGTTATATGAACTTGCATGTGAAGTTCATAAGTTATATTTTATTAAATTTAAATTAATAGGGGTTGAATAAAATATTTATTCAAGAGAATAGCACTTGCGAAAAAGCTTACAAAGTACTAAATGAATTCATGAGATGTATCAATCTTTATGAGTTATTTTGTTAGTCTTTCCAGATTTATATTCCTATACTAATATTACTTATATTATATTACACATGTTTTATTTTAAGAAAGATAAGTTAGTACATTAGTTGTCCTGATTAGCGTAACATTTATTATGCAAGAACCCACATTTGCTAAAGTGTTAGTGTATTCTGAATGGTCAGAATAACTGAGGGGGATGATTTCGCACTTTAATGTGAAGTAAATAGAAATGTTGTTTTAGAATGTAAAGGGCATTAATCTGTGCTGGTGGTTAATCCGCAGATTACTTTATTGCCATTTTTGTATTTTACACTCATTCCTGCGCTGGTGGTTAATCCGCAGAATTGTGTAATTATACGTATTACTTTATGATGGTGTATCAATCCACAAAGCGTTTAGTATTATTTAATTCCTATGTGTAGATGAACGCATCCACAGGAATATGTTTTACTTCATAGATATAAGTTGGGCAAAGTATTTTAGTTAATCTGCCAAATCATCTTCTTCCATTTGTAAGCATAATTCATAAGTTAGATCGTCAAATTGTAGCAGGACATTCTATTCAAATTACTTCCTAATAATTAACTGTCGGTTGATTATTATTTACCGGAGTGTAAGTTTACATTTTCATTTTATTTAATGATTACATTATAGCTAAATCCTACAGATATAATATTAGTTATTATATTATTATAATTTTACGGTATGGATTTATTGAATCTGGAAATGACGTTAAATATTTCATGAGTTGATGCTGAATTTAGTATAATTTTCTCAATACATTCATCCTATCAAATTGAAATATGAGGTATGATTAGGTTTTTAAAAAACTATACCTATGAGATGTTATTGAAGAAAGTCGATGGAATTATAATTTATTTATTTTATTTGTTTATTTATGTCTTTAATTATAACATTGGAATTAATTACTTATTATTCATAATTTTGTAAATAAAAGTTGATTTATAATTAAACTTACTGTGCCGTTGCTATGTGTCATTTGTAAAATCAGAAATCATAAACCTTGGGTAGAGCATACATTGAAGTACATACTATCGTCAACATGATATAAGAGTTTATTGATATTTTTGAGAAATCATTTAGATGCTTTTCGTCTTTGGTAGTTTATGATGTGTAAGGTACAATAAAATCCCATTTACCTTTTCCATCATTTTGGCTTCGCGTAGTTGATTCTAGTATACAATAAATTAATTATTAAACTTGTAAACAGATTTACCAAATAATGACACGATTAAATATATTTACTTAACGTTTTTAAATTGTCATTCGTCAGTATAATAAGAGTCTCAATGATATAGTAAACTATAAAAGAACCCAAGTATTTATGTTTATTTATTGCAAAGCTTTACCTGGACTAGCATTTGTATTAGAAATCATATAGATGGTTTAAAATTTCATAATCTTATGTAATTCCACAAATTATGCCATCTTGTACATGGTCGGCCATCGGGTCTCATACAATAAAAATCGCAAATTAAGGTTTAAAAAATAATAACATTACACTTATAATTTGATTAAAGTATTTTATCATAATACTATGGTAGTTCTTCGTGGTACACCCTGGCTGCGATCAAATTAAATCATAAAAAGTTTAGGTTAGATCATTAGTTTGGTCTGTGGTAAGTTGCTCCAGATGTTGTTTGTGGTCTTTCGTGCATAAAATAGATAGCATGATATGCTTTTGGATACAGCTCTTAATAGCTGACAATGTGCAACGGGAATTGATCAGTGATAGAAGTTACGATTCTTAGTGCATTTGCGTTTCTGTAGTTGGGACCACACAATTTACTGTTACAATTTTGAGTGCCGCAGCGGGTTCGGCATGATGGGTAGTTGAAGGGGCGAGCGGTTGGTTACAATATATATTGTACCCTCACTTCTCGATATATGATAATTTAAAATATGACTAGCTCAATTAAATCATTATGCTCAGCTAAAATATGTACAACTATCTTTAATATATTTTTATAATATTATAATTTATCAGATTTATTACAAACTTATCAAAATTAATGTAGTTCAATATTATGTACTAATTAAATAAGTATCTAATAAAATCATGAGACTGTGAAGTGAAGTTACAATTGGTAATCAGATTTACATTGAGTTAATGTCTTTCCAAGACACTGTCTCAATGGCATAAGAATACTATTACTTCTTCATTATCTCATTCCTAACTCTACAGCACTCTTATGACTTTTATAAATGAATTATCTTTAATAATAATAGATAAATAAATCTCAATCTTTTGTTAAAAAAATATAATTAAAATGAACTCAGGTTCTTCTAATTATCTTAAAATAATAATAATTCATGTAGATAGGAATGATAAGGGATTTAATATCAAACCTAAATACACCTAACTTATTCTCACAACAATAACTGACAATAATAATCTTTAGTGTATAGCTTAATCTCATCTATTTTATTGTACTATTAATCATTAAGAAAATAAGTAAATCATATACATGTCTTTCATTTCCATATAGTATCTTAATTTTAAAATAGACCAAAATCTTATAATTTAACAATTTGTGGCAAGAAATAATATTATACTCTTATATTGTGCATTATAATTACTTTATGACCATTGTAATATTATATGTTAATGTCAATCAATTTCTATAAATTATATTAAGAAAATATTGTGTTTCTTTTTCAAATAATAAAATAATAATTCATATTGTGCAAATATTATATTTATTCAAATTATCTGTTGTCAAATGCTGTGGTGTAAAATAATGAATTCAACACATCTTTTAAACAACTTAACAAATTTATTTACATCAACTTTAACAAATAATTTATTTACACTATTTACATTTAAATGGAACTAAAGAAAATAAACAAAAATAAGAAAAATAATAATACAAGTTTTTTTACACTGTTACTATTTCCATAATCATAAGTAGATAATTTATACATTTATTAAATGTTCTATCAATAACATCCAATTAAGTTTATGACTTTAATTTAAATAAACATCATTTGTTATCAATTAATATAAGAAAAGGTTTATGTGAAATATCATTCATGTAGCATATATGTAAATAAATAGACTTTAATACTCAAATATTATTTCACTTAAGTCTTACTGTTATTTATATTATAATGTATTAGGATGTATTACATTTACCATCAGTATTACTCAAATATTAATTACTGTATAAACTGATATAACTTTATAGTATAATAACAATTATTGATTATCACTGTTTATTTCATTCCGATATAATGTCATACTACATGTCTTATCAAAATATGCAATACGTATATGTACTTTGTAAAAATAATATTTTAAATTATTCAATAATTTCAACTTTTATAAAGTATAATGTTAAATACAATTCTATGATTCTTTTCCATTTTAATTATTACACTTTTACTTGTTATTCTTATTTCCTTCCTAATAAACTTCTATCTACTAAAGTCATTTTAACCTTATTTAATTTCAGAAAAACAAATGATCAATTTCAAAACAAAATAATAACGATCCAAACTCTCTTATACCTCATCCTTTATATACAATAAGCTTTCAATCAAGATATAAATTTCTATGTAAAATTAACTTACTTATCTAATAAAAATAAAAAAATAAAATATAGACTTTATATACTTTTTACTAACTTGAAAAGAAAAATAAATAACTTACGCTAATAAAATCTAATTCCTAATATTGTAACAAAACATTAAAATTTACTCACGAAAGAATCATATAATTATTTCTAGGGTATCATATTACGTTGTACTAAATTTATATCATCAATTTAAAATATGCATATTAAAATAAAACTGCTATTATTAATCTTATGCGTGTATATTATTTAAACATTAATACATTCATTCAAGAATCATATAACATTTGGTTGATCTAAAGAAAACATAGTAAATACATCAAATTATTATTATTACACAATTTTTACCATAAATAACACTTCAATGTACAGTCCGTCACACGATGTCCTCCAAGATTTCAGTTTTACAAAATAATTTCACATTTACACTCGACAATTATTCTTTAAAATATTACGTGTTGTATAATTATAAAATAAACTTTATGCAATAAAAATTATATTAGTATTTAGTTATTATTTTAAAAAAAAAATGTAAATGTACCTTTCCTATCTTTCAATAATTAATAATTAATTAAATATTTATGTTAGTTAATAATTAAAACATATTACATAACATCCAACGGTGTCTTCTTCCAGCTATAATTGTTCTTTTTCCTAGGCACAAATTTTCACCAAACATTACTTCCTTTTCCGGTACATCACGTGTTTTTAAAAAGTTTTATGAAATAAATGAAAACGTTCTTTTTTTTAAAAAAAATAAAAGTTAGTTCTACCATAAAACAAAATAAAATTAAAATAGTTTATAGGATCCATATTCTCTTCTTTATAGGAAAATTATTTTAAAGTTATTATTTTTTAGTATTAGTCAATAATTTATAAAGTTCTTGTTTAATTATTTTAATTGATTTGATTTGGATATCCACGTAGATTTGATTTGCGCATTCCGTAATAGATATTTAGGTAAGATTACTTTTAAAGTCTTCGATACGACCAGCGTTCAGACTTTAATAATACAATAATTTTTTACTTACAAGTATTTCTTGGCCAATTAAACTTCAGATTTATTTGCCTTATAAAATTATCAAAATTTAGTCTTTTAAACTATAAAGACTTAACAAGGCAAGCATTTATGTAATCATTATTATTTACTATCTTTACTAAGTTATATACTTAGATTTATAATTCACAAATACTTTCTTCATAAAGAAGTATTTCTCATTCTTTTAAATATCTATTTTATAAAAATTAATTACCATCAGCTTTTAAAATTATATAAGGTCCAACGTATTATTTTTATGCATCTAGAAACTCTCCAAGTTAATCCAGCATTTGTTAAATTTTTAGTATAAAGCCTCCAATATATTTTATCCTCATACGATGTCTTCATGATTATTTGATAGTAAATTGAGCTTTAATAGGAAACGATCAATAGGGAACTATAATAAATTAACACTGCATATTTATCGGTAACTTTTATAAATTATTTTAAAAAAAACTACTCTCTTATAATTTTAAAATGATTTTGAGAGCGTCTATAATTACTTAGCTATTTTTAATAGCACCTTTTACTTTAAGAATTTCAATCACAAGTCCCCTCCAAACAATTGAACCTTGGTTTTATACCGGAAGAAAACTCCCACTTGATTGGTGAATTAAACAATCGACTTGCTAGCTTATTTACATATTTTACCAACAAGACAGAATTAAAAATAAATAATGATTTTTAATATTTATTATTTCTCACATTATTAAATTCTTAAATTAATCTTTATCATTTATTTAAATCCATTAAACATTTTTTTAAAATATACTTTCTTACTTAATTTCACTTTTAACTTTTATAAGATTATTTTTATAAACAAACTAAGTCTATTTTATTCGTTACGTTTTTAAGCAGTATTTTAAAAATCAGATTTAATATTTCACATTAATTATTTTTACTTTTATCTCATGATAGCCAATATAATATTTATAAATTTTATAACAAAATTTTTAAAATAGCTTTGCAACTTTACTAAAAAAAAAACTCCCAAGCATGTGTGTATGTGTCTAACTAACATCTGTTTTTTTACAACAAAGCTACAGACGCTTGTAATAATCTAAAAATAAACCAAGAATTCATTTTTTAAAAATAAATATTTTTAAAATAAATAATATATTATAACAGCTTTTAAAATAATAATTCGATATTATTAAAATCAAATATCAATCTTCTATCATGTAATACTAATAATTAAAATATTTATATTCATTTATTAAATTTTAATCTTTATCAACAAATAAATATATGCATTTAATTTTAACTTGTCTTTTAAAACTTTAACTTTAAACATTTATTTATTAAATTTATTAATGCAGTATTGATCATGGCCAGTTTTTCCAACCATATACTATTATCATTCCCATTGAAATGTCTCTCTCAAAAATCAGCACAATTTTCATATATCAAATACTCATGAATTACTTTAGTTACACTTTTTAAAAGATTGTTATAAACAAAATTAACATCATATAGTTAAATATATCTTAAATTTAAAATTTTTTAAATAGATTGATACATCAATTTATGGAGACCCATACAAAAGGGCACAATATATATATATATATATATATATATATATATATATATATATATATATATATATATATATATATATATATATATGGAAATGTTAAAAAATAAAAATCATTTCTATAAATAGAATTAAGTTTTGATTTTTTTTAAATTAAGATATACATGCATTAAAAAAAAAAGTTAATAAACAAAATATTAATACGATTTTCATTTTCTTTTACTTAATTCTGAACAATAATAAAATTGTAGAAAAAATTCAAATTTGAATTAATAAATATATTCACAAGATACTTTTTATTTTTTAGATTCATTTTTAAGTAATAAATTTAATTTTACTTTCTATGACAGTAAATATTATTTTACTTTCTGAATCATAATTTACTTTCATTTTTTTTATTTTATTAACATGTTCACATAAAATATATAAATTATTTAAAAAATAATGTTTTTAATTTGTTTTCAAATCTTAGTACATTTTCATCAGCAGTCATTTCTTCAAAAAAATTATCTAACAATATTTACTCCCATTTCTATACTTTTTTATTCACTGTGCATCCAAAAGGCACCATATGTATGTGAAATTCTATGCCCTAATGTATTTATAAATAATTAAGCAATTGAATACTGTATCAAAGCAAAAAAATTTGATCATCAGCAATGGTCAATATTCTGATAAGACAATTTATTTTGCAAAAATAAAAGTATAAATCAATAATTTATTAAAATAGTAAAAAAAAAATGAAGTTAAAAAAATTAATAAGTTTAAATTACTTAAGTCTGCATATGTAAAAAGTTACTCCATTATATTCAATGCTGAAAGTAAGGTTGCATACAATTTTTAGAATTGAGAAGTAGAAAAAGAAAGCATTCACTACATAAGTTGCAACAATTAGTTTTGTTATTAATTACACATGATCAGGAAACAAATTCCACTAAAAGCGATAGAGGCAAAAATAATTAGCATTAAAAAAGTTTGAGCTCATTTAGTACATCACTTTTTTATGGCTTCCTAATCAGAAAGAATAGTAATTTAGTCTCTTTTAGCAAATATAGAATTACATTGCATGATATTATCTAAATAACAGTAGCAGATAATATATGTAGAATTTAATGAAATTCAGTTCCATCAATGTTAATGTATTGCAAATGTTACTGCTGAAATGCTTAAAATAAATGGAGATATTCAGTTATGAAAAAATGAAGTCATAAATATCAAGTAAAGAATGGAAATATAAAAGTGAATATTTGTCAATTCAAGTTTGACATAAGGAGGAAAAACTGCTTAATATTTAAGAATAATTAATGCAAAAATAGATGATGATGACTGAAAGTTAAAAGTTGAAAGCAGTTGGAAACAAAAGTTTAACTACAATTACTATACTGTCAATTGATTTGAATTGGTAGTTTTAACTTCAAAAGTGGTACTGCTTATTTTATTTGAGGTATTTATGTCTTGTGCTAATATTATGAGGTATCTGACTTACTGAATTTTGAAATACTGAGAGATAATAAAATGGATAGAAATGATCATAGTGGTTAAAATGTTGGAAAAAAGACATAACTATTCATTAACTGAATAGCCTAGTTTCATTTTAAGATTAAATACTCAAATATACACAAAACTTTGGAATGCAGTCAATATTAAACATTAATTGCTTGTTTGGCAATATTTTAATAACTCTGTGTTATTACTGGTTTTATAGCTTTTGGGATGTAACAAATGTTATCTTCTAAAAAACTAATTGTTTGATAGCTTTTTGATGTTGACTTTTGGAGTTATATTGTATTACTATAAATTATTTAGCAGAAAAATGTGGTAATGGATTTATATGTTTAGACAATTATGTTTATCAAATTTCAGAAATTGAAAGTTAAGATAAAATAGTTGCTGGTCTACTACATTAAAATTTTAATTGGCATGAATAAAACTATTTATAAAGTTGCTTTTGATCTACATAATAACTCATTGTGCTTTATAAATCTTAAAATTTTTTATTAGAAAAAGCTTATTTCTAATGGTTCCATCAATGCCTTAAAACATCCAGCATTAAAGTTATATCTATGAAATAACATAAGATAAAACAGCTTTTAACAATTCTTAATAAGGATTTTAATACATTCCAATGTATGGAGTATAATGATTTTTTAATGAACAGTCTTTGGTTTATCTGTGCAAGGCTAATTATATTGGGTTTTCAAAAATAAATTTGTATGGCTGCTGCAATATTGCTATTTTCAGAAGACAAATAATTAACAATTGCTAATTGTACTTTTTTACTGTTTTTCTTAAATATAAAATATTATCAGTTTTGATTTTAATATCTATTTTTGTTTGGAAGTTGTTTGAATTAAAAAACAACTTGTGGCAACATGTGGGGAAAAAACTCTGGTATTCATTAAATCTTTTCATAACATTTTAGAAGTTTTAGAAAAAAATCAGTTTTTTTTTTTAAGAAAACACTAAGAGAGCTTTAGTCATGGATTTCATTTATTTTGAAGTAATACAAAAATAAAAGTAGACAATGAAAAAAAAAAAAGATTTAATGGATAAGCTATACTAGTAAACATTTTTTCTACAATGACAAAAATAAATATTTATACTTTCAATATTATGGGTAAATTTTGATATTTGTTAGATGTAAAATTATTTTTCAAAAAATATTAGCCCAAACGTTCAATAGTTATTTTATTTCTCAAATTTAATTTAAAAATATTAAAATTAAATGTGCAGCTTGTGATAAATTTAGTCAAAATAAAACAAGATAAAATTATTAGAACAATACTCGCTAAAGTCTGTTATTTTTATATTTGCATATTTTCAAACGCTTTTGTTTATAGATTTCAAATATAAATTACATTGAGTTGCTATTATTTCTAATTTAGTATATCTTTAAATACATCACACAGATATCTAATTTGATTTGAAATATTTGTGATTTGTTTAAAACAGATTATTGAAAAAATAATCAAGAAGCTCCATTTCATTAAAGTCTTTAAATCTTGAATTAATTTCACATTTAACTTTCTCAATTTCATCAACAAATTCTTTTAAGCTGCAATTTACCATGTCAATTTTTTTCTTAAAAAAGTTAACATATATAAAAATAGCTATAATTATAATCATTTAAATTACGTTTTTATGCATTAGTGAAAATTTTTTGTGGCAGTTAGTGCAGTATAAAATTCTGATCGTTATTAGCAATTCAAGATTCAAGTTTTTTATTATTAATTTTTGTCATTAATTGTGATTTACAACAATTTTGTCACAAAATATGTTTAATAGTTTTAATTCAAATACTTTTCAAAAAAATTATATCTATTGAGTCAATGAGTTTAGTTGTCTATCATTGTCTTCTCTGCCTTGTTTGTATGTTTTGTAAAATTATAGAATGACATAATATAAAGAGTAAATCTATTAATCAGAGTCAATTCTGTCATTTCTGATTTGCATACTTTCATCCAATAAACTATTTGATTATTTATTTATTAAATTTTCTTTGTAATTTAAGTTGTTATTTCTGAAGTGTTTTTACAAACAGAATTGACAAATATACTTTCATCATTGGATTCTTGTAGCATAAACCTTGTTGAGGATAACAAATAAATAAAATAATGAAATATAAGATCTGTTCCAAAGCAATGAATTGAGCACATCTAAGTCATTCAATTTATTAAACTGAGATTTTTTTTTTAAATTTATTTATATGGGAATTGATTAAGGAACTTTTAATTATGGATATGCCATATTATCAATGTGCTAAACTGCATATAATTTCTTAAAATAATAATGTTTATTATTGTTTCTCTACACAAACAAATAAATTGTCTTTTAAGTGGATTGCCATTGTGAGTGTTCCATTTATTATTATAAAGATTAATTTAAAAAAAAGTTCAATGCATTTTTATTTGATGAACCCAATATACAAAAATGATAAGAAGAGATAAGTAAAGTTGTAAAATATAAATTTGAATATACATTATGTAGAGTTAATAATCCATGTTCGTTTGAACTGGAATTAATTTCTTAATTTAAATATGATAAATGGAACTTTTAAACATTGTAATGTCACTCAGATTTACCACTTTATTTAAAAATCCTTCCCATTCTTTATTGAACTTAATACGTTTTCTATACTTGAATTTAGAGACAGCTTTATAACTGCTGTAAATATCTTTAAAGCCACTAGTTTAACTCATCAACATTATGATTCACTGGCAACATTATATATTTTGTAATATATATATATATATATGTGTGTGTGTGTGTGTGTGTGTGTGTGTGAAAATTTCTTACATACCACTGAGTTTATCATAAGTATTATGTATAAAAATTGAAACAGGCAAAACTCTCTATATATATTGCCACTCAGTGCAAGCCAGAGTAATCAAAGGATGCCATAAGGTTTGTGCATAAAATCCCCATCCAGTGCCTACTCATCCAATATCCCAGACTAGCTTTTGCCTTGTGGCCCTTATCAGTGAGGAGCCTTGCCTGTTTTAATAACAGTTAAGATCAAGCATTAGAAATAGTGATCGTGTGATGTTTATTGGTATAAAAATTGTACAATTTTTTTTTATATTACATTGTATCAGAAAGTATGACACTTTTCTGCTAACCTTTACTACTAATAATTACATTTTAGTGGAATTAAGTAATTAAATGGTAGAAAATCATAAAAAGAAATAGTCTGCATATAATAAAGCAATATATTAGGTGAGAATAATGCATTAAAAATATTTTTCTAAAATACTGAAGGTAATGATTGGGACATGAACTACATTGACTGTCTCAATATTTTTTAATCTCAAGTTTTTAGACAATTATTTATATACATAAATGTTCAAAAATATTTTGCGACAAAAAAACTTGCCACAAGTGAATACATCCATCTTTATAATTAATGACTACTTAAACGTTTAGATATAAATGCAAAAGTTGAATTGTAGAATATATATGCTTATTATCAAAAGACACATTGAAGTGATTAGAAAATAGAATATTATATACGCAAGTAGTAAAAATTCTCTCAGAATTTAATAGTTCTCCAGTCAATTACTGCTTAAAGCCTTAGTTATGAACAAAGAGTTATTTTTTAAAGTATCTTTAAAATAGAATAGTGCAAGCAAAACTTCAAAAATACATTTCTCTTAGTCATGATAAAAATGTATCTATATTAAGCACACTATTATATGACTGTCTCAGACAGAGTAATCTTACTAAAAGGGCAAACACATTTTCTTGTATAATTATATAATTAAATGATGAAAGCATTTATGTTGTTCCTTAGTGAAATGGTCAATAGCCAGGCATTTTGATGATGCAGATACCTTTTGGTCTTCGTTGAACACTTATGCTTACAATGATTGGTTCTAAAGTAAAATAAATAGATTAAGTTCTTGCTTTCAATGACAACTTTCACTTAATTAGATATTATTTTATAAATCTTGCAACTTTCTTTTGATAACAAAACCAATTGTAATTATTAATAGATAGTTTTCATCACTTATTATTTAAGACATTAATACATCAGTGGAAGATAATTCTGATATCTTTTGGATTTTCTATAGAACTTTAAACTGCAAAAATAAATTATGAAATTTTATGCCAAGTAATTAAAATCTATTATGTCAAACGTATTACCTAATAACATAGAAAAAATTAATTCTCATATATATATAATAAATAAAGTTTGATATCTGTATTTGTTTCACAATATATGTAATATACAAATCAATATATATATCAAAATACAGTACAATTTATATAAATTATATTCTTTTAGAAGTACTTTCGACTATACACTTTGTAGTCTTTATCAACTATATAACGTTGAATAATCAAAACGAGACAACCCTTAACAATACCCATAGTTCAATTCAGATTTCCCACAATTCTGTTATCTTAACATTTGATGACTGGCGATTCATTAACATTTGACGATTTCTTGAAATCAACATAGCCTCTTTTATTTTACGTTTATTATGACAACGTTCAATTTGAATAATTTTCATATTTTTATAATCAAATTTAAATCCATATTGACAAGATTTATTATGATCAAATATAACAGATGATGAAGGTTTATTTACATCTGTTCCATATTGATTCTCTTTTTGAATTCTATTATATAAAAGCATATGTTCTTTTATTCTCTTCTCAAATGTACACTTAGATTCACCAATGTATTGTACGCCGCATCCACATATCAATCTATATATAATAGAATTTTGATTAAACTTTGAATTTTGAATTTTAGAATTATTAAGCAATCTATTTATGTTATTTGTAGAGAAAAAAGCAATATGACACAAACCATTATAAATTTTCCTAATAAACTTGACCTGCTCATCTGATATAAATGGCATTGAAATCCATTTCATTTTGATATTTTTATTTTTAATTTTATTATAGTGTTGATTTCTTTTAAATCCTTTAATAATATTAGCAATAGCATTTTTATAATAACCAATTTTCAACAAGTCATTAACAAATAAATGTACATTTATTTGTTAATGACTTGTTGAAAATTGGTTATTATAAAAATGCTATTGCTAATATTATTAAAGGATTTAAAAGAAATCAACACTATAATAAAATTAAAAATAAAAATATCAAAATGAAATGGATTTCAATGCCATTTATATCAGATGAGCAGGTCAAGTTTATTAGGAAAATTTATAATGGTTTGTGTCATATTGCTTTTTTCTCTACAAATAACATAAATAGATTGCTTAATAATTCTAAAATTCAAAATTCAAAGTTTAATCAAAATTCTATTATATATAGATTGATATGTGGATGCGGCGTATAATACATTGGTGAATCTAAGTGTACATTTGAGAAGAGAATAAAAGAACATATGCTTTTATATAATAGAATTCAAAAAGAGAATCAATATGGAACAGATGTAAATAAACCTTCATCATCTGTTATATTTGATCATAATAAATCTTGTCAATATGGATTTAAATTTGATTATAAAAATATGAAAATTATTCAAATTGAACGTTGTCATAATAAACGTAAAATAAAAGAGGCTATGTTGATTTCAAGAAATCGTCAAATGTTAATGAATCACCAGTCATCAAATGTTAAGATAACAGAATTGTGGGAAATCTGAATTGAACTATGGGTATTGTTAAGGGTTGTCTCGTTTTGATTATTCAACGTTATATAGTTGATAAAGACTACAAAGTGTATAGTCGAAAGTACTTCTAAAAGAATATAATTTATATAAATTGTACTGTATTTTGATATATATATTTGATTTGTATATTACATATATATATATATATATATATATATATATATATAATATATTTATAAATATATATATATCTTATTTGTGGCTATATATATATATATATATATATATATATATATATATAGCCACAAATAAGATTAATATATTTGAAAATTGTATAATATTGATTCTGGATTATTTTTATTCATTGACTGCTATATGAATTTAATTATATATAATATTATCTTGAATTTTTCCCACTGTTAAGTACAAAAAATGAAAGAAGAATTGAAATCAAATGATCAACATTTCTTCCATTAGAGAAAACTGATTAAAGTATCATATAACTAAAATGTTTTTGAGTTTTTCATAATTCCAATATAATAGATATGCTGCATTCAATAAAGAATTTTACATTCTATTTAACGCTGAATGATAAAAAACATGAACAAATAATTTAAGCTTATATGTTCATAAAATATAGACCATATGAAGCTTTTCTATAACCTTAAAAATAATAATTAAGTCTGATCAACAAATTAACTTGGGCATTTAAAATGGATTTCATAATTTATGTTACATAAGCATGTAACCATCAAGAAATCAAATTACATTTTTTTTTACCTTACAATAAATATTCATATTAACTGGAATCATTTTATAAATTCTAATTGTTGGTAATATGACATGAGCCCATAAAATATCAGTTGATGTATCATGAAATGAAGCATTCAAAATATAAAATAAATTATAGCTATGCACCCCAACAAAGTTACAAATTAACAATGCTCAAAATAAAATGTAGTGTTAATAGTTTTGATTTTATATTAAAATTATATAAGTAGAAATTTTATTTTTTTATAATCTGGGGAAATACATTATTAATACATTTTGGTGAGACTATAATGTAATATGATTATTTGAAAACTTTTGAACAAAAATTTGGAGCTCCAGAATCAGAAACAAAATTGTTTAAATGGTCTTCAAAATGAATCAATAATATCCTTTTTCAAATATACCAATTTTATTTTAAGTATTTATTTAAAATTAAAATAAATTTATAATATATTCTAGTCTTATCAAATACCCATAAATAAAAAATAACAAAAGATACCATAGATAAAAGATAATTATCTTCTTACTCTGCTTTCAAGTGAAGTTATCATAATGTTATAAAATATAATAATTGAATGATTGGATGTTCATAAGAAGTGTGAGCACTATTGAAATAACCAAGCAACCTACAATTTATGAACTTTAAACTCTAATTTTTGCAGATACACAATCCACTGTAGAGATTGATAGTAATGTTAATATGCAACTTGTATTACTGTCAAGCAATAGAATCATGTTTTAACATGGTTATTACACAAAAAGTTGTGACAAATTTAATAATTAAATTGACTTTTTAAAAATAAGTTCAAACTCAAAAGTCCATAAGTTTTTGACAATGCATTTAAAAATGAAAAAAATCGATGCATTTACTCAAATATAAACAGATATTAAAAATATAAAAATTAATAATATTTTATTGAAATATTGTAATAATTTACATACAAAATGTTCTTCATCAAATTGTTAGCCATGGAATATTTAAAAATATTTCCTTTATAAACAAAGTATAACATTGCACTTCATAGAAATTAGTCTGTCACAGGGTATTTATGACAATGTCTTGTCAATTTTTATATAATAGTATTTGTTACAATTCTTGGACACCTTAAGTGACATGCTTTCTCAAAATGTCGCATGGAATGTCTTGTGTTTTATATAAAATTGACAAAATGTATCTTAGTATCTATCAATAAATATAATTTCCAAACATTGATTTTTACAACATTCAGCAAATGAATTTTGACTAATTATAATCATTTTTTACTTCAGATCATTCTCAGTTTGATCTAGAAAATATATATCCTTTTTATCCATATAATATATTGGAAAAAAGTTAATATTGAATCATTACTACCAATTATCAATTAAGATATATTTTCTGTATGTACTACAATTAAGTACTGGATTGACAAACATACAAAAAATAATATTTAATCAGTAAAATATATTAATGTCTTTACTAAAGTTCTGATTTTAACTTTGAAACACATCATTCTACTTGTCAAATATAAATTTATTATATAAAATAAGATAAATACATTTAAAAAAATGAAATAAAATAATACTGAGATATGTCAATTTTTTTGTTTTTAAAATAACATTTCATCTTCAAAGCAATAAATGTTATTATATTTCACTTTTGAAAATGTGAAAATACTAAAAGTGTTTTGTTATATTAGACACATTCTGATTTTTTCTTTTTTTATTGGGCAAAGGCATTTTTATATAGAAGTCTATAAGTACTTTTTGTCACTCTATTATTTAAATACCCAATATATCATTCATGTATTATAAAAATGTGAAAAATAATATGTATTTTTTTAGTTTTTCCAGTACTTGTATTGAACCTAAAACAATTTGAAAGCCAAAAGGCAAATTTTCATATGTACCATTATAATAATTTTGAAAAACTATAAAGTATCCCGGTAATAAATATTTATTTCATTCATTCATATTAATATCATTTACTTTTTCAGTTCAATTTATTACTTTTTTACAATTTTATACTCTTTTTTTAAGAATTCATATATATTAGTAATATTTTCAAATTGTATCAAATGAATATCTTCTAGATCACAGAAAAAAATTAAATTGCATTGAGAGAGTATGTCTGTTTGCACATCATTTAGATTTGTCCACTAGATAATATACATCAGGTGTAGTATAACAATATCTTTTTTATTTTTACAATGTCATCTAGAAAAACTTGAACTTTTGTTAACATCTTTCATAAAACAGGGAAAAACTAAATTATTAAGGATTCAATTATCTATAAAGTGTACTTATATCATAATGTTATGAAATACTACTAATACTTATAAATCAACATGATAGAATGCAAAAAAAAATGTCTTTAGAACATTTTTCTATTTTCAAAATTTAACTATTTCGATTCAATACTTTTACTAATAATAGACTTAAAATAATTCTTATTCCTACTTGAAGTTATAAGACATAAACAATATTTTTTCATAGCAAATACATTTCTATACCTAATTAATTGTGTGTAAAAATGCTTAATTCTCTAGTGCTTTAAGCAAACATTTTCTTAAAAATGATAATCTTAAAAATATATTTCTCACTACATAAAATGAAACATCTTCATGTTATAAACTTTAATATATAATTTGAATTTATGGAAAAAAATATTAATGGGAATATTGAGAATAAGAATATTGTCAAATTATGGCAAAATAAAATCTTTGTTCAAAAAAATTTCAGGGTGCAAAAATTATTTTGACAGTAAAAAGATATGCATTTTTTGACCCATGAAATATCTTTTACATATATCTTCTTTATTATAGATTTAGCCAGAATACAAGTTTTCTGATTTATATACTATTTTTAAAATTTAATTCTGGTAATACATAACATAATTTAACAGACAAAACTCTCTATATGTATTGCCACTCAGTGCAAGCCAGAGTAATCAATGGATTCCAGAAGGCTTTTGCATAAAATCCACATCTAGTGTCTACTCATCCAATATCCTGAAACTAGTTTCTGGCTTGTGGTCTTCATCAGTGAGGAGTCTTGGATCTGAGAACACTGCACTTAGATCTTAGGATCTAATGCAACCCTCCAACTGCCACCTTTTATCTTTACTTAACTACAAAACTATGAGGCTTAAATTGAAAACATTATAATATTTTTAATTCAAGCTCATCAGCTTATATAGTCATATAGATCTGAACTTTGTTCAGAACCTACACATTTTGGTTCTTCTTTAATAACCATATCCACCACTAGCCTATTAGCCAGGATTGGTTATAAGCCAACAACAATTAATAACAGTTAAGAGCAAGCATAAGAAATGGTGATCATGTGATAATTTAACAGACTAATATACCAATCTTATCTAAAATATACAAGCTCTCAGCATAATAGTATAAAACATAATAGTTCTTATGTGTTGAAATATGTAACTTTCATAAAAAAATAAATAGAGATTCTAGCAGAATTCACATACAGAAATGCTTTAATGACAACATCTATTAATGCAAAAAATATTATTATTGTATGTCTTATTATTACACATCTTTACACTATTAAATATAATACTCTCCTGAATATCTTTTCATGATTAAATGATTAAATTAATTTATATTGTGAAAAAATATCTACCTGGACATTGTAGTTCTTTTAACTTTGTCCTACACTCTCTCTTTTTTTTTTTTTTTGGTTTTTAAATATTTTTATTATCTCAAAGACAAGCTACTTAATCAGCAATACATGCTTGTTTTTTAAAGTTCATTATCTAATATTCATGTATATTACAAAGGGTTTCTTTAAAGTTACATTATTACTAGATTTTATTATTTAAACATGAATTATTGGGTGACATTTTTATTCAATTTTGAATACACAAATAAATAAAAAATTAAGTGAGCACAATAAATAAGTTGATATATGCAGACATTTGAAACTAAAATTATGTAAAACAAATGCAGTTCATTAAGTACATGTAAATTAAAAAGACAAATTTATAGGAGCATCATATTTTACTTTGTTTACCTTAATCCACTAGCTTTATTTAATTTGCTTATATTATTTCATTTGTATAAAATAGTAATAGAATAATTTAATCCTACTTTTTTTTTAAAAAAAGTATTTACTATAGTTGATATTATCAATAAAAAAAAATCACTAAGAATTTTACAAAAATAAACTAAAATACAAAATAAAAACAAATTGTTAATCTTTAACTGAGTAGAGATGATCTCTACTTTAGGAAATGATTAGTAATAATTATTATTTTATTTATCTGATGTGGACGATATCAAAGTTAAGAGTGGAGTGAGTTTGACAATGGTAAATAAAAATGTAACAATTTTTAAATAACATGTATTGCATTTAAAATAAGAAAATGAAAGAAAAATGGAGGAATAATTAGCAGGAAATCATTAAAATTAATACTTTTATACAGTATTACAAATACTTTTTACATTCAGTAAAATAAAAGAAAAAAATTATTTAATATTTTTTCCTTACTATTGTATGAATATTGCTATACCAAGATAAAACAAGCAAACATTTAAAAAACATTATACTGTAAATAGATGTAATAAACTGGATGTATATTTAATAATTTAGATTTAAAAATTATGTTATTTCACATTTATTTAAATTTTCAACAAGATATGATTGATTCAACAATACAAATAGTCTATAGAGTCAATTAAAAGATGCAGTGTTAAATTACTTCTGTATATTCTCTTAATTAAATAAAAAATCACTAATTTAAAAAAGCTAGAGATTCAGGAAAAAGATATGGTATTCTAGATTAGACATTAAGACATACTTATTTTGATTGTATCATATCATTTAAATGTCTGCATTTGTTCCACAAATTTTATATCAGTATAAAGGAAGTTTGAAAGCTAAAAATGAATATTAGCTGACATATTATTTAATTTGTTAATTGCTTTAGAAATGTATTTAGCAACTTTTATAGTGATTTTTCCTATACAGTACACTTGATGTCACTAATAAAATCACTGTTATATAATTACAAAGGAAGTAATATTTTCACAGAATAAACCCAATTATTAACTGTCAATACAAAGAAATGTAAGTATTATTTAAGTAGTTCTAAATTTTCATTACTTGCTTTATCTATTTAGTCTTATATGATGTTTAGAACTATTTTTTTAATATAAATTTGAGCCAATTATATTTTTTTTAAAATTCAGTCTTATAAGGATTAGTCTCTTTCTTAATTGTATCCAGATAATATTGAGAATTGTTTTTTTTGTATTTTCTAAGTAAACTTTATTGATCTAGAATATAAAGTTACATCAGTGAGTTACAAAAGCTACAGTGGGGATAAATTTCAAGTGACATATGTACTTCAATATAGACCGCTTACAAATTGTTTTTTTTATTTATTATGAATTCTATCACATTATATGACTAAAGCAATAATTTTGATTTTTGCTGTTGATTACTTAAATAATATTAACAATTAATAATATTTAGATAAAAATTATATTTTGGAGAAATGGTAATGCCTAATGATTATTATTTTAACAAAAAACATTAATCTTGTTAAGTGAAAAGAAAAATCCTACAACGATGTTTACATTTTTACACAATTAAGAAAGCTTGATTTAACCATTTAACATTAGATAATACAAATACAACTTATGACTATCTACTGAATATTTATTGATTAAATTAGTGCTTTGTTAATTAATTATGGACAAAAATAAAGGAATATCAGTGTACTATATATATTGTAACTGTAAGGATTTGGGAAGGCCCTCTTAATAATTCCCTATAAAGTATTATGTGCCAAATTATACTTATATGAAAATAGGATATTTAGTTAAGATACTAAATAAATGAAGAAAGAAAAACTTTATTATTTTATAGGCCAAATTGTAACCATAAATAATATGGAAAATATGCCGGCTTTTGTACTAATATTACTCAATTAATTATGTCAAAACTCCAATAATAATGAAAAGAAATACATCTCAGTTTACTATTTCTCTAAACTGTAAATCTTTAACTTCTAAATTTAACATTAAAATGAATTAATGAGATTGAAAATGACTTGTTAAATGTACTTTAAAAACAAAGAGGGCATTTTATTGAACGTGGATTATATTTTGAAAGTTTAAACAAATGTAAATAATTTATTGTAATGTCCTTTTTTTTAACATTCAGTAATGTAGCGATTCATTAAAGTTCAAACAAGTAACCAAAATAGCGTTTCAATATTCTCAGGGTAAAATAAACTAATTAATAAAAATCAAACATTATATTATGACTCATAATTGTAGATAAAGTCTTAAAATAAACAATAATTAAACGAAGTCAATCTTAAATAAAATAATTTAACTACACACACATATATATATGAGAATGACAACAATAAAATAAAAAAAATACAGAGGCAATAATAACCATTTCATCGCATAGGCTTTTCAATTGATTTATAAAGCTTATGTTGAATAATATGTATTATTAACATATTTATTTAAAATGCATTTTATATCTAAGATAAAGACTTCCTATTTATATAGCTTTATAACCCATAATAATTACAATTCAATCTATTGATACTCTAGTAATTCAAAGATCAAAAATCATTATTTTGAGAGAATCAAACTAACTCTTCAATGCAACAAAAACAATTCTCTTCAAACTAGATATATGTTTTTTTAACTATATTTTTCTTTAACAAATACTTAAACATAAATTATATCTTAAGATAATTCCTTCTATTCAGTGTTAAACATTTAAATAGAATAAGAGCATTTCTATATGTATACAATATTTAATTTTATAAACATTTAATAAGGATTTTATAACAAATACTATGACGACTCTCAGAAACATTTCTTCACAGTAAACATTTGAAAACGCCTCTCTAGATTTCTAGGTTTACACATATAGATATATTATTCTTATTTATATAAAAAATAAAATACTATCAAGAAAATTCACCCTTTTAATATATTTCATGATCAAATGAATGATCCTAAGTTTTACATAACTGAAAATGCATGGGTTTTAAAAATAATTTCAGTTAGTCTTGAAACATTTATTTCTGTAAATAATGAAAAATAAGCTAATAAGATTAATCAAAAGTTTTTGGAAATGCTTTCTAAGTCATAGTAGTGAGTCTTTTCTCCAGGATGTGAATAGTTGTCTACTACAATTCTTCTTTCACATATGTATGCTTGTGTTAATGATTTTCAATTGATGTAATTTGGTAGATACAGTAAGGAAAGTGAAACATTAGACAGATGGCTTATCTACTTATGCATTTTGATAATCATGTTAAGTTCAATTTGAAATTACCCTTTTTCAAAGGGTAAAAGCAAAATTAATAAAGCCAAAATTATTCTACATCTATCAAGATGCATAGATGGAGTCATACTGCCAATAATAATAATGTTCATGACCTTTCTTTGCATTTCTTCTATTATGTAAGCAATTTTCATAGCATTTTTACAATATTGAATTTAATGAGTTATACATTGCCCAAACTTTAATTGTTGTCCACTAGATCCACACACATAAAGAATGGTAAGCATTTTCAACTTATTTTTCAATATCTTAGTATATTATTTTGGACACTAATATAAAAAAATTAATACAAATAATTTTAAAAATAAAAATATTTTTAAATTTGTATATATATATATATATATTAAAAGTCTGTGTTTTTTTTTAATTTTTTTATAAACCAATCTGAACATATTTAAATAATTTCATTATTAACATTGTTCATATTTTTAATATAATTCATTTATCTCCCCTTTTGTTTTCATTTCTTATTAATATTGCATTCTCAACAATCTTAAATAAAATATTTACTTTAAAAGTATCAAAATACTAATAATAAAAAGAGGAAAAAGAAGAAGACCAATGAAAATTGACAATTAAAACATATATATATATATATATATATATATATATATATATATATATATATATATATATATATATATATATATATATATATATATATAAAAAAAAAGAAAATGAATTTTAGTCCCTAATAAATACTTACAGATTTAAATAAATACATGCCTAAATGATTTTATGTTTTGAAAATAAAATTCTTAAAATATTTAATAGACATTTCTTCTTTCTTTCATTTTTTTACTATATAATAATTTACTGCAAAGATTGAGCTATCTAATACTTACAATATAACAATAAAATTAATATTACATTATTTTATTATTTTTTGAAAATCCTTGTTTATAAACAGTCTTACTAAAAAATAACATTATACCTTAACTTTTATTACTATATTTCTTAATGTAATTTATCATAAAAACACATAATGTCATGTTAAATTAATATGCTAAAGACAAAAAATATGCCCCTTCCCAAAATAGGATAATACATCTAATGTTCATCAAATATAGATTGAAAATTACTTCAGTAAACAGCAGAGGGAATTAAACTCTGACAGTCAATTTTATTTGGAAGATTAATAAAACATGTAACCCTAAACATTTAGCACTATTATAAATTAATCTTTGAAAAATTTGTAAAGATAGATATACTCAACAAGATATGAAATATTAAAAGTAATATATTTATTAATTAAAAACTATCTAAAATACTCTGCCTAGAATACATAAATTAAGTTTCAAAAATTGATTTATTTGGATATATTTAGAGTTTTATTTTAAAAATAATCGTTTTATTATTTGGGAGATCATAAACCATTACTATGTAACAGTCTCTATATATGTATGCAAAAAACCCAATCACAACTAAGTTTGCAATTTAAGAAAGGCTTTCTTGGAAAATTTGAATGTTTTACTAATATTCTAAACAGAATTTATTTAATATATATATATATATTTTCATAGTTTAGATTTTAAAATTTTTAATCCATATATACAATATGAATAAGAAAAGGTTACATATTAAATAATAACACTAATAATTAATGTTGTGGAATATATTGTTTCTTTTATTTTGATATGTCTTCAGCTAAAGATCTTAATGTGATTAGATGAATGATGTGCTTTGCTGAAAGCAGAAAAAATGCAATTTATTCTAATGTCTCAAAACGATGAAAGAATTTATATGTTTGAAAATTGGTTTTTCAATGAAAAATAAATTAAATAAGCACTATAAAACAAGTGACCGAATCCTAATTTTTGTTTGATTAATAATAGTAACAATTTTGATTAAATTTCATGTGGAGAGCCTATAGAGATGTAAAAAAAATTGTATAATCAAATATATTTTATTTATACCTATATATTCTAAACACAACAAAATACAATTTTATATAATTTATAAGATTAGTTTTGAAAATAAAGAAATCATAATGATATATATATATATATATATATATATATATATATATATATATATATATATATATATATATATATATATATATATATATATATATATATATATATATATATATATATATAAAAATATAATTTTACATACAACATTTCAAAAGGGTTATATATATTTCTGTAATGTTAAAGATATAGTTAATCATTCAATTAAAAAAAAAAACCAAAAACATAATCAAAAATTTTTGATGAGCAACTATATCACACAAGATAAATCAATTTTATATAATATTGGCTATACATGACAATATTAATATTGACAATTTAATAAAATAAGTATTATTTATTTTATGCCTAAATTAGATTAAATTACATTAAATTAGTTTAATATTTAATTACTAATAATACAGTGATGTTTTTGAAACAACACTTATTTATTTGAAAGTTGCTTTGAAATATTTTTTAAAATAAATGAAATCCATTATGCTTTTCTTTCTTATAAATTATAAAATATAATGAAAATTATATATAACAATTATATAAATATATATGCATATTAATAATAATTATACATAAAAAAGTTTTTTTTGGCAAATGGTTTTGTGCCCTTTTCAATTGTTAATCATCTGTTTTAACATTAACCAATTATTGCAGATATGACCCTATCTAGTGTTCTATAATGGATGTAAAATAACAACAATACCAAAAAAAAACCATCAGTAAAATAGAATAAAACTTTCATATAAAGATTCAATATAACTTCAAAGAATTGATTATATAACATGACAATAATTTGGTAATTGTTAACAAAACTTATTGAAATTTTGTAAATATATAAAAAACATTACATTTAACATCTTAAATAATTGATAAATATTTACCAAACTTTAAGAAATTTAATTAGCAACTGGTTAATTAAAAATGAATGGAAGATTATATATGATAATATATATAAAGGCATATAATGTATGTATTATTTATTTTCTATATTGTTATTATATATAGTCAATTGTTTGAAGTTATATTGGATCTTTATATGAAGGCTATTCTATTTTATTGATGTTTTATTTTGTTATTGTTGTTATTTTACTTCTATTATAAACCATTTGATTATTATATATGTAATAATTGACTAATGTTAAAATAGATTATTAACATTTGAAAAGGAGAAGAAATCATGTGCTGAAAAAGACTTTTAATGTATAATTATTATTAAAATAAATATTTTTATATAGCTGCTGTATATGACTTTAATTATTTATTATAGTATATTTTACAAAAATTCTACTTTGTTTTCCTTGAAAAAAAATCATTAAATGTTATAATAATTTTTAATAATATAATAACAGAAACCATATCATAAATATTAATATCACAATGATGTACTTTTCATTATTTTCAACTGTTTATTTCAAAAAAATTGTCTTATAAAATCGTTTATGTTTCTTATCACTGTGAAGAAAAATTATTTAACAAACACAGCAAAGCTTCTTAAACTTTATGATAATATTGCAGTTATATGATGATAAAATAAATTATGTTTAAGTGTGGAAAGTGATACTAACCTGATATTCAGTGTTAGTGTTTATAGAATTTATTGACCTTTGCAGCCCAATATGCCTTCTGCTTAAAATCTTCATGTTAATTGCTCTTTTAAAGGTAGGAAAGTTAATTAGGTAATATAATACTAGGACCCAAATAATAATGATCTGTCAACTTCAGTAATAGTTTTATTATTACTTGCTACCTTCTTAAAATAATTTATTGTAGCAACCTAAAGAAGAAGCACCAATAAAATTATGCACAATAAATACCCTTCTTTCACCTACATGATTTAGCACATTGTAGAGTGGCAAACTCTGGTAATATAAGTTGGATTGACTCTCAGTTCAGAAAAATAAAAAATTCCATGTTGATTAATTGACTGTAAATGTATTCATTTTGTCACATGATGCCTATACTGGTCTGCGCGATATCTTCTAATACTACTACTACTACTACTACTACTACTACTACTACTACTACTACTACTACTACTACTACTACTGCTGCTGCTGCTGCTGCTGCTGCTACTACTACTACTACTACTACTACTATTATTATTATTATTATTATTGTTGTTGTTGTTGTTGTTACTTTTTTGTCCAAGATAAAAAATTGAGTAAACTATTAATATTATTTTAAAATTAAGTTTACTTTTTTAAAATTAATTTATAAAATTTCTATTTTATATAATAATTAAAAAGTTTTTTTGTTTGTTTTTAACATTTATGATTTACAGAAATTACAAAAAATTTCAATCATATAATAGCAAAATAAAATTTCATTGATTAAATACACGTTAACTACAATTCTTATCTAGTTTAATCAACATATAAAATATTTAGTTTATATAACTATCTGTAATAAGCAGAGGAAAATTATTTTCATAAGAAAACTACACTATGAAAGGTATTTATAATACAAACGTAAAACTGTTTGAAACAATATTTAACCCTCTCATTAACATATTGTGAAAATACTGGTCTTTTACTTGATGCTTCAATTCTTTTATACATTAAAATTACATTTCTTACATGATTTATTATTCTTAAAATTAAAACCAGTTAAAATATTTTACTAGATCAAATGAACAGGTAGATTAATGATAGTTTTTTTTTTTTTTTTAAATGTCATAGCATCGGCCGGGACGCGAACCCGCAACCTGGGCAACTGCCTGCAAGTGCAAGGCAGTCACGCTGACCTCTTGACCACCAATGCAAGACAGATTAATGATAATTGTAAGCAGATAAACAAATAAAAAAACCTGTCTTATCCATTACCATTAAAATTTATTTTAAAATTTTTCAACGATAACCTTCCATTATTTTTTTTTTACATGTTTTTGTAAAAAAAACTTGTTCATGACAACTTTTGATAAGCTTTTTTTGGTTTAGATGATCACTTTTTTTTTCACAGGTCAAAGCATCGGCCAGGAAGCGAACCCACGGCAACTGCTTGTAAGGCGGCTGTGCTGACCACTCGGTCACCAACGCTTGACTAGATGATCATTTTGATATGACTCACACATCAAATTCTTTTTGTTTTCTGATTGTAATAATAAAAAAAACTATATACGTGTTGATTAAAATGGTGGTGCCAACATGAAATATGTATTAAAAAGACACGTAAATATTTTTATTTAAAACATAATTTGTCACTATTATTAACCATTGCTTTGTTCAATAAATCATTTTAAGTAAGTCTTTTCAATAATCTTTTAAATTCATAGTCTGTAAAACTTGCCTCAAGTACTGAAATTGATGACCAATATTCTAAATAGAATTTCAGTTATTCAGATATTATAAAAATATTTCAAAAAGTATTAATTCCAAAAGAAAAATGTCATTCAGTAGATACATATATACAAATATATGATAACCACTATATTTTGTTCCAAATCCCTTTCACATACAGCATACATACCATGTAATAGTTCATATTTTGTTCATAATATTTGATTACAATAAAATATATATTGATTATTAAACTTCAGAATACTGTACTTCTCAACATACACATATATAATTTAGGTGTTTTATATATATATATAGTAAAATTATAGAATAAACAAAATTTTATAAAAATGTAGGTATTAATAATAAATTGAGCAGCAACATTTGCATATATTTTACTGCGTGTGTACTTCCTTATTCACATTTATTTAAAAAATAAAAATAATAAAAAAACTTACTGTATCATATTTTTATTTTTTTAAATAAAATAGTAAAATGTCCCATTTTTATTTCAATTAAGTACATTCTTAACCAGGTTTCTCAGCCTTTTTTTCTCTGCAGACCACTTACACTCCCCCCCAAAATTCCATGTACTGATAAAAATAATTAAAATAAATTATCTTATTTTTTATATGTGATATATATAATATTCAAATGTGAGTATATTGTCTATACCAAATATATTAAATTTAGTATAATTAAATGGACATATTAAGGTTCTATCTGTCAGAGATCAGAATCACATAAAGTACATATGTATAATAATAATAATATTGGTATCAACAAGGGCTTTGAGTGTTCCATCATCGAATTTTTAAGGATTGAAAGTGAAGAAGATTTATTTATATTCATTGTGGAAAAGTTTGATTTTAATGACTAATCTGAATTCCTTTCTAGGAACCATTCATATTCTTGATTATTTAAATCTGTGTTGTTTCTAAGATTTCTGAAACAATTTGTAATCAATAAATTCATCTCACAGAAGTTCATTTTGGATGGAAAATATTTTTCAAAACCATCATACCATCATTATACATGGTGACTTGTGCATGTCTTGGAGTTTATTAATAAAATCATAATAAGGAGCAAACAGATTGCAGTTGCTTTCTTTTACTCTTCCCACACCAAAATTGATTTTTTTTAAAAATTCATCAAGTTTTTATATAATGGAAATACATTCTTCTTTTTTCTCTGCTGACTTAAATTTAAATCATTAATGTAGAAAAATATATCAGTTAAGTAAGCTAGTTTTTCAGCCCATTCGATTTCATAAAAATAATTTGCAAATGAAGATTTTTTTTAACCAAGAATATGTCTGCTTCTGCTTTTAATTCAGTTAGCCTTCTTAGCATTTTACCTCAAGAAAGCCATCTGACTTCAATATGAAATATTAATTTATTAAGTTCTGCTCCAATTTCTTGACAAAGTAGTGTGAGTAGACTAGAATCATAGACTCAACTCTAGCTGCTAAATATTGCTGATGTATTGTGCAATGTGTAGTTAATAAACCAGGTATTACTACTGTTGAATTTTTTTAGTAACCCCATAATGCTTGCCCATCATACTGTGTTTTAGTACATAAAGCTACACATTTTTTCCTATCCAAATCATGTTTATTAATGTAAGAATTTAAGTCACTAAAAATTTCATTGCTTGTGGCACTTGAGAAACATGGCTCTAGACAATATTTTTATTTTCAATGACTTTTTTTTCTAATAAAATATAATAGCAGTCTCATTTTCAGACTACTCTCTCTCTAGTTGTTTTAACATCTTCAAGTTTGTATTTATTTTATAAATGTTTATAAATTTTGTAAAACTTTTAGCATTATAATTAAAAAAAAACATTTTATTATGCAAAAATATTATATACAAAATGCAGAAAGGATAGTAAAAAAAATTGTATGTGTTTTCAATATAAATCGTTTTTTATTACATTAATAAACATGTTCACCCATGTTACTCTAAGACAAAAAAAGAATTAATATTGTATTGTAAAATTTTAAACCTACAAATTTTAATGTTTTCTATTTTTAAAGAATGTGATTTTTAATTTGATAAAGAATGAAAATTATTTGATTATATCACATGTAAATAGAGATAATTTCACCCTTGTTTATGTTCTCAGATAAAAGTTAAATAAGTTTTTTCTCAACCTATATGACAGCTTTTATTCTTGGGTTTTAATATATAGTTATATATGTATGTATAAAAATATGTATAATATAGCTTTTATTCATTACTAAAATTTTATTAAAAATAGTATAGTTTATAAATTTATAGATACACAACCATTATTCAAATAAGGCTATTGAATAACTCGCATGTTATGTTGTATTCAATAGCATCTCTACTTATGTATCTGACATATTAATATAATATACTTTAATAATACACAAATATAACATTTTTAATCATAGCATTAGAAATATAAGTGCAGTATAACAATTTATTGACAATTTAAACAAAAATTGTCAAAAAGGAACCATGGAAAGCATTAAAAATTATAAGATCCACATTTAGGCAAATCCTTAAAACTGATTTATTATCCAAACAATATAAAATATGTGATGTTATAATAAATCATTAATGATAGGTACATTTGAAATAAAGGGTGGTTCATGGAAGTATAATAAATGTTTATTAGTGATATTTTATTATTATTTTTTTATCATTAGTATTATTTAACCTATTAAAATGGCATATATAGAAGAAAATAAAAAAAATCATATACAAATTTTTAAATAAGATAGAAAAATGAATGAAACAGAATACTAATAAAATTAATTTGTGTTTTAAATAAAATATGGATATTTTTAAAAAATATGGAGCAGAGCCTTAAAAATAAGAATCAAGGATTAGAATGCCTGGAATAGTGTTAAAGAAATACAAGTAAAAAGTTTGAGTGTATGAAAGATGAGATAAAAAGAAATTCAAATTATAGAAAATAAATTCAAAATAAAAAAAAAAGCAATAAATATAACTAAATCAATTGGGAAATGAAAATAGAATGAATTCAGAAATATATGGAGGCAAGTTAGAAAGTTTAAACATAAAATTTGAACAAATGGAAAGTCACTTTAAGCAGGACTTTCAAAATTATGTGGATTCCAATTTAAAAAAAAATATGCAGGAAAATATATAAATTATCAAAGAAAACATTTAAGTTCATCCTAAACAAATACCTATTATAAACAAATATGGAAATAAATATAAAAAAATATTTCTTGGAAAAATATTGGGAAACACAAATGATTTAGTTATTATAAAATGCAAAGTTGTAAATACGGTTATTTCAAACCTAACTTTAAGGACTTTTGTTAATTACAAATTTAAAGAAACATTGATAGAAATAAAAGTTTACCATTAATGTACAAAACAAATGTTAGTATGGAAGTGCAGGATTTAATTGCAACATTTATAAATAGTTAGAATGCCCATATTATGGTAGTATGGTATTGGGAAATCAATCTGCCATTTTAATTTATGATAATGGGTATAGAAGAAATATAATCAATTTTATGCCACTCTGAAATGATTATCACATACAAATCATCTAGATGATGGTACATTATATGTATCTTTAAGTATATAAAGGCTTAAAATATTATGTTAATAGAAAAAAGATTGCGGTGAAAAGATTGTAAATATAAGCACTTCTAAATTATCAAAAAAAAAAAATAATGTAGTTTATGAAATTGATTATCAAGATAAAAATACTAACAAATTTAGTCCATTAAAGCAAAGCATTGGAAATATTACACTTAATATTTTTATACCCTAATACACTTATAAATTTAATGTTGGTAGAAAATTTTTGTATATTAGAAAATAAAAATAAAATAAAAATTGCGATCATCAAAGCACATCTATATGATTTGATAAATAATGAAATTTAAGTAATTGTTTCTTGCCTAGTTTGTAAAAATGAGTAGAAATCATAATTGTTTTAAATCTAGAAGATTATGTATATGATTAAATTTTTACATTCTGCTAGTGATAAATACATACACAAATGTAAAGATTATTGAAATAATATTATAGTTCTATGAAAATTGATATTTTAGTAAAAACTATTAATTACTACAAGTCTAATAGTTATTTTATAATTTATAATAGAAATAGTAGCTTCACCTCCTATGGAATAATTAGTTTTTGATAATAAAGACCAAATAGTAAATTTTTAGATACATTATAATAATTTTCATATTCTAGCTATGAATGTATTAGAAAATGTTATAATTCTAACTCAGCAATTAAATCAAGGTTTAAAAACTTGGTATTCCAAACTCTATTTTTTTTTTTTTATAATGGAAATTTAATCAATCTTTTATATCAGAACAGAATGTTCAATAGATCAAGAAAATACAACATGATCTTGATAAAAAGTTCTGTATTATGATAACAAATAAATTAATGGCATATAATTTTATTTCCATGCAAAAACTGCTGATTAATTAAGTGGGGATAATTTATCATCTGTTTGTTTATTATTGTTATTATTGTTGTTTTTTGTATAACAAACATAAACTCAATATTGGTGTTTGAGTATTATGTGAAAATCTTTAGTGTAAGAAAAACCCAAGAATATACTTATAAAAGTTTTGTGATTTTTATAAAGAGTTATTCAAAATTAACCAGTTATGTGACAGCAATTCATTTATGATTAGAGGCAATAAAGGAATAGAAGATTTTTATAATGATAGAAGTTTATGACCTTTCTACAAATATAAAACTAATCAAACACAATAATAATAAAATTTAAATTAATGAGAAATATTTTAAGTTAATTTAAAAAAGTTTTATGAAGAAAAATATATTTGTTTTCATAGAGGGGGAGACAATGTGGCAGAGTATTTACTATGAAGATGATGTATAAATAATTTTATTTTTAAAATGTACTCAAGAATGGAATCAAGCATACATAAAATATATATTTACCATTATATTAATATTTATATGTTAAACAAATATCATCAAAATTGGAAAAGAATAAATATCGTTACATTGTTCTTCCATAAAATAATAATCAGAAAATAATAAATTCTTTACAACAGTTATCTAAATATCTTTTTTTTTTATATTTGTAAGCCTTTTTCAGCAACTGATTTGGTGCCCTTTTCATATATTAATAATCTATTACATTAATGAAATTTTTTAGACATAACACCACCTAATGCGCAATAATGAAATTAAAACAAAGAATAACAATATAAATCATTAAGAAAAATCAAAACCTGCATATATAAATCCAGTAATTACAAAATAATTGACTATATCATAACAATACAATAAATAAAATAAATTACAAGCATTTTTTTACAATTATATAGATGTCAATTTATATAATTTTCCATTCATTTTTAATTAACCAAATTTATAGAAGTCTTGTAAATCTTCATACAATTATTTAAATTATTTTTAATATAGTATGTTTCATATATTTGTTTTCTTTTTGGATCTTTGATGTATCTAAGAAGATAATTGTTTATTAGCAATAAAATTTTGAAGAAAAAAAAGATAATTGAACAGTTTTGTTTCTATATATTGTAACAATTTTAATTTTAAAATATTTTTATTTTTTGAATATGAAATAAAAAATATATCTGTTTGTGACATTAAAAGTCATCATCATGCAATATTATGATTTTAATTCTTAAAAAAATCCATCTGAAAGTCATCTATGAAATATTTATCTTAAATTATAAAAATCTGTAAGTGCATAATACATTTAAAAGAAGAAGAAATACTTGAAAGAATTGGTCATTTGTGAATAAAATAGGATATTAAACTGAAATTGTCTGTTTTTATGAGCACTATAAAATAATCTCTTTGAAATTATATATAATATTTTATCCATAACAAAAATCTGAACTTTAAGGAACATTTTTAATTAAGAAAACATTTCTGTGGAAACATTTTAATAATATTAAATACACAGAGAAGTTCAATATTTTTATTTATGTGATTTAATAATATTATAAATAATTATATTTATATTTATATTTATATTATTATAAAAATAAAAACCTCTAATACAAAAATAGGGAATTAATATTTTATATTAGTAATAGTATAGGAATTTCATTTGAAATAAAAATGATCAAAAGCAAAATTAAATATATGTGTATGGGAAAAAAGAACCAATTACTAATCCACTTTATTTTTTTGAACTAAGATTTAAATATATATTCTAATTGTCAGCTAGTAATTTGGATTATTTATTCTTATTTATTTAAAGAGTATTGTAATTGTCAAATTGTAACAATTAATTTGTATTCTAGTTAGAATATTTGAGTGGGGAATTATATACCTATTAAAATATTTTGCATTTGAAGCAAATTAAGCTTAATTAAGTCTATTTTTGTGCTTATATTATTAATTACATAATTATATAATTAAGATATTAAATCCTGATATCCTATAAAACATGAACTCATATGAATCTCTAATTGATTAATTCTCATCTGGAATAGATAGTAAAAAAGTAAAGATTAGAATCACCATCATTTTGTCTTATTAATGATATATTCTAAGATTAAATAAATTTTCAAGTAAAATTGAAAAATATCAGTCCACTATAATTGATTGCGAAGTAATACAATATTTCATTTGAGATATAATTAAATGTTGAGTGATTCATTTGATTCAGGTTTAAACTGATTTTAAAACAAAGATATAAAGGAAAACCTAATTTGTTGCATTATATTTTGGGTGCATAATTAATCACATATATTACAATAAAGCCGCCATACTTTTTGTTATATTTTTGTATCCAAAAAATCTATTATAATATGTATATAAAATTTAACACTGTCTATTTTTGTATTAGTAATGATAAATAAAATAAAAAATCATATAACATTAGAATATTAGCTAAAAACAAATTTGTATTAAAATTCTCTCCCAACCATGGTTTCATCTATTAACAAATAGAACTTCTTAACTAAAATTTGAAATAAATACAAACACATATATTTACAAAACAGAAGTAGCCATCTCATTATTACTTCAAAAATAATTCATCTTTAATGTCAACTGGTGTTTTCATGAAATCGATGACTTCATATTCAAAAAGATTTAAAATTTATATGATAAACTTTTTTAAATCTGAGATCATTAATTTCATGAAAACATTCTTTGACATTAAAAGTGGGTGATTTTTGAAGTGATTTGGGATACTTTTGTCTTGTATATATGCGTGTTTGTATTTATTTTTAATATCATTTGAAAAGTTATATTTTTAGCTAATATATTAATGCTATATGTTTTCTATTATATATGTAATGCAAACTATTATTTATTTCATTCATTTTATGTAAACTTTATTTAAAATAATAAATGTGAAATATTAATATAAAAATAAATACATATTTACTTAGTTTATCCTAATTTTAGGATCAAAAACTAATCCCAAAATGCTTAATTTTTTTCATTGATGAACAGATTTGAGATTGAAGCTTAAAGCATTAAAGCATAAGAAAAAAACTTACACCTACTATTAATAGAATGAGGTCTCTCCTTTATAAATATCTAACTTATGAATTATAGTATACTAAAAAACATTTTCTAAAAAGAATTATAAATATTGTTTAAAATTTTTTTTTTTTTTGGTTTCTATTGTTTTCCATCAGAATATAAAAATGCTGAACATTTTGAATGTTTGAAGTTATATAATTTTTATAGTGGCTCTGACCTTTCAAAATTTTAATCACATTATATATATATACAAATAAAATGTCCGTCAATTAAAAACTATTGTAATAACAATAAAAATAATAAATATAACAGGAACTAACTATTAGAGATAGTCTTTCAATCTGCAGAAGTACTTTCAGCTAATTCCTAGAAGAAATTAACTGAAAGTACTTCTGCCGATTGAAAAATGCTATATAATAATTAATTACCGTGATATTTATTATTTATATTGTTATTTATTGGAACTGATTAAATATGTGTGTATACTAACTTCAGTTATAGCTCCACTGACTTGAGCGGCATTTGTAACTGATTAAATATGAGGATCATGTTGTATCCTAAGACATAGCCTAATTATTGATTACCATTTGTAATATAATAAAAATAATAAACAAAGGAAGAACAATCCTCATTTAAAAATGCTGTGAATTGTAGTGTCATTTGATACAGAATGAAAATAATAAACTAAACTAAAATGGAGATCAATCAATGAATAACAATCTAATCCTTAAGTTAGTAAAACAATGATAATAATCTTTGTTATAACCTAATAAATTCCAATAGCATTTAAATCAGACATAAAAGAAATAAAACATTACTTCAAACTACCCTAAAATATAATCATTATTTGCAATATATCAAAGATAAAGTAATAAAACTAAAGATCACTGTTTTATAAATAATAGTATATTCCTATAATATAGATTCATTGCAATAGAATGAAAATAATGATAAAGAAATACACAGATAAACTTTAACCAAAAGTCAAACATTATTTTTATTCCTATTTAAATGAAATGATTCATAAATTGATGAAATAATAATCTTTATATGCCCTACAAGTTTACAATATCATGATACCTAACAAAATATACAACTCAATAATTGATTTCTAATTGCCACTAAATAAAATAAAAGTATTGTTATCTCAATCTTGCTATTCCACTACTACCAATACATTCTTATTAACTAAGTCAAATATAATAAGATTAAATACTTAATAATAATAATACAAAATTAATTAACCCAATGTATTTTTTTTCCATTTTCATCAACTTGATATATTATAAAGTCAAATCATCCTATAAAATAATCTTAAGATTTTCAATAACCAATCATAACAATATATAAAATAAATGATAAGTTCTTATTTGATGCTTATTCTGAAAATCGACAAATCACATCCAATTACTCTTTGGTTTATTAAAAATAACTTATTAAAACTTTAGACTACAACTGTCAAAGCATATGAAAGATTGGTAGATTTATTGTAGACAAATATTAATATTAAAATTTAATATTTAAACTAAGTTTATGATCCACACTAATGAACTTAATTATAAATAAAAACACTCTAATTTGTAACAGAATGAAATATATTACCATTATCAGCTTTATAACTGAATAAGATTACTATCTGCATGTCTGTATAATAATTTAATGTAATATTCTTTTTAATCAATACTGATCTAAAATAAAATACATGAACATTTCATTGCAACTACTTTTATTCATTTTTAATAATAATTATATTTGTGCCTTTATCAGTAAGCAAATATGAGATAGTGTGAATAGTTGAGGGTTTCTTGAAAGTCTGAGTTCAAATCCCTTATATTTACAAATCAAATCATATATAATTTCTATTTTAATATATCTATTACTTATTACTAACAAAATAATTACAATAACCTTTCAATTGCTTATTAGATATTTAAGAATGTCAAAGAAGTTAATTTATTATGGTATAAGATCTATACCTGATCAGATGTAATTATATTTTTTTACCCATCCTGTGTTTTTTGATTTCTGAATTATTTTTATAAGTGCTTCTAATAAATTATGTGATATAATCAATTAGTGGATATCATCTCCTTCGACTTCATTTAACGAATAAATTTGCATTGTAAAATTGAATGACAATCAAGCAAGTTTATTTGTTTTAAATTAATTCAAAATGTATTAACAAATTTATGTAAAATAAAATTAAAAATATATATATGACAAAAAAACATTTAAAATTTATACATATAATTCAATTATGCTTTAAGCAGTAGGTTTTCAATTGAATATTTAACTTCATATTTAAATAGGTAATTGCATACAAACATATATGTTTATGTAACATACAAAAAAAAGGTGGAATGTTCATACGTTCTGAAATATGAGTTCAAGATATATTTTCCTTTCTATATTTCATATAAAATTATAGTTCATTGAAATGTGTATATATATATATATATATATATATATTGTAACCGGCCGCTTACTCCGATCATATAGGGATTGTGAGCTCCGAAACAAACATGACATAGCGTAAAGCTTTATTTATTTTCTTCTATCGATAACTGTTCACTATCAATACAAGGGGGCGCCAGATACGATGATTTAATTATAATTTAACTTCTCGCATCACCTTACGTCATATCAAAACGATTTCGAAGTCTAATCCCGCCCACAAGCTCAAACTCCCAGCATGGACCAATAGGGTCGCTCAGGGTCGCGATGTAATTGTTTTCAAAATTACTATTCTGGTAAAAGACGCTATGATAACCAATGGAGAAGACGCTTGATTAACTAACTGATCGATCCAAGCATTGGACCGGGTCATTGGTTATTTGGGACCAATACGATTATTCGTTTATATCTCTAAACAATTAGAAGCTTATAAGATCATCCCCCCTATATCATACCGTCCGGTAGAATTATTTACTCCAGCTATATTTACAACTTATTGACATTTATTTATATTTTATAATAGGCCCTCCCAACTCTTAAATCTATCTTAACTACGGAATAAATAAATAAATAAATAAACATCGTGACTTACGGCACGATGTTTGTAAGTGACATTTTAAAAAAAAGCAACAAGGTTTAAGAAAGATAAATCTAAAGTAATATAATTAACTATATGAATAAATGCTAACTTTATTAATAATCAAGACGAAAAATAGAATAAAGATTTAATTATAGGAAATGATTTGAGAAATGCTCGACTTGTTTAAATACTGAACAAATTTATTGAATATAAAAAAAAAGCACATTGGTTAAAAGTTTTATTTACACGCACACACACGCATTTACGCACTCGCACAGAAAAGAACATATTATATATCATAAAATATGGATGATAGAATATAAATTTCCTTTTTTTTTACATTTTTTGAAGGTAAGTGTTATAAATTATAAGATAATAATTAGGGTCAAAGTTCATATTTGAAAAGTCCTGAGATTTAAATTTTAGGAATTGCATAGTGTTTGATTTTACGAAGGTTGAGATTACAATAATAAGTTACAATAATAAGTTTTTAAATATAATGAATTACGGAATATTTTATAGTTTAATTTACGAAATCAAAGTTAGTTAATTATGAGATTGCCTTTTTTAAAAGTTTACGTATGGAATGAATGAAAGCATAAAAAAAATAAAGTGTTTACCTAGGATTTTGGCTTATTCTTCCGCTGCTTCTAATTAAGTGGAGGTTTGAACATGGGAGATGATGTTTTCCATAAGGAGGTTGTTCATTTCTTTTAAAGTTGAGCGTAATAAATCAGGATGATTCATGTATTTCACGGAACATTATTGAACTGGTTGGAGCACTAATTTTAGATGGTAATATTATTAAGTATTCATAGCGACGGAGATGTTCTGGTGGCGGAGCGTCGATCAATCACTGAAGGGTTTCCTAGCCCCTCATGACAGTCGACGCTCTAAATATTAATTTCATATCGATCATCTTGAAAACGGATAGCACAAACGAAGTATTTTGAATTAAATTGAATTTTGAGAAAATTGAACAAAAAATTGACAATTTGACTTAGCTTCTCTTAACATTTTTTTTTCTCTAGATTTTGCTTGATATTTATATGGGTTGGATCTTATCTGAGGATCGAATCTCCCCCCAGAGTTCCATGTTCTTAGAGTTGTCGTTGGGGTCCGTGTCCTACTCAATCCATGTGCTTAAGGCAATCTTATGTTTAGGCAATCTCATATTGCAATCTCAGTTAACAAACTTATATTCATTCACACCTTGGATGCATACGTGTGTGCGTGTCTTACGAGAACAATGTAATTTACATTAGCTAAAAGTCGAGCATTTAATCTTTCTCAAAATCATTTCTATAAGCTTTTACTTTTACTACAATTATAATTTAAAATATCCCTTTTTAATTACCCCCGCGGCATATACAAGTATAAATTATTTATTGATATTTATAATGGCATATTATTTTTCATTTTTTAGAGAATATTATTTTAGTAAATTATGTTAAAGCCTTAAACTATTTAATTAGACATATTAATATTTTATTTTACAAGTGTATTTTAGAAAGTATGGAAAGAAAACTATATCTATTTTTTATCATAAGTTGTAAGAAAATAAAATAGAGTATTTTACATTGCTTGAGTGTGTGTGTGTTTACATATACCGACTTTGTCTCGGTATATATCCCCGCGATCCGTCCAAAAAAAATTAAAATGTGAGGTTTGGCATTTTAATTTTTTCACAATAAAATTATTTATTTTCTTTCTCTCCCTCTTTCTTTGCTCCGCTCCGTGTAAGCCGACTATCCTACAGTTCGACTTCCCCTCACATAAAGAAAACGAAGTGGCAGGTCATGTGGTCAGGCTCGGATTGACATCTACGAACTAAACTCGGCGTGCCATAATTGGTATATCTTGCCCAATCTGGTACAGGCACCCTGGGTGGAAGGTTGGCATGGGGATGGACATTTCCGAAGTCCCGCGATGCAAGGTTACGAACATATAGGCATTCTCTTACGGCCTATCTAATGGAAGGCAGGGGGATGGACCTTTCCGAAGTCCCCTCTGCAAAAACGACAACATGTACGAGGTAGCGAATAATCTTTTATAGTACAATAAGCATTCGAAATATCCGAGCTCTGTACCTCCTAACACAATGGTAAATAGTGAGGGAAGGAACAATAATAGAGCACTCTCGTGATCCGGCTTTTCTTTCTTTCTTTAGGTGGTCTAGTTGAAGTCGGGCGACGTTCTTTGATCTAAAATGGCTTTCAGGAATATTGACTTATTAAAAATGGCTTTCAGAAATATTGACTTATTTAAAATGGCTTTCAGAAATGTTGACTTATTTAAAATGGCTTTCAGAAATGTTGACTTATTTATCTCGAATAGTTTCCTTTCGTGTTTAGTTATCTGCGGTCGGCTGTGATTGAAAAGATGCTTTATTAACCCCCCTTCCCCCCTTGTTATTGTATGATGTGATGCGACGTGTAGGTCCTTTCCGGTCCGAGGTCATTTTCCTTCAGTTCCAGTTGTTTATAAGTCGTGCTCCGGTAATCGTATTCCTTTGGCAAATCCGTGTTCGTCAGCGTGTTTTTAGCCTAAATTTTCATTAGTATCGATCTGGTGGTAGCTTTCTCCTCTCTGGTTCTTGTCTCGGCCTCTCTATCTGCCTTCCCCGTCCTTCCGCTCGCTCGAACTTGGCTATGGCGTCCCCCATCTCGTGGATGCCCTTGTCATCCCGGCTTATCATCATCCGCCTGATGTCTGTCGGCATGTTGTGTCGGATGATCGAGATGATTTGCTCTTCCGTCATGTGATACGCTGGCAGCTGCTGGAGGCCGGCCACCTGCCTGTAATAGAACTGGGTTATCGTCTCGGTAGGTTTGAACCCGTACTTTTCATTGGTGATGTGGAAGTAGATCCCCTCTTGTCTGGTGGCGTTCCAAAAGCTTCGTAGGATCTCTTCTCGATATTCCACGAATGATCTAGGTTTAAACTCGATCGTTCGCCACCAATCTCTAGCTGGTCCTTGTAGGTATGTGCTGGCAATATTGATTTTGTCCGGCTCCGGCTTAGAGGGCTCAGAGAACAGGTTCCGTGCGCTCTCCACGTGGTCCATCGGACTCTCGTTTTCACCTGCCCTGAAGATTTCAATTTTTATTTGCCTTTCGGCCCACGACTGGCTCGGTTCCCGCACATTTATTCTCCGTTCGAATTTCTTTTCCAATTCCTCCAGACGTTCGGCCATAATCTCTCTCGGTATGTTCTGTTGTGGCTCGATTCCTTCTATCTTTCTATCTATCGCGTCCACCTTTCGTCTTACGTCCTCCAATTCCGCCTTTGCTTCTTCTATCTCGGCTTTTGCTGCGCCGATCTCTATTTTTATTGAGGTGATTTCAGTCTTTATTTCGTCGGTCTTTATTTCCTCTTTGCTCTCCTCCTCCTCTGACTCTCCTGTGTCTCCCTTCACTATTTTTCGTATCTCCCTAATGAGTTCCTCTCTCTCCTCCTTTCTCTCTCTCCTTCTTTCTTCCCTATCTTCCCTCATCTCTCTCATCATTTGGCTCATCATTCTTATGAGCATTTTTATGTCTGATTCGGCCTCTTCTTTAACCTCTATCTTCTTGAATGTTATAGGGCTTTCCCCTGTCTCCTCCCACGCAGTATCGTTATTGCTGTCCATTTGATAAAAGATAACTTTTTGTTGATGCTTACAGGAACGTGATTATTTTATTTTTTGATTTATTTTTTTTTGATACAAGTGATTAATCGACGTCCGCGCCTCTATCTCCCGCTATGTTTTTTTTTTTTATTTATTTTATTTCGCTCCGGCTCCAAATGTTTTATTAAAAGGTTTGCGATATTGTGAATCGCTGTATTTTGTTCCGTTTACTTATTTTCCTTTTCTCCCTTTGTATTCGTCCAAAGTTTTTGTTTACATGAAAAAATTTTTTTTTTCGTCCTTTACGAGGTTCGGCCGCTTTTGGCTAATATTTTGATTTGCTTCTCTAAAACATTATTTGTATTAACTTCACGTTTGGAAGCGTCATTTGTATTAGCCTCACGTTGGAAGCGCCAATTGTAACCGGCCGCTTACTCAACCGATCATATAGGGATTGTGAGCTCCGAAACAAACATGACATAGCGTAAAGCTTTATTTATTTTCTTCTATCGATAACTGTTCACTATCAATACAAGGGGGCGCCAGATACGATGATTTAATTATAATTTAACTTCTCGCATCACCTTACGTCATATCAAAACGATTTCGAAGTCTAATCCCGCCCACAAGCTCAAACTCCCAGCATGGACCAATAGGGTCGCTCAGGGTCGCGATGTAATTGTTTTCAAAATTACTATTCTGGTAAAAGACGCTATGATAACCAATGGAGAAGACGCTTGATTAACTAACTGATCGATCCAAGCATTGGACCGGGTCATTGGTTATTTGGGACCAATACGATTATTCGTTTATATCTCTAAACAATTAGAAGCTTATAAGATCATCCCCCCTATATCATACCGTCCGGTAGAATTATTTACTCCAGCTATATTTACAACTTATTGACATTTATTTATATTTTATAATAGGCCCTCCCAACTCTTAAATCTATCTTAACTACGGAATAAATAAATAAATAAATAAACATCGTGACTTACGGCACGATGTTTGTAAATGACATTTTAAAAAAAACAACAAGGTTTAAGAAAGATAAATCTAAAGTAATATAATTAACTATATGAATAAATGCTAACTTTATTAATAATCAAGACGAAAAATAGAATAAAGATTTAATTATAGGAAATGATTTGAGAAATGCTCGACTTGTTTAAATACTGAACAAATTTATTGAATATAAAAAAAAAGCACATTGGTTAAAAGTTTTATTTACACGCACACACACGCATTTACGCACTCGCACAGAAAAGAACATATTATATATCATAAAATATGGATGATAGAATATAAATTTCCTTTTTTTTACATTTTTTTGAAGGTAAGTGTTATAAATTATAAGATAATAATTAGGGTCAAAGTTCATATTTGAAAAGTCCTGAGATTTAAATTTTAGGAATTGCATAGTGTTTGATTTTACGAAGGTTGAGATTACAATAATAAGTTACAATAATAAGTTTTTAAATATAATGAATTACGGAATATTTTATAGTTTAATTTACGAAATCAAAGTTAGTTAATTATGAGATTGCCTTTTTTAAAAGTTTACGTATGGAATGAATGAAAGCATAAAAAAAATAAAGTGTTTACCTAGGATTTTGGCTTATTCTTCCGCTGCTTCTAATTAAGTGGAGGTTTGAACATGGGAGATGATGTTTTCCATAAGGAGGTTGTTCATTTCTTTTAAAGTTGAGCGTAATAAATCAGGATGATTCATGTATTTCACGGAACATTATTGAACTGGTTGGAGCACTAATTTTAGATGGTAATATTATTAAGTATTCATAGCGACGGAGATGTTCTGGTGGCGGAGCGTCGATCAATCACTGAAGGGTTTCCTAGCCCCTCATGACAGTCGACGCTCTAAATATTAATTTCATATCGATCATCTTGAAAACGGATAGCACAAACGAAGTATTTTGAATTAAATTGAATTTTGAGAAAATTGAACAAAAAATTGACAATTTGACTTAGCTTCTCTTAACATTTTTTTTTTTTCTCTAGATTTTGCTTGATATTTATATGGGTTGGATCTTATCTGAGGATCGAATCTCCCCCCAGAGTTCCATGTTCTTAGAGTTGTCGTTGGGGTCCGTGTCCTACTCAATCCATGTGCTTAAGGCAATCTTATGTTTAGGCAATCTCATATTGCAATCTCAGTTAACAAACTTATATTCATTCACACCTTGGATGCATACGTGTGTGCGTGTCTTACGAGAACAATGTAATTTACATTAGCTAAAAGTCGAGCATTTAATCTTTCTCAAAATCATTTCTATAAGCTTTTACTTTTACTACAATTATAATTTAAAATATCCCTTTTTAATTACCCCCGCGGCATATACAAGTATAAATTATTTATTGATATTTATAATGGCATATTATTTTTCATTTTTTAGAGAATATTATTTTAGTAAATTATGTTAAAGCCTTAAACTATTTAATTAGACATATTAATATTTTATTTTACAAGTGTATTTTAGAAAGTATGGAAAGAAAACTATATCTATTTTTTATCATAAGTTGTAAGAAAATAAAATAGAGTATTTTACATTGCTTGAGTGTGTGTGTGTTTACATATACCGACTTTGTCTCGGTATAATATATATATATATATATATATATATATAAATATATATATATATATATATATATATATATACAAATATTCATACAAAAATGAATCTACTTATTTGTTGATGTATATTTAAGAGAAGAAAATAAAATTAATACTTTTTACAATATACTTTTTGAAATCCTAATATAAGTGACATACCTGAAGTTAATTTGTAATCAATAAATAAAAAAAATGAATGTTTCAAATTAAAATAATAATTACTATGCTGCAAAATATAAATTCAAACTTAGGAAGACAATTTTCTTACATTTTGGTATATAAATAGATCAATACTTCACTTTAAAATATACTAGTATTTCTATCAATAAATACTATACATTTTCAATGAAGAGAAAAAAGTAGCAATAATAATGATAAATATAAGCAAATGGCCTGTGTAATAGTCTTTAAATATGGCATTTCAAAAAATAGTACCATTTTAGTGGGTTTATTTTTAAATCATGATCTGATATTTTATTATTCCAAAAAAAGTAGAAATACTACAAAAAGCTATAAGATTCAAGGTACATTTTGTTAGTTCCAATATTTTTCAAATATTCAAATATTTTTTTCCTTCAGCAGATAGTTGATCTATATAAAGTTAAAAGTGTGTGAACACTAATTTATATACATGATGATGCAATGTTGATGTCCTTTCATTTAGTAAGTAATTCATAAAACATTACAAGTGAACAAATGCTAGTTTTATCCATGACCATGCTATGGAAATTAAATCCATTTTTATCTGCTGTATAACCTATATATCACGCTGATAAAATTATATTAATTGATTATCATTTTCTTTGTATACATTTTCTGTTGTTAACAATTAGATATTATCATTGAAAAGTAGATATCCATGTTTAAAACTAAGAAAAAAACATTCCGATGGATTTGAAATGCTAAAAATTAATTTTTGATTACTTTTTGTTTTATAATAAATTGTCATTCCTTACAAATACTTGATACACTATAGAGTACCTGGGTAAATATTGTTGCTTTTTACTCCATCATTTGTTCACTTAGCTATTTTTTTTTAAATAAATAAGAAGAAAATCATGTAAAGAAATTTAAATGTGCTTTTGTTGAAGCTAAAACATGAGAGTTTTTTCTCTTCAGTTCTATTTACAACTTTTCCCTTGACGTCTTTAGTAATATAGCAATACTTTTTATTCACTTTTTAATCAAGTCTATTTATTGTTCCATAACTAAAAAAATTATTACCTAAAATTATGACAAATAAAAAAAATCACAGTTATTATATATATATATATATTGTAACGAGCACAGACAATGTTACATCATTTTTTTTTATTATTAAACATTAAAATAAAAAGTTCGCATTTAAAATTTTTTTTTAAGACAGAAAAATTGAAAATAAATTCTACCTTAAACTCGTATATATATAAATCGCACAGATGAGAAAAATTATTAAAATAAAACTTTATTAAAGAAAAAGTATGTTAAAACTAAATTTTAAAAAGATTTGGAGATAAAATTATATCTTTAAATTTATCTTTAAATAAATCTTTGGATTTAGAAAACAGGTTAGTTAATGTTATGGAAATGATTATTTTAATTAGTCCAAGTGAATAAGCCCTTGGGCATTTAAATGTATAAACAACAGTCAGATAGGAAAACAATAGAAACTTTTAGCAAATAAAAAGAAATTCCTATGGAATCGGACCTCAGCGAAAAAACCACCATCATCGATGACATAATGTTGAGTCAATCTTTAAGATTAATATAAAAGGAAAACTTGGAAATTATTATGGATTATTAAGAGAGGACTGAGATGTGTTAAGTCAGAGAGTTGGAGGTGAAGGGATTGAAAGACGCACTTTCAATTCCTACAGTTGTTATAAAAATGGAAAAATGAAACATCGCTTTTCTTATACCGAGGACAACAGGATCATCGGGGGATTTAATGTGGATTCCAAATGGCATGCAATGAATAAAGAGGAATGTTGAAAAAAAAATTGTAAGAACTTTAAAAACATTTTGAAACACTAAGAACTTTAAAATATAAACTTTCTCAGTCTTTAATTTATTAAGAAATAGAATCCTATCTGACCAACATTATTTATTAATTAGTTATAATTTTATTTAATGTATTTCTTTTGTAAAATCATTTCCATTTATTTATTTATTTGTTCTTTAAGTTTTATTATGATTTCTGTTTTTCATTAAACTAGTTATATAAATATTAAACTTAAGTCGGGCGTGGATGGCTATATAGATTTGTAAAGTTATATTAGGGGAGGGTAATCTTAGGTTATTCATTTTGTAGTTGAATTAGGTCAATGGATTGGATATATTGGTGTAATTAGTAGATGTAGTATGAGATTCGCTATGGGCAGAATCGCTATTATACGCCAACACTTCCGTTTTGCCTATGGAAGGGATTATAAGACCTAGAACGCTGTTCCTTTCGATGGAGTTTTTTTATCACTCTTCTTGTCTGATAGATGTAATATTCCTATCTGATGAGAATTAGTTTCTTCTCTTAACCTAATTGTGCTGCCATATTCATATTACATTGAACACATCGATATATCAGATGGATTGAAGTTTGGTTTGACTGCGAACCTTTGGCCTAAGGTTAAACAAGGATTGAATATTTTCTTTTCAAATGCAAATCTATGTAGTCTATTCATACTCGACACTCTAAATAAAGGTGCATTAAATTTAAGTTGGGTATAGACACTTGCATGGGTTCATGACCGGTTGATTATATTTTTGATCGTTTATGTTTATTTGAAATGTTTTTGACCGTGGAATCTATGTAACTGATCTATACTCAACATTTTTAAACAAATCTGTGCGAACTAATAATAGTATAAAATTTAAAATGTAAATTAAAAATCTAAAATAAAAGTAAAAATATTGTTAAATGTTAAAGTAAACATATTAAAATAATAATGTTAAATCTTATATATATATATATATATGCGTAAATAAATTTTTGTATGTTAATTACTGGCAGTGGCTTATTTTATTTATTTTTAATATTGGAATATAATTAGATAAGATATTATATTATTAAATCTCTGCTACTCCCTGAGCTAGTGACTTGGGCTAATGACCGTAATCAAAATTTTAAAAAAAAATATTTTTTTTTACTTACGTATCTGGCTACTTTATAAATTTTTCTAGGTTCAAATACCTAGATGGCACCCTGTAGTGCAGATTACGTTAAGTGTTATTCTCCAGATCATTACAACTGGCACCCAATGTGGGGCCTGAGTTTTACTATACCAGTCCATACTCCCTGAGGAATTCTTTTCCTAATCTTGCACTGAGCATGAAGTGACCAAGATTCAACAGGTAAAGAAATGGATATCAATCTAGCTGATTGTCTGTACTCATGTATATTGGTACTTCCAGCTAAATTGATAGAAAGAGTGGATTGACAGGACTCTTCCAGTTAAAAACACCCTTTAGTTGATATCTTATTTGAATGCCCGAATATTTAGAACAATGGCAAGTACACACCTTTGAAAAATCTATTTACAAAATAGACTTTTGTGCACCACTTCTAGAAAAGAATCAAAAAATGAATTTTTCACCCTCCTAGAAGGATGTGCAATACCATATGTTCAGCGGAGCATAAGAATAAGATTTAACACCCCGGTAGAGCAATATCCCTTTGTGGCTAGCTCAGTCACTCTACAATCTAGGGTCTTCAAATGGGTAAGTTAAATGATTATTACCGGTACATGGTTGATAAGGAAAGAATACATTTTGATCAATATAAATAATAATATGAAAATGAAACAAGTTTAATATTATGATTAAATATTTATTTAATCCCAAATACCCACCACCATTTCATACTAATGATGATATAATAACAAAATACTAAATAATTAATTATCCCAAACCATATATATTCGAGGCGTTGAAATAGATAAAATACAATTTTAAATAAGAAAAATAATAAATCCCTAAAGCTATTTACAATGTTTATAAGTAATGGAAGTGGTCTGAGCTCTTTTTACCCAATAGAAATAAATTTTACTTTGTGTGATTTGATATACAGATATGAGATTTTTGGTCATACAGGCATACACTTTTACTGATAACTTTAAAACCTCTTTATTGATAGCAAATAAAAAAAGACAACTAGGCATATGTATATTTGCAATATGAGATATTTCACTAATTTCATACTTTTCAACAAGTCAACAAGGTTGCATTGGCTCAGATACATAGTATCTATCGTACTTACAATAAGGTACTGTATCTATTTCCCTCTTGTTATAGATAAATTCATGTACATGTATATACATGCATCACAATTATACACTTACTATTACTTTAAATATAAAGTTATTAGAGTACTTGCTTACAGGGAATCTATAATAGATCAATCCCTTCTTGCACTCATCATAAGGTGCAGCAGTAACAAAAAAAACTTAAAAAGGATATACAGTTAAATACATTTTTAGATATTCAGCATGAGATATCATATTTACCAAATATTATGAGCGTATGTATGCATATACATACATGTATATCCATATATGATGAATTCCAAGAGTAACAACAAGAGGAAAATGAATAGCAACAAAAAAAAAGAATCTCATTGCAATCTTTGTTGAAAATACTAGAATTTGAAATAGAAAAATTGACTCAAAGGATTTAAGTAAAAGCTTTATCGTTTATGCCCATAATAACCCACAAATTCATATACATATGCAAGAGACTCTCTTTTTTAAATGATTAATAATAATAACAAAAAATAATATATCTAATCGGAAATATCAAAGTTAATTATTTCAATATTAATAAATATCTTAAAATAAACTTATATCTGCATCTTCATTCTTCTCCTCTGGGCTCTTGAGTGGGCTTCAAGTTTACTGGCTGTATGGTGAAGATTTCATCCATTTAGCAAGGCGGCATTTGTCATCATCATGGGCAGCTGGAATTGGCATGGTCACATCTTGGTGGCTTGGGACAGAGAAAGGGCGGTGCATCGTCTAGTTGACTACCCCACGGTCATTTTACTGGACTCACTGGTAGATTGATTCATATTTTCCTCTGTTTGTATATGATAATAAATTTTATCAAATGTTCATTTTCTATCTTGACTAGTTTATTAAATTCTTAAGAAATCAAGAGTTCTTAAAAGAACTATATAATGGATTTCTTAGAAAATGTCAGCAGCGGTCTAGTCCATAAATTTATCTCTAAGTTGCTAGATGATTGAAAATCTTTGAAGCCAAAGTAGTGAACGACTTGAATGCCAAAGAAAGAATGAATCCCACAGCACTATCAATCCCACTAATAAGAACCAATTCAGATATCCCTCTGAGAAGAATGAATCAGCCAATCCTTTTAATTTAGCTTATCACTTAGATTGCAAACATTCCTTTATATTTTTCCGATTAAATTCTACATTTTAAGTTTGACATCCATCTTAAATAACCCAGATCACTTGCTTACAAAATCAATTCAAAAGAATTTTTTTAAAAGAGATAACAGTTTAATTATAGCATTATCAAACCTTTTGCTTTTGATCAGATTTTTGCAAAAGCAATTAACATTATTTGCTTATGGAATAAAATTACCATCTTTAGAAAAGTAATTAAAAAAATATACAAATATGTTGGAAAATAAAAAAAACAAATACATACAATGACATATCATAAAAAATATACAAAAAGGAAAACAAAAAAAAACACATGAGTTTATTATGCAATATTTTGTATGTCAATTTCATATTACTTTAAATTGGTGTGTGTGGGTATTTTAATGCTCACACCAACTTCCATTATTTAATATAGCACATTTATATATTTGTTGTGCCTAATATGTACAAATCTATATATGTATCTGCTGTAATATTCTTTACAGCAGATTTTGTGCAAGGCCATTTGATAATGCCTGGCACAATATATATAACATTCTCATTTTTAAGATAGAAATAAAGATCCTTACATTTAAACATAAATTAAATAATTAAGACTACATTTTTTTCATACTACAATGGAAATTAACTTTATATATATATATATATATATATATATAAATATATAAAGTTATATATGAAATGTATATATATATTTGAAATATATATATATATATATATATATATATATTTCAAATATAATATACATATAAAACAACAAATATACTAGAAACATTAAACATTTTGATGTATTATTTGTAATCTACTATAGTATATGCAGTGTTGAAAATATGTAATAAAAAAAATAATAATAATTTTATCCAAATTATGTTTTATTATTCACATATTCATTTTAAAATGAATAAAGTCAATTCACAATCTTATACAACACCATTAATAATAAACATTTTTTGTTTATATTACCATTGTCTTATCAACACAGTTCAATGCTTCATAGGTTAAGATATCCACCACCAAGAAAAAAACAATTTTATGATTGATATTTTACCACATACTGAAACTAATCTCAAATTTCAGTAGATACGATTTATATATATATATATATATATATATATATATATATATATATATATATATATTGTGACCTTCTGAATGGGCACAAGTAATTAAGTTGTGTTATATCAGTAATGAATAACTGCATTGTACTAAAAAAAATGAAATTGCCTTAAAATTTTAAAATTAATCTATTAATGGCTCAAAAATTCATATGTGGGCCAACTGTGCATTTTGGTTAGCAACTTTTCAAGCATTTAGTGTTGTTATTATATTTTGATAGTGTTTAATGCAAGGAAGGGGGTGGATTATTACAGAAAGTGTTATGATAGTCGTTGGATTGATGCAAGGTTTGTTTTATTTATTTATAAGATAGTATTGGTGTGTTGAATGGTTTTCTGATTTATTATTCATTGATATCCATTTATTTACTAATATTATAGTCGGTTGTAACCCATAGACATATTAGGTATGTTTTAGTTAGTATAATTTAATATTCACATAGCAGCGTATATGTATGAATGTATCATTATCTCATTTCCATTTCATATCCTAATTACAACAAACAATATATTCAAACTTACAATAAAACATTTAAATTACAGTAATTATTTTTAATAATTTTGCAAAAATATATCTTCTTTAATGATTAATGCATATATGAATTAGTGAATTATTTGGCCAACCTAAATAATATTATAAACCATTTTATTTAATAGCTAATTGATATTCATTTGTTTTAAGTTTGTAAAAAGCTTTTTTTTTTTATTATTTGACGAAGGTCAAAGTATTTTTATTTATTTTTTATTTTTTATTTTAAATATTAATTAAGTGTTAAAAAAGGAAAAAAAACATGGGAGTCAAGCTTCTGCTGATCATGTGACTTTTTTGATTGGTGGGGAGATATTTTTTTTAACTGATAGCTAATAATAGTTAACAATAATAATAAAAAAGGACATTATCTTTTATAATTTCAACAAGTGTAATTTTCATTTTCTGCTGCTATCGATTACATCTCTCTTCCAAAACAGTTTAAAGTGAAACTTCATAACAGCCTTTTCATGAAGCTTATTATTAAACTCCAGACATTTGAGCTTTATTGGGGGATGTCTGAATAAAAAAAATTATAAAGATATCAATCTTGCTTTCTTTTGTCTAATTAAAACATTTAAATTAACACCTTCATTTTTGTTTAAGGGTATGCTTTTCTGATAGTAAACTTATGTTAGTTCATTTACTTTTATTTATCTCCATTAAAAAGAATATGAAAATGCAAGAACTTTATAATTTTTTAAGTCCCATGTGTGATATTTATAATGTTTTGTCATCATGAATGTATATTCAGAACTGTTTAACAAAATTTACTTTGATAAGCTCTCTGTTTAATTTATATTTTACTTATACAAAAGTGAAGTTAAAATTTAAAAGGGTACATGTACTTGATTATGTGTTTGATATTTAATAATTGTTGCAGGATGCTAATCTTATATTTCATTTTATGCTTATAGAATAATATATGTTTTATTAAAGAAATAGAAATATGACTTAATCAGGATAGTTAATTACTACTACTTACCGAATATAGATGTCTAAGTCGAGAAGGACTATAATATTACATATTTTTGTTCTCTTCAATATACAGATATGTGTTAATGTTTAAGGAAAGCCAAATTGCCTGTGGACAATTACCAGCAATTTATTAAAGTTAATAATGCAAATACCAATCTATAAACTATGAAAGTGAATATTTTCTGCAGAAAAATATGTTAAGTTATTATTGAATTAAATACCCTAGATGTGCTTAAAAATAAATAATTGAATATACCAATTAATAGCTGAAACTGTCTTTCCATGTATTTATTATTATAAATATTTATCGTTATGTATAATATATAAGTAAACTCTATTGGCTTATGGCTGAAGGACATTGGATGTTTACTAAATTAATTGTGAATTATAACTGTTTTGTCCTACAAGAACTTGTTTTATGTTTCATATTCATATTTAAACATGCACTCATTTTGGAATTTATCTCCGGATCATTTACTAAGTTTGAAAAGGAACTTTGCAAGTGAATATATTTTTTTTCCTCAAGTTAAAAGAAGAATGAATCTATTTATTTATTTTTATTATTTATTGTTAATAATATATATAATAGATAGTTAGACAGATTTAGTGTTGTATGTATTTAATATTATATGTTTATTTAATTTGCGAGCATCAAGAATGTCTCAGGATGGCATACCCATGAAAACGATGGATGTTTTGGTAAAAATCTTATTGCTTAAATATGATTTGTTTTCCTTTATTTGAAAGTGAAACATATATATTTTGGGTATATTATTAAAGAGTATTTAATCTTATATATCTCTCTTTTACCTTGAAGGGAGAGTTAATTTCAAGAGTAGCTAGAAAATAAAAAAAAAAGAAAGAAAGAATATTGTGTTAGAGGTAATAAAACTTAAGTTATTAGACTATTACTGTTTAAAGTATAAAACCCGTTCATAATAATTAATATTATTTAAATTTGAAGCAATTGAATGTCTCATTTAAGATAAAAATTTATATTTTAATATGTTATTTATGGGTCGTAACTTTCACATATTATATAACTTAGAATTATTTTTCATACTCGTATTTATGCATGTGTGTGTTTATTTTGTGCAATTATTATATTTACTTAATAAACATTTAGTTTTAGCTATTTCTCAATATAAATTTCAGAGGTTGTCATATTCTCAAGAATGGAAGGAATGAGTGATTTATCTGTGCATATTTATCTGCCAGCATATAATGCTAGATATGTAGAAGAGCTGTGAAAAGGAAGTTATTCTTGATACATTCTATGTTTGTAGGGATGAAAGATTTTTCCCCTTAGTATATTTATAAGTATTTTGCCATGAGTGGAGCCTATTTTAGATTGCATACATACGTATTATGAAATGATATTTATGAAGTCAAGTGACATTTTCCCATTGTTTGTTTGGTGATAAGAAAAATTCCACCAATAGTGTATTTCAGATTCAAATAAGTTATTGTTGATATATTAGTTAAAGAGTTTGTTCACTCCTCATGTGATGGACTCCTCTTGAATGTATAGTTTGTATTATCATAAAATATAGCTCTGTGTAATTCAGTCAGTGGTCAGATAAATAGTTAATTTAAATTCTTTATTGAATATTAGAATAGATATGGTGTTCTATTTGCTGGCAAGTATATGACATTGTCCAAAATTAAATAATTATTTAATAATTCCTGAATAAATTGATAAGGTGTAGAAAAATAGCTTTCTGTTATTATTGCATGGGATATAACTCACACGCATAATGTAAATAATATCGCGGATATAGTGGTATAATATTGCTAAGTTTATATATCTGAAAATAAACATTATATAATATATCATGTTGAATTTGCCATAAGTTAAAAATCATCAAATCATCCGTATGATTAGTGTTTGTTTATATTTTATTTTGTATGCCTGGAATTGTAGGTATTTAAAGTGATTATTTAATTAAGATTATTTAAAGTTGCTCTCTTGATAGACAAATGTATTAATTTGTTTTATTCCAACGATTGATAGTATATCCTCTCCAAAAGTGTATATTGTGCCCAATAATATAATGTATGGTTTATTCAGTGTTGTATTTTGATAACAATTACTTAAATAGCCTGGATATTCAAAGTCAAAATATTAAGGTATAATTTATTAGTTAATTTGCATTTATAAATATTTCAATAATAAAGTGTGTAAAGTATAATGGGGTTAATCTTAAATTTAAATTAAAGAAATTTGTTTGTAAATTTTAAAATGAAGACAAAAGTCTTATTCTGATATTGTTTACTTTTAACTAAACCTTAAGTGTAAATAAAAGCTTTGTTTATTATTTAAAACTGTGTTTCAAGTTGTTCTCATATGCATGCGAATTTTGGTTTCCACATATCCATATTTCATACATCTATTACAAAATTAAATATATTATTTTATGGCTTTGATATTAAATGTGCTAAATCTGATAATATTGTTTCCTAGATCCAAACATTACATGAAATATTTTACCACGTGATAAACTTATAAAGGTGTTGCCTAGTTAAAGTATTATTTGGATGATGATGTGAGATTAAAAAATACCCTATCTCCTTCACTATCCAATCGCTAGCCCATCATTATTCAATTTATTTCCTTAAACATTATTATAATCTAGAGTTATAAATTACTGGCGAATATAGTTCTTAATCTATAACTGTGTTATAGATTCCTTGAGATCTAATTTTTGTGTTCCTAGATCAACATTGATTCATCTATTTAGATTAAGATGTGCTGGACAATAGAGTTATTTAGTGTTGTGCTTTTCTATTCTGTCAGAGTTATATTGAGCTATTATGGAGTGTAACTGGATGATGGAAGAGATCAAATTGAAATTATATTTTGTTAAATGGAATAAATAAAATTCTGCTAGCCTGTATCATTTGGTTAATTAATAAATAAAGTTTATATTTTATTTGATAGCTTATAGTATTTCTTCCTTCATTTATTTATATTCTCTATATGTTATAAACTTTCTGTAACCTCCCACTGAGTGAAGCTGTAGGATAAACATGGGTAAAAGAGTCTCAGCATTAGTTATGAATCAGATAAAATGACAAATTGTTCTATTCATTAATAGAACTGGAGCCCTGGGCATTTGCTCATATAATGTGCATGAGTGGTGACGTGTGAGTAGGTTATAATATATATATCGTTTTTATAATCTATCCTGCCCATTTTAACTGAAAATATAACTTTTTTTTAACTTTATTCTTTTTTTATAAATATAAAAATTAATAAATTGGACTTTCTTGAAACATTGTTAAGTAATTTCTTCTTACATCTGGTTAACTTTTATAAAATTATAATCATGTTTATATCTTTGAATTTTTTTTTTACTTTTTTTAAATTTTGTTTTTTCTTTCTATCACTTTTAATTTATTTAATTGTTTAAAAAATAATATAAAATAAATAAAATTAAAACAACATAGCAGTTTTAATTATAAATTATCTTTAAGTATATAAAATAAGATTTTAAAAAAAGTAACAATAATATGAAAAAGTCATATTTGCTCCTTTTATAGATAAGTAGCTGAATGTCTCTAGAGAAAAAATAAATAATACTACCTAAACATTATTTAGTTTAGAAAGAACTATTTAAATAATAAAATCAAAAAAAGATAAATATATAATCAAAAAATAATAAAGAAAAAATAGTGGAATAAAGTTTTATATATTCAAAAATAGTAATGGTGAAAATAAACTAATAATAAAAATGAATTTGAAAATAAAATTTTTAAATGTTTAATTTGAAGTAAAGCAGTTGCAATTTAAACTTAAAAATATGATTATATATATATATATATATGTAATGTTCAAATCAATATATATATATCAAAATACAGTAAAATTCACATAAATTATATTATTTTTAGAAGTACTTTCGACTATACATCTTGTAGTCTTTATCAACTATATAACATTAAATAATCAAAATGAGACAACCTTTCACAATCCCCATAATTCAATTCATATTTCCCACAATTCTGTTATTTAAATATTTGATGACTGTGGATTCATTAACATTTGATGATTTCTTGAAATCAATATAACTTCTTTTATTTTATGTGTATTGTGGCAATGTTTGCAATAAACATAAAATAAAAGAAGCTATGTTGATTTCAAGAAATTGTCAAATGTTAATGCATCGGCAGTCATCAAATGTTAAAATAACAGAATTGTGGGAAATCTGAATTGAACTATGGATATTGTGAAATGTTGTCTCATTTTGATTATTTAATATTATATAGTTGATAAAGATTACAAGATGTATAGTCATAAGTACTTCTAAAAATAATATAATTTCTGTGAATTTTATTGTATTTTGGTATATATATTGATTTGAATATTACATATATTTTAGAACAAATACAAACATCAAACTTAATTATTATATATTGTAAATATCAATAAATCTATCTATATTTTAAAAATCATTTGTTGTTATTAAAAAAAAATCTTTTTGATTTGATGCTTATATATAGAATATTATTATTGTTTATGGTTATTACCTATAGTTGTTTGGATTTATTATTTTATTTATTAGTTGAGGTACATCGCTATGAATATTTAATTGTTATTATTCTTAATGGTGAGATTTTTAATAGTAATAGTGACATGTTTTAATTATTATAAATAAATAGAGACATATAAATTGTTGATTATAAAAAAGATTATTTTATTTGTAGTGATTATTAAAAAAATGCAATGTTATTATTTATGTATATATATATTTAAAGCTGTCAAATAAATTTTCGATTTAATATTTTTTATATGATTGGTATTTTTATTTTTTTTTGAATGTTAATTGTTTAAAAAAAAAACATATGTAACAATGGTTTTCAAAAACTGTGCGTTCTGTGGCATGTGGAAAACAACAACAGCAACAACAAAAAAAGCCATTATTATTGAGATAGTTATAAAAAAACTAAAGGATAAAATTAGTTGTACTTTGTTTCTTTGAAAATTTCCATTCTTGAGAATAATTAAATAAGATAAATTACTGTAGTAAACACACAATACCATGACTGGCTAATATATATATATATATATATATCGCAGCCAGGGAGCTGCACCATTTCTTTTCTTTTATCCCAAGGCAACTTAAAAAGAAAAACTAGGCAAATTTCAACACATGAATTTCATCATGTCTGAAGCTGAAATTTGATTTAGCTATCTGGAATTTATAATGGTAAATCTAATAACAATCTGGAAGTAACTAAAATTAGTTAATATATTGGATTCAACATGTCAATTATTATTTGTCTTTCAAGGAGAGAAATCTTTAAAAAAAGTGAAATATATATATGTGCTTGGAAACCGATAATTTTCTCTAACGTGCCATTTTTTCAATTTACCTTGGCTAGAATGCATTCTAATATTAAAAAATATAAGAGAATAAAACAACGGAACAAGTTGACTTTTGAAAAGAAAAATGAAGAAGTTTAACTTTGAAAAAGAAGGTAGTAAATAACTTTATTAATATAAATGATATATATATTTTTGAGATCGATATTCTTTTTTTTTTTACTTTTATTTTTAATTAGAAAGCGTCTTGTTTTCTAAAAAAAAAAAAAAAAACGTTTAACAAGTGTCAAAATTAACATTTAAGTAATTTAAAATTTTAAAGTATGGCATATAAGTTTGGGTTGCATATGAGTTGTTATATATATATTAATAAGTGAAAGTTATATTCGCAAATTTTTTATTCTAAAAAATTTCTATTATTTATATAACTTAATTTTTTTTTATTATCTATTCTATTAATTTACAATATTTTACCATTTATTTATTCACTTATCTATTTATCTATTTTTATTTTAACTTCATATGATAACTCTTATGTAGACCTAAACAACAATTCACATATTTGATGTATATACTATACTTTTATTTACTTTTTTTTTTTTTAATTTTGAATATTTGGAAAATATAGATATAAATTTATGTTTATATTAATGCATACTTGTTGAGCACAAATATGTCTTTATCTAATTAACATATATACTTATTGCGAATATATATATATATATATATATATATATATATATATTATTTGTATTTGAAAACTATTTAAAACACTGATACTACCTAAAATCAAATCATAATATAGAAATAAAGGATGTACTATTTGTTTTATAAGTGATGCCTTTGTAATTTATTTGGAAGAGTATTAATATTTTATTCTTATTTTTCTTTTAGTGCCAGAGTCATTATGAAATTAATTGAATTCATGATTTAGTGGAGAATAACTTTGTATTTCACTTATTATTTAATCTTTAGGTCACTTACACACATTATTGTTCATTGGTATGTTTAGATATACACAAGTTTACTTATTGGATGTGTATATTAGTTTCAATAGAATTCCCTTTGTTTCTGATATATATTTTGTTAGTTAGTCATATCAATCCTAAGAATAAATTATAATAATAGGTCTCATTATTGCTCTGTATGATTTTGGATTTATTTCATGTATAGCTAACTGAAAGGGCATATAAACAATTTATTTAAATATAATTGGGATAATGTTATTTTTCTTCATTTAAATTATACAATCTATTATATTTGGCTTTCTCAACAATTGGATTCATTTAGATTGTTAAGGTCTTTTTTTATGTGTAAGATGTGCTAGGTTTCTAATATTTAAATTGGATGATAAATACGTTCTACTATATTTGGCACCATCAACATGCAGACATAATTAGTTAAGGACTGTTGCTAGTCATTTCATTATATTCGATGCCTAAAATGTGAGATTTGATTCATTGTGATTTGTTTATGAGGATATAGCAATCGTGATTCCACTACATTTGGCTTTCCCAATGATTGGGCCATTTCAATTGTTGATAGGCATTCCATTACATTGTGGAACCAACATTTGAGGCTTTATTTCTTCATATGTGTATTTTTGTTTGAGATCATATAGATTACATATATTCCATTACATTTGTCATCCAATGTTTGGAGCATTATTTTCTTTTCATATATTGATGTTCCATAACATTTAATGCCACAACATGGATATGTTTATATATATATATATATATATATATATATATATATATATAAATGTAATGGAACATATATATATATATATATATATATATATATATATGTTCCATTACATTTGGCACCACAACTTAGGGGCCCAGTTAACTGATGATTGGGATATTTTCCATCACAATATATATATATATAAATTGATTTAAATATTTATATGTATATAATAACCATAAGAAATAATATGGAACCTATAAAATTAATTGATAATGTATAAAAGCAAACCTATAAAATTGATATGAAATAGGAAAAATAAATGGATTAATGGTACCATATGACTATATTTAATAAAAATAGGTACATTAATCTTTAAAAATTAAGTTTAAGGTTTGTATATAGGCTAAATATAATGCAATAATATCTAACTAATAATATTTATCTAAAATTAATGGTATTGAAGATGAGCGTTAAAGAAATTTAGCATTTGTAGATCAAATTATAATCATTTAAGAAGTTATTATATTTGTATCTTTAGCTACTTTATTTAATGAAACTTTTAAAATGTTAATTTTCAATATGAATTTTAAAAAAAATGGTACTGCAGCCTAATGCATGAGATAAGTGTTTATTTATATGAAATTACAGGTGTCAGTGGAATGCAAAACTAATAGTCAATATAGGAAAGCACAACCAAGTAGTAAAACTTTTGGTTTATAATTGGTGATATATTTCTGAAAATAACATGCTTAATTTATATGTGGCAAATAACATATTTTAAACACTTTTGTATTAGTTAGCAGATCACAGTTTAAATTTGATTTAAAAAATTTTGAAAATTTTAATAAACTGAATAATTTCCAATATAAGATATAATGTTTTCATTTAGCCACTTTAAAACTAATCCAGATAACAATCTAATATTAATAGTTAAATAACTTTAAATAGTGAATGACATCTCAATCTAATAATGTAGATTAGTCAGATAAATATAAAAGATTTTACAATATTATTATATTATGCAAATTTTACCTAGAAAAAATTGTTTATACATATATATGTACTGACATTATAATTTACATTTATCCATTTAAACACTAAATCACTTGAAAATTTCATATTAAAAGTTATATTATAAACTGCAATAAGCTCTATTTTTTTAAGACAATAAAGACTATTAAATGTTTATAGATGCTTTTAATATGAATCTCTTTTTTTAATAACACTTTTTTTTTTTTACAGATAATGAAGGTATATATTTTTGGATGAATCTTTTGCAAGTTGTAGTGTTTTAAAGAAATTGCCTTATAGACTCTTTAAAAATGTGGATTTATTTTATTTTATATAAATTACATTGTATTGTAATTATATGTTGACTATTTCCATCATTTAATGTGAAATACTGGATGTCTTTAGAAAAAAAACTATATTTTTACATTCAACTTTTGGTAATAGTATGCAGGTTAGTATATAGCACAATCTTCACATGAGATTTTTCTTCATTCTCTTTCAAGTGCTGCAGGATTGACCAACGACAATACTAGTTTGAGAGTTGAGTCTGGACCTTTATATACTTTAATATTGAATTTTAAGGTAACACTTCAAGTGAGATATTTAATAATTAATATTATATGATATTACAACTAAAATGCTATTATCACAAACCTTCATGCAAACACTATGACATTGCATGTTTATGTTAATCTGTCTGACCAGAGACAGGTTGAATAACTGTGCAATAAAGTGCTAAAACCAAGAGATTTTACTTGATCATCACCAGTGGCAAAATTGCTAGTGATTGCCAACATCTTAGTATAATTTGTTTAAAAATGTATAAATTTTAAAGCTACATTACATACTTATATGAAATCAAGTCATTGTAAAAAATTACAGTGCTGAGAAAATGTAAGGTAAGCAATGTAAGGATTAAAGCAATAAAGTGAACTCACCCAACATCTTTTAAAAACTTAAAATTAGAAAATAGAATCATAGGTCCATCAAAAAATGACATTTTGCCAATCATTTTATATTTATTAATATGACAGTGAAAAAAAAAAAGAACAAAATTTGCTGCTTTGGAATTATAGGGTTGGTGAATACTTTTAAAATGTTTTAAAAAGCTAAAAAAATGGTAGCAAAAGTTGCTTAAATTAATTAGATCTAAATTTGCATAAGACTAATTGTATTTTAGCTTCGGTCATTTTATCAGATATTTTTAATCATTGAAAAAACATAAGGTTTGAAAAAAAAATATGACTCATAAAAATATTGGAAGACCTAACATCACAAGTGTATCAATCATTAGAAAAATCTAAAAATTTGAGTTAGGTAGTATGCAGTATAAATGGTTGCTGAGAACAGAATTTAACTGGTAGCAAGTATGTATTGCTTAATAATAAAGCCATTGCTTAATAATAATGAAAAAAAGTTATTATAATTATTTTTGTTAAAGAAGAGATGCAAATTAAAATAATCTATCAGTGATATGACAAAATGTCTATTACATCATCATTTTTAAGCCATAAAATCCTAATCTCTTTTTCACAAACATAAATGTAGTAATTTCAATTAAATATTATACTGTTCATATATTATATATAGAGTAAGTTAAAAACAAACTCTTATGAAGCTTCAAAAATACCCTCAACCTCAGACCGCGGTTTCTGCCTCTAGCGTCATCAGTGAGGTGCTAGGGAATAAAAATACTAGAACTAGTCCAGCACTTTATCAATGCCTAACTATTGAGAAGAAAATCTGAAACTTTCAGACATTTAAATGTCCAAAAATCCAGCTATCTAACTCAAATAGCTGTATGGGACTGAACTAAGTTCAGATACACCATATATTAATAGCTCTAGCAATATAAAATTGCCAAAGCATTAATAGCAAAAAACTAAAATTAAATTGATAAAAAATATATATATATATATTTGAATTCAAACATTATAAGCTATCTTTTATAGTAAGATTACAATTAAAAAAATAAAATGATAGTAATATTAAAAATTCTATTAAACATAATAAATAAATAACCAAATGACTTTATTGCTTAAGAATTTATAAGAATAAGTAATTAATATTTACTAAGGCAATAAACCTAAAGCATGTGTGGTTGAAAATGGGAAAGTAGGGACCTCTACAGGTCTTAACTACAAGCTTTTGTAATGGAAATAATAGAACTGATCTGAATCTCCAGATCTATCATTCTACTACTGCACCAAATCACACAAGATATAGTAGTAATAATAATGATGGAAATAATAATTACACGGTGGTTGCTTAGTATATTGTGTGACATGTGAGTACACTAATTCCATTCAATTAACTAAATTTATATAATTTACTTCACAATTGAGAATAAAATCTTTATCTCTGAATCCACTAATCTACCATTGTTCTAAACTTCATGAGTTATCCAAAGGTAATGATAATGTTACACTTAAATATAGCTTTTAATTTCTGATTTCATTAAGATAATACTGTCACTTCACTATTTACCAGACTATTATTTGTTAAGTAAGCCAAGTGATGTTCCAGAACTAAAATAACAAAATGAGCTTAGTTCCATTTAATTTTAGACTAATCCCTCTCCCTTTAACTATTAAGGCAGACAGTTTTTTCACTGAACGAAAATTTTAATATATATATCAGTGATTATCATGGCTAATTTTAAATTCATTAAAAATGAGCATGGACTAAATATGTTTAAGAGCTATTCTATTACTAGAAATAAAAGAAAAAATACACTTAGATAAACTCAGAAATTTATCTTTGTAACAAATATTAACATCCACAACAAAAATAAATAAAATTACAAATTAGATATAAAGATTCTTTAATGTTAATATTTGTCAAACGTAAGCACATAAGCATGATACTGCAGTACAATAGTAACATTATGCTATAAATAATTAATTGTAATTGCACAATAATACTAATCATCCTAAGATAACATTTTATTTACTTTCTAAGTAAATAAATCAGCATGACTACACTTTCTGAAAGACATTAAATCAGAAAACTGATTTTAAAAGTTAAGATCATTATTCAAGTTAAGTTTTTTTTTTTTTGTTAAGACAGTTTTATGCCAGGATTATCATCTCTGGAGTCTAGCCAACGTCTAGCAGGTGCACATTGAAGATGAAAGAGAGACCCAAGAGGACAACATTAGAGAATTCCAAGCAAACTGCTTTGTGCAGCTTGCTGATGTCAAATTAAACTGAAAAAAGAGTTAAACAAAATGTTGTCAGCAGTTTCAAAAGAAAAAAAAAATCTATGGACTAGAATCTCTTTCAGGATTGGAAGAAAAAATCCTATTATACTTGACATATCTTTTTTAAAAGTTAAAAGAAAAGAAATAAATCTATTCTTTAAACAATGTAAATTGAATTTTTATTTTAAAGACAGAGCTGCTCACATTTGTTTAATTAAAATAGAATCAATATCAAATTTAAATTTGTAATAAATAACCTGTATTTGCAAATGAAAATAAAATGTCACTAAAATATAGTGAATCGTAAAATATATACTATTAAAAATTTCATAAATATTTTGATTTAGATTTGAAAAATAAACAAAATTTAAAGACATATATTAAATTATTAAACAAATGACAATTTTTTAATAATAATATATAAAAATCTATTACTGCTTTTTAATTAAACACATTTTGATTTTGCCTTTATTTCATCGTAAATTCATTATATATCAATGAGCATTACAATTTACTACCAATAAATGTATTTACTTCAAAGGTATTTTGTCCTTATGTTTATGTCAACTAGCTATTATTTACTTATAAACTTCAAGTGATATTTATTTCATATGATATTTACTTTTATCGTCCATGCTTATTTTATTTTGAAAAACTAATATATTTCCATTACGTTTACAAAATATAGCTTGTTAATTATTGCCAGAGATTATTTTCGAATACATAACTAATAAAAGTTATTAACATTAAAATATGTATTAAAGATTATGCATATTTTTGACTGAATTCCCGCTACGGTAAACATTGTAGACAAACTACTTTACCAATATCTTTTTTTTTTTATTACTTTATGCATATACAGGCCCACCGGGTGACTAAGAAGCACTTTTGTGCAAAATACATTTTAGCCCCCTCCCCATTCTAAAAAATGGAATTGTAAATTAAAAGACACTTTTTTCTGGCTTTTTGCAAGAAAAACTTAAAAATATAGCTTTTAGTTATTTAACATATACAATAAATACCGTACTGATTTTATTCATTTATTTCTATAAAATAAACATGAAGAATAAAACACATGCTAAATAAAACATATTAATATTTAAAAAAATAATTTTTGAAACAATAATTAAATAATACTCCAAAATAAAAATATTTATTTAATTTATCTATTCATTCAGTGTACTAAATGTTTTCTATATAAGTAACTGTAAGGATTTGAACTTAGGATTTTTTCAGTTTATATTTGTCCTTTACTCTATCTCAAACAACTGACACACATGATGTATGTATCATGTGTGGCAGTTGTTTAAGATTGGTTAGAGGATGAATTTACATTGAAAAATTCTAAGTTCAAATCCCTTTAATTATTTAAATATTTATTTAGTAATTAAAAAATTTATATTAGTTTTTTTTTTTTAAGTTTTTATATTATTTTTTGGACAATAATGTGAACATTCTAATACAAATAGAAAATATATGCAAATACGATAATTTTGCACTGCTCCTCTTACCTTCATGGGCCAGCTCTGATATTATATAATTAATTAAATAATGTATAAGTTACTCACCAAATGATATGAACATGCAGAATAAGATTCTTTGGAATGCTTCACTTTTGAGATCCCTCTTGCTTGCTTGTTGGTCAGTAATTCATTTAAACATAATCCTTGGTTTGTTTGAAACCCCATTGAAAATCTCTCATGCTTAAACATATTCATGTTTTTTGTCAAAATTATATTCCTTCAATTATAAAATATTTACACTATTATTTATTTTTTATATGGTGTTTGTTGTTCACTATTAATAACTATAATTTATTATATATAATCCAATATTTTAAATTTTCATGCTTATATTGTTTATTGTCACAAACTTAATATTTTATTAGAATCAGCCAAAGTAGGTCAGTTTTACATAGCATGATTGATAAAACTCTTACATCCCATTTGTACCTTCTTGTTAAACATTCTTTGTTTTAAATATTCTTTTGTTATTTTTTATCCCATTCTCATCTTCTTGTTAAAACATTCTTTGTTTTAATGGCTTCAGTAGGAGGAGTATGACTGCTGCTCATGGGAGCTGATTTGTTGAAATTAAAATTTATTTTGTTTTCTTTTTAAATTTGCAGAAAAACTATTAGAATGACATTTACAAAATACCCATAATTCTCTGCAGCTTTAGTTTCTTTCTAAAATGGCATATTGCATTAAATCAGACAAAATTTGGATTTTTTATTAATATTTTCATTAATAAGTTCATTTTTTCCCTGCTCAGTTTACTAAATTGCATGAAGAAGACAAAGGCACAATTTTCATATCAGCAAGATTATGTAAAAAATGTATTAAAGGTATCTCCATGATTCAAGGTCTTCATCTCAATAAAAACGTAATATCATAAGTATTCTAATTTAATTTATTTTTTTATTTTCATAATATTATTTTAATTTTTTTATTATTTGATAAATGTATAATTTATTAATGTGTTTGCATTTGTATTAGTGGGTCTGTGTAGTATATAAATTATACTTCTATTCAAATATAACATAGTGGTTTATGTATAATGTAATTTGGGGTTCTGACCCAAGTTTGAGACAACTATATTTTATAGACATAATGATTCTCAAAAGGTTTAATAATTTATTAGTGTGTTTATATATGTATAAATATGTTTGTGTTTGCAGTTTATTAGTGTGTTTGTATAGCACTTCCATGCCTATGTTTGCATAACAAGTAATGATTTTTATATATAAAATTAAGGTATTATAGAGCAGTGCAATGTAAATTTTAAGACTGATTATCAGATGTACAGAAAGGTTGCAGTTGATAAAGCAATCACAAAATTCACTAAGCATAGTACCATGTAAAAATATAACTCTTCAAACCAATAAGGAGAGGTTTCAAGTGGTATGTGTGATGATAGCCACAATGGTTATTTAACCACATGAAATTGTATGCAGGCAAATAATCAAATCCTGATTTTTGTCTATGCCTTGGTACTCATCCTGTGAAGTCAGTAGCTTTGCCACATCTTGCATCACATTATTTTCATTTCTATAGCTATCAAATGAGCTACACACAAATAAATTATATATCTGTGGGACAATAAATTTAACAAGATAGCATCATTCATGTGCACAAAAATATAAACATCACTGAGTACACAAAAATATAAAATGAAAAGATGAAACTCATTTTATAATTGATACAGACAATAGCTTTTAATTTCTAGTTTTGGAAAGAAAAGAAGCCAGTTGCTATGGTGACAAATGCATATCCACCTTCTGGAAAAGATTTATTTTGTATCTTTTATTAGGGTGAATCTTTTTCTTAAAGTTGCCTTGAGATTTTTAACTTTTGGGGTACAAGATGAAAATGAAGAATTCTTATGTGACTATTTTTGTAGATTCTGAGCTATGAATTAAATTATGAACAAAGAATAAAATAATAATTATTTTGGATGTTGAAATTTCTTTTTTTTTCTTACTTTTTAAATGGTAATCACTTTTCATCTTAGCCATATTGTTTTCTTTAGTTTTTATTTTGTATCAATATATAGCATTTTGCGCCAACATTATTAAAACTGAAGTTATTGTAAAAATTGTACTTCAAGTCAGTTTTTTGAAAATTCAATATGGTGCCAAAGCCCCTAATATAGTTAAAAATCCTTTTGCTATTTTTAATTCACAGAAATCTTGTTAACATTTTCTATCTACAAAAAAAAAAAAATAATTTCACTTATTTTCATTCAATAAAATATATTTATCTCCTGTGTAATTTTATTTTTTAATACTTATTAATAACTAAGTCATATTATTAATTTATTATGTAGTTTGACAATTAGATATTTATCTAGAAAATTTTTTTAAATTTTTTTAATTAGATTGTTTATTCAATACATTTTTAGATGCAATTAAAACCCCTTGCATATTTTTGTTTGTTCATAGGTTATATTATGAAAGGATTAAATAGTTTGTTTTGCTTAGATTTGCATTATAATGTGAATTATGGGTGAATTTGGAGGTTTTAGTTAGGGACAAGTAAGAAGCTAATATTACATTTTAAAAAAAAAAGATAATATCATTATTAAAAATAGAAAAATCTATTTAGTAAAACTTGTAAAAAGGCAATACAAGACAATAACAAACAAAAGAATGAAAGATAACACTATTAAAAAAATGTTGACACAACACAGCATTAAATCCAAACCTAATATTTCAGGGGCAGACAGTCTACTAATACTCCCAAGTGAACAACACATTTGGAACTTGTAAAAATCTTATTAATAAAGATAATTTCATCATATGCAGAATTACTGTAATTATGAGGCAATTTGTGATCGAGTTGTCAGCACAGCCACCTTACAAGATGTTGTCCTGGGTTTGATGCTTTGGCACATGAGAAAAAAAATTAAAAAAAGTTTTATTTTTATATAAATTATTATATTTTTTAAAACTGTTTTTCTGCAGTCATAGTCAAAGGTGAAACATTTTAAACAACAAAACAGGTTTGAATTTGTAATAAAGAAAATTTATTTAAAGCTGAGTGCTTTCAATATTAAATAGTATCATAATAATAGCAACCACTTTCATATTTAGTATGTGAATCTACTTCCAAAAATTCAATTTTATTCTATTATTTAATATTCAAAAGTAATTTTAAAAAAAGTAACTTTAAATATAGATCTCAACCTTCTTTAGTCACATAATGGTGTGATTATAATTCTACTATATATTGAAAGTGCTCAGCTTTAAATACATTTTCTTTATAATAAATTCAAACAATCTGCTTTGTAATAATAATACATTATTTTCTTATATAAATTATGATATTTAAATAAAAATGACTAGGACATTGAAACATTTTATTTACATATAAATTTTATTAATTATAGTGATAAGAGAAACAACCTATTCAGTTTTGTAGAGTATATTTGACATATATTTCAAGACCAGAGCATCTGTCATAATAAGTTTAAGTAAAGAAATATTCCCCTTATGTTTAAATAGTAAATATTTGCAATCAGAATGTTTTTCTAGAAATAAAGTGATTAGGAATTGTAAACATTTATATATAACTTTTATTAATTATCATGACAAATTGGTGTCAGTCTGTTGGGTTTAGCATAATCATAAGAGTATATACACAGTATAGTTTGAGTTTATGCCTAGAAATTCAAAACTTAGGTAATTGTCACAAATAAGTTTAAGTAAAAAAATACTCCTCTTATGTTTAAATAACAAATATTTACTTCCAGAATGTATTTCCAATGATGAAATGTTTTAAAAATGCAAACAATTTTATTTACATATAAATTTTGTTAATTATTTTTTTATCTTGGTGCCCCAGTAGTCAAGCATATTTGTGCCCCACACAAATTGCACACTTGCACATGGCAGCCCTGTGTGAATACATATATACTTTGCCAAGATGTAATATAATTATAATTATTATAATTTTACAATAATTAGTACAAATATCAAAGTAATAAAAAATAAATATTAAAGCATTTAACAGCAATAGTAATGAAAATAGTCATCTATTTTTAAGAATCTCATCTCCTACTTACTTATAATACAATTATTTATAAAAGATAATATTACTTTTTTAACTGATTTGATCTGAACAGTAAGTTCAAAATATATGCATTGTTTTTTATATGACAAATGAAAAAAATAGTTATTCTGAGAAAAAATAACTTTTCTGGTAGTTTCTCATTAAAATGAATCAGTTGACATTTAATAGAAATTTTGCTTATTAAAAAAAAACAGGAAAAACTTATTGACTTGTGAAGTTGAGAAAAAAATTATGGATGACTAGTTAAAATATGTGATTAACAATCACTTAATTGAGTACAGTCATTTCAACTCTAAGAAGAATAAAAAAGAAATACAATAATAATAATGCATCAGAGATTCATTCCTTTATAGAACATTCTAGTTCATTATGCCTTTTATTTCACATTTTGCAAAGTTGTGTTTTAATTTCTGCTATATACATTTTTTTTCTGAAAGCCTTCAACATCTTGTACCATTGTAACTCTTCAATCTTATTTCATTCTGTTATATTTTCTTAATAAAACAATCAATAAAGTTTTCATTACTGTCTCTTTGGAGTAATTTTTATCACATAAAACAATTGACTTTCATACAAGAATTTATCATTCAAATTTACCATAAAATAATTTTAAATAATTTTATATCACATATTTATTTTGCATGCCCAATCCAATAAAAACATAATTTTTTATTAATAACACATTTATCAGATGCCTTGCCATCACAATTTTAGAATTTTATGGAGTATTCTTAAATATAAATTTTAATAACTATATTTCATTGAAAGGAGGTCTAAGTTTCAGTTCGACACAGTAAATTAGATAACATAACAGTCTTTTATAAAACTAATTTAGTTATACTAATTGCATTACTATATGAAATGCCTTATCTTTTAATGTGTTAAAAGCAATAGTAGCATCTTGGAGTCTTGGTTGCAGCTTAATATTTAAATTTAAACTTTTTATTTAAAGTGTATTGCTGAAGATTTTTTCATCACTGTCTGATAAAAGATGCTTTTTTAAACATTATTTATTAAATCAAAATCTTTATGTGCTATATTTATTTTGCAAATGTGTTTTGAATTGGAAAATATTCACATAAACATTGATGTATTATAAATCAAGATTCAAAAAAATAATATTTTTGTTTGTGATTTTAATTGATTCAAATTAAAAATTACACAATTAATCCGGTATTACATCTTTCACCTGATTTATAAATATGCCAAAAACAATTTTAAAGACACTATCATAAAAACTGAAATCAATGTTAAAGCTAATACACATTCATGTTACACAGAAATTTTTGCAAAATGTCTCCGATTTTTTATTTACAATAATAATACTTCTCATTGCATCAAGTAGAGTAGTATAATATAAATAAACTTTGAAGGACAAACAATTAATTTCAATAGGTGTTAGGAATCTCTTCAATTAATTAAATTAATGCTTCGATAAAATTAAGAAAACCATTATGTGACATCAAATTGGTAACAAAACCAATTTTTTCCTGAATCTTGGAATTTACATTAAATCACATTCATCTGTGAAGGAAATGACAATCAATTAAACATTTTAAAGTATCTATGTTGAAGTGAATAGCAATGATTTAAATCTTGTTTATTCTCTTTAATTCTAAAATATAAAAAAAAATAGAAGCATTGTTGATATCAGTAGATGCAACTTAATTTTTGAAATTATTATATCAGTACTATATTTTAAACCTCAAATTATCAGAAATAACAGCTTTTTCATTTTTAAATTTACAAAGAGGTGTATTAAATGTAATAATCTGGATATCTTTATCCAAATATAAATGAATGTATAGAATGAATATATTATTAAAAGTCATAATCAATTCTTGTAATATTATTCAAAATATGATTAAAATATTCTCTCCACTTGATAGCAATATTATTACTATGAATAAAGTAACTAAAATTATATATATTGTAACCTTCTCTTCTGGATTTTCAACACCTCTACTGCATCTTCTTTACTCTCTATAATACTAGCTCAATAATAAACAATCAAGCATAACAATAATAAACTATAAGACTCTCTATGAGCTTAAAACTTGTGATACATCAAAACATAAGATAGACTTTAGAAATAAATACATCATAGAGGTTTTAATATTGAGAAGTATATAAAATATACTACACAATGGCATTGCTATTGTAAAAATTCTCCTACTACTATCATATTATAATCATTAGAAATATCTCCACAACAAACAATGACTAACATAACATTTCATTTAAATAATGCTTTAACTACTCTTCTATAATTTAAGAATCTCAAAATAATAACATTAAAACAAAAATTATATTAAATTAAAAGAATTAATGCTATTCTATGTCTACCTCAGGAATCATAATTATTCTATTGTAAAATATAATTTAACAATTAGATTGAAAATTAAATAATTGAATCACAAGAAGGATTTTACTGGGTTTCAACCATTTAAATAAAATCACACTTACTATAACAAACCTTAATTAACCTCCTATTTGAAAATTAATCCAACTATAATAATATGACATGAAAATTAATGATCACTATCAACTCATTATCTTCACTTAAATAATTTAATTTACTTTCCTAAGATTTATTCTCATATTTATACTAATAATAATCACCATAGAATACTCATTTTTATTATATTCAAAAGCTTTATTATACACTTATTATCTACAAAGTCTAACTCAATTAAACACATTTCTTAATTACTTAGCATTTATCCATTGTAAAACGATCCTTCAGAATTACAAACCTTAAAATATATTTGGTCAGTAACTTGTACTCTGAAATAATAGACTTCTAAATTTATGATATAAAATACATTTCAAAATTATATTACAAAATCAGAATGTGTCTCTTAAAACATACTATTAATTTATATTATATGCTCTCCATATTGTAATACTTAAGAGTACTTTTCAAATAAATCTTCAAGATTCTTTTATATGTAATAAAATTATAAAGTACTACAAATTCCCTTTAGTATAATTATAATTTAAAAGCAGTTGATGATTAATGTGTCAATTATAAATTCTTAAATATAACTCTTCAGATAAAGCATGTAATCAATACATGGTGTGTATAATTCTAAGTGGATAATGAACTTTATTGATATGAACTTGTGTTGGAAATGACTCTCAAATGCAATAAAATTACTAATACAAAATTTAACTCAAAATATTCATTTATTTACAACAATAATAATGAACCACAAACAGCTATACACATTATGTTGAATAATTCACTAACAAAATAATCATTTAACTGTTTATAAATTTACAATAAAATTATTTACATTCATCATGGATAGACATAATAATTAGTATACATTTTAATCTTCACCCCATATTTATTATTGGGTTCTTTAAAATAATAAGTTCATTCTTTTTACCATCTTGTAGGCTTACATACTATTATTATACAGTTTTACAATTCATGAGTTATCTGGTTATCTTCTTAGTCATTCCCTATTTACCTTATATTTTGTAACTCCAGATATTTTAATAAAATTATCACATTTAAATTATAATTCATATTCAAAATTTGTTTATAAATATTGTAACAAAATTATTGCTGCTGCTGCCATAATGTTACAAAAAAAAATAAAAACAGTATTTATAATGTATTCAAAATAAATAGTGAAATTAAGAATTATTTTTTATATAATGTAATTCATATTGTACATTCATTCTCAATCTCTCACATATTTTCTGCTTGTCTTCGATCTCAGGTATCATTATTTATATAATAATTTATTCAGATTTTATTAAAATATAAAGTATTTATTCTGTATATGGTCTTATTACTTTAAGTTAATATGTGAAAACTTATGAAGAAAGACTATAAAATTCTTAAAATATTTAGTCAACTTTCAATGCATACTATATTCTTATTTACCCAAAAAATTCATAGATAAGAAATTGATTTTATCAAAAATATTAAATTATAATAGAGAGACAGAGATTTTCTTTATTTATGAGATGTCATATTTTGGCAGGTAATCATTTTACTAATGATCTTACCCCAATGTTAACCTGACTTATTCAGCAAGCACTTATGGTATATACTACCCTCATGTCTTTGCAGAAAATTATCCCATCTCTTTCTAATAAACTATATGGTTATCACAAAGATTAATCCCATTCAATTATTTGATCAGTTCTTCATGATGATATTTTTATATCATATCCTGAAATTTCAATTCATCTTTTCTCACCGTGTCTTTAATATCTATTATTTTATTCTCTCTGCACCAATAATATAATCCAATCTTCCCATTAATTTAAGATCATGTTACAAAACAAAGTCTTCCTTTATCATCATCGATATACTTTTTATAAGAAATGAGATTATGATTGTTATTATTTTTTTACATTAACATCCAGTCTTTTTTTACTCTCATAAATAATATTACATTTTATAATATATTTATTTTTATTTTCATAAAATCCTAAAAATTTTTATTTATCACCACTAGTTCATTCCCCTTTGTCAAATATACTTTATGATAATAAATTTAAAATACCTCTACAATACATTTTACCATACTCAATTTTTAAAAATATGTATCAGCTAAAATATAAAGTTAAAATATTATACTCAACACACCTTTCATGTTATCTTATGTATACTCTCTTCATATCTTTAAGCATACTATTCATTCTTTTCTCTTTTTTAAAAAACAAAAACGAATAATAAAATATTTAATACATTATTTTCATTATTGCTAACTATAATACCTAACACTTATATTTCATGTCAAACAAAAAAATATAATAATAATAAATTTAAAATTCTTTTCTCTTTGTTTTTTTTCTTTTTAAAACCTATTTCAATTCCTAGTTTAATACTATCATGGTAATCCAATAGATGTTCACCATTTCTCCAATTTGGGTGCTTCTCTTATCTTTTTTCTGCTAGAACACATTTATATTTAAACAAAACATTTTACAAACAAGCACAACACTTCCTTCTTGACTAGTTTAAGGTTACATGTGCATAATTATGCTTGAAAATACATTAAGAAAAAAGTTTAACAAATCTTTTTAATACATTTTATCATTATTTTTCCCACATTACAAAACAAATAATAAACTGTTTATTTATTTTTGAATGCTTTTATTAAAGTTGAAAATTCAGATTGTTTGTTTATTAAGTTTTGATCTTTTACAAGTTAATATGAAATTTTAAAATTGAGATTTAATGTTTTTAAATTTTATAGAATTGCTTCAAAATTGGCATAAGTAAATTATATCAGCCTCATTCATTTGAAACACTTATCTTTTCAGTATGACAACTAGTTTAAAAGAAATGGAACAGAGAGTGAAAAAAGATACTATAACATTACATACCACAGTTAACAATTATTCCTAGAACTTTGATTTGTTTTAAATAAAGATCATGAGAAAAAAATACAGATATTACTATCTTTCCATTTAATGACATTTTTTCACCTACTTTAAATTCTTAATGTATGAATCATATTTAGTATATGTCTATATGTATAATAAATCAGTAATTAAGATTTCTATTTAAAATTGTTTGATAGTTTTTATTTTTATTTTAAACCAATTGTTTTTGAAAAAAAACTAAACTAGAAGTATCACATTATTTAAAACAATTGTGAAAAATTAAAAATGAAAACTGATGATAATTATTTAAACCAGTGATTGCAAATTATCTTCTTTATCATTTTTTAAAACAATTATTTGAAAATAAAAACTACAAATAATTTTAAATAGAAAACTTAGTAACTGATTTGTTGTACATATATAATTATATACACAGGCTGTAAAGCCACCAGCTATGGTTGTGGTTGGTGGATTAAGGTGGAGGGTATTAAGAATTCTCTGATTGCAGACCCAGGCTACTATTTAATATCTGTTTATTTAGGTACTGACAACTGCAGATCACTTTCAAGTGAAGGAAGATTGCAAGAATTGGAAGAAAAACTGTCTCATATTAAATGGGACTATATTTAAATTTGTGAAGTTAAATAAGAAGTTGAAGAAGCAATTGATTTAAAAAGTGGATATGTACTTTATTACAAAGGCACAAATATTGAAAGTGCAAGTGTGCTAGGATTTATTACAAATAAAAAGTGGAAGAACAACATTAAGGAGATTGATGATGTTCAGATAGAATAGCAACATTAGTTATTCAATTTAATAGCAGATGCCAAATGCAGATAATTTAGATTTATGCCCCAACAAATTATTATAGTGATGAAATAGTAGAAGATTTTTATATGGATGTACAACATTTTTTTTGATCAAACTAAACAATATATTATAATTCTTATGAAAGACTTTAATGCTAGAATTGATAAACAGAAGAAAGATGAAAGGGCTGTAGGTGAATTTGGTTATGATCATAGAAATGAGAGAGAACATGCATAAAAAAAAAGATTTTATAATTTTTTTTTTAAAAAAAACATGTTTAAAAAATGTTAAATAAAACTACAGCAGAATTGGATTATATTTTGACTAACAAAAAATACATATTTTAAGATTGTAATGTCTTGTTATCGATTAGCAAGATGTATGTTATATGTTAATGCAAAACTAGCTAGACAAAAATTCTTAAAAAAACAATATTTACAGCTCATATTCCTAATCTTCAGAAATATTCTAATAAATATAAATTAAAAAATTGCAAATCATTTTTTCAGAGATTAGTAGATTTTGAACATGATTTAGATTTGAATGAAATTAATAGGAAAATAACTGATATACTTTTAAAAACATTGACAAAGATAGCTTATTAAAAAAATCAGCAAATACCAATAAAATTTCTACTGAAACTAGAGAATTAATAAAGAAAAGAAGGAATATAAAGATATACAAAAATGATGTATTAAAAAGAATTAAATATTGTGAATTTTTTAAATTGGTGTAAAAAAGATTTGATAATATAAGAAAGTATAATTGTGAACTAATAAAAAAATCTGTAGAAGAGAAAAAAAATATCAAGAGTGTAAAACAACATTTTGGTATTGGTAGGAAACTTAAATCTGCAATAAGAAAAAAAATATGAAACTATTACTAAAAAGAGAGATGACATAATAAAATGGATAGAAGAGTTCTATCAAGAATTATATAGTAATAAAAAAACTAATGCTTTTTACATCTATTATATTTTCTGAATTCCTTCAAGATTTTAAATAAAGAAGTGATACATGCAATTATATTTATGAAGAAGGAAAAAGGTCCTGGTAATTATAAAATTTATCATCAATACATTAAAAGATGCAGGTGAAGAAATAGATTTTTTTTTTTTTTTTTTGGCAAAGTTATATGCAAAATATCTAAATGATAAAATTGTAACTTTATTGGTAGTGTGCAGTATTAATATTAAAAGATTAAAAATAAACCTAAATCTTAGAATCTAATGCAACTCTAACAGCAGCCACCTTTTATCTCTAATTAACAACAAAACTATGAGAATAAAATTGAAAACATAATAATATTTTCAATCCAAGCTCATTAACTTATATAGTCATAGTGGTCAGTTCAGTATCCATACATTTTGGTGTATTTGGTTCTTTGATAACTATAGCCACCATTATTCTATTAGCCAGGATTGGTATTAAACCACTAAAGATCACATGATCACAATTTTCTATATTTGCTCATAACTGATATTAAAACAGGCAAAACTCTCCATCCAGTAGTGACACTCTGTGCAAGCCAGAGTAATCAATGGATGCCAGAAGTCTTGTGCATAAAGTCATTATCTAAGGCCTACTCTTCCAATATCCCCAGACTTGTTTCTAGCTTGTGGTCTTCATCAATGAGGAGTCTTGGTTCTGAGAGCATGACATCTAGATCTTAGGATCTAATGCAACAATGCAGAAGCTACCTTTTATCTTTACTTAACTACAAAACTATCAGAATAAAATTGAAAACACAATGTTTTCAATCCAAGCTCATTATCTTATATGGCCATATAGGTCTGAACTCAGATCTGTACCCATACATTTTGTTGTCTTTTGTTCTTTAATATCCATAACCACCACTATCCTATTAGGCAGGATTGGTATTAAACCACTAAATGTCACATAATCACCATTTTTTATGCTTGCTCATAACTTTTATTACAACAGGCAAAACTCTCCATACAGTATTAGCACTCTATGCAAGTGAGAATAATCAATGGATGCCAGAAAGCTTGTGCATAAAATCCCTGTCTAATGTATTCTTATCCAATATCCTTAGACTAGTTTCTAGCTTGTGGCTTTTGTCAGTGAAGAACCTTGGATCTGACAGCACTGCACATAGGTCTTGCACAGAGTGGCACTACTGTATGGGGAGTTTTGCCTGTTTTAATAACAGTTATGAGCAAGCATAAGAAATGGTGATTATGTATGTTTAGTGGTTTAATACCAATCATGCTTAATAAGATAGTGGTGGCTATGGTAGTTAAAGATCTAAAGACCCAAAATATATGGGTACTGAACTGAGTTCAGACCCATATGGCTATATAAGTTAATGAGCTTGGATTGACAATATTATTGTTTTCAAATTTTATTCTTATAGTTTTGTAGTTAAGTAGAGATAAAAGGTGGCTGCTGGAGGATTGCATTATATCCTATGATCTAGGTGCAGTGCTCTCAGATACAATGCTCTTCACTGATGAAATCCACAAGCTAGAAACTAGTCTGGGTATATTGGATGAGAATGCATTAAATAGGGATTTTATGTACAAGACTTCTGGCATCTATTGATTACTCTGGCTTTCCCTGAGTGGCACTACTGTATGGAGAGTTTTGCATGTTTTAATAACAGGTGTTACTGACCACATTGAAAAAATTAAAATACTGAAGTGGAATTGGCCTGGACATATTTTTAGAAGAGATGATAATAGATGGACAATTGAAATCTTGAACTGGATTCCAAGATATTGTAAAAGACCCAGAAAGACACTACATGCTAGATGGATGGATGAAATAAGAAAGTTTGTAGGGTGATGTGGAGAATAAAAGCTAAAGATCAGAGAAGATGGATTGAGCTTGTAGAGATCTTCATCCAGCAGTGAATTGATATGGTTGATGATGATGATAATCAAGCATAAGAAATGGTGATCATATGATGTTTAGTGGTTTAATACTGATCCTGCCTAATAGAATAGTGGTGGCTATGGTTATTAAAGAACTAAAGACACCAAAATGTATGGGTACTGAACTGAGTTCAGAACTATATGACTACATAAGCCAAAAAGCTTGGATTAAAATTATTGTGCTTTCAATTTTATTCTCATAGTTTTGTAGAGATAAAAGTTGGCTGCTGGTGGGTTGCATTAGATCCTAAGTATTAGGTGCAGTGCTTTTACATCCAAGGCTCATCACTGATGAAAACCACAAACTAAAAAGTAGTCTGCGGATATTGGATGGGTATGAATTAGATAGGTATTTCATGCACAAGCCTTCTGTTATCCATTGACTACTGTGGCTTGCACAGAGTATCACTGCTGTATAAAATGTTTTGCCTGTTTTAATAATATTTATGAACAAGCATAACAAATGGTGATCATGTGATGTTTAGTGGTTTAATACAAATTCTACCTAAGAGTATAGTAGTGACTATAGTTATTAAAGAACCAAAGACACCAAAATGTGTGGGTACTGAATTGAGTTCAGACCTATATGACCATATAAGCTAATAAGCTAGGATTGAAAATATTGCGTTTTTAATTTTATTCTCATAGTTTGTAGTTAAGTAGATATAAATGGTAACTACTGAAGTGCTGTATTAGATCCTAAGATCTAGATGCAGTGCTCTTAGATCCAAGACTTCTTACTGACAAAATCCAGAAGCTAGAAACTAGTCTGGAGATATTGGATGTTTAGGCATAAGATAGGGATTTTATGTACAAGTCTTCTGGCATCCATTGACTTGCACAGAGTGGCATTACTGTATGGAGTGTTTTGCCTGTTTTAAAAATAGAATTTGTCAATAAAATCATTTCTATATAGTAAGGATATGAATAAAATAATATATTTATAAATCAATAAATAATACAATACATTTATTTACAAATCTATAAAGAGAAAAATAATTAACCTCCATTTTCATTAAATACTAGTAAAACATTTTAAACGAATTACTTCAACTATAAAAATCTATAATATTCAGATAATTGATTCTTTGCTAATTTTACTATTTTTTTGAATAAATGTTTAGTTTTCTTATAACAATAAAACTTTGCATATATGTTACCTACATTTGCTTTTATAGATCTAATATCAGCTTTTAAATACCAATTTATTAAAGCTAATCAACTAAGAAATAATTACCTATTATAATTTGTTGTTTACTTATTCAACACATCAATATTGTTTTTTCTCTTTTGTACTATATTATAAATAGTGTGATGACATTACATTTTTAAAATTTCAGTGATTTTTAATAATCTAATGTCTGAATATGAAATTGCTAGCTAACAAGTTATATTGGTTGCAAGTAACAATTTGGATTACAAAGAGAGACCAATTTTATTTTTAAACATACTAAATGTAAGCAATTGCTAAAAAAAAGTTTAATGATATTTATTTAAGATTAATTATAAATTGGTAGTAGTAATATTTAAAATTTTTAACAAATGTAATGCTAGTATTAAAAAATCTCACAAACTTAACTGGAGTTAGATGAAAATTTTTATTTATTTATAGTGAATAATTTTTTATTAGAAATGCAAGAGAGACTTATTAATCATGATTAACATTTTTTTCCAGTAAAAGGAAATAATGAATAAATTCATAAAAAATAGGGCTAAATTTCTACAGAAATAACATTGTTTAATTAGAATCGATTTACGATATATATCTATACTTAATTTTTTTATATTGATGCATATATATTGTGTATTTAAATATCTACATTTTTAAAAATATATATATATATTCTATTTTAAAATATTAATGAAATTGAAACACAAAAAATTATTACTAATGATTTTCCTACTATTTTAGCTTTACTTCAGAAAACCATTGTTAGTAAATGTTTTGGATTTGAATTCGATTAGTGTTTTAATTTTGATTAAGTGTATTTTGTTCATTATATTTGTTAGCTTAGCTTTTGAAATTTCCACACCCTCACACATATATTGAATCAGTCTATGTCTAATCCCATCGAGCTACATGCTTTTCCAGTATAGTAACCTAACTGTGGGACATGCAATTCAGACCTCACGTATATATCTGCCTTTTTCGCACACTGCATGCACAATAATTAAAAGAAAAGCTATAAAAAGAATTAGTAAAAATCAAAACGGTAGTGTGTGTGATGCATATATATATATATGAACTTAGCAATAGTTTATTAATATTTATTGCTGAAAATTATATTAATTTTATATGTATATTTTTAATTGTATTTGGAATTTAAAAGGTTTGACATATTTTAGAATAGTTGCTAAGCGGAAGTAATCTATTCTCTTTATATAAGATTATTTTTTGCTAATTAAAAGTCAAAATTTTAATTAAAACTATAATGAATCCTTTTGTTAGTTTTTAGTAAATCTATACAAAATCTAAAAATATCTTAAAAGGTATTTAATTTTATCGTAGAAAAATATCTTAAAAGGTATTTCCAGCCTTATCTTTAAATTTTTTTTTTTCTAATTAAATATTTTACTAATTAGTATTAAGATTACAGGGATAGCTGCAGGCAAGTGAAATCGATTCTTGGGGAAAATGTATAAAAGAGCCCATAGAACAAAAGAATTCATTCAGTCAAAAAAATTTTATTCAGACAAGAAATTTCAGAGAAATTGAGCCATCCTTCCACTTTAAGAAGTCAAGAAAAGTTTCACAACATGAACTTTGAGTAGAAGAAGAAGAACATATCTCCAGACCTCTTGGAAGACTGTCTGCTATTTGCTGCCATGTTCCATTCATCTGACTGGCTGCACAAAATGACTGAATGCTTACTGCCATACTGTGTCTGCCTGCTATGCTATGCTTTCCTGAGGTAATCTTACTTAATGAGGAGATGCTTTAAATTTATATAATATGTAATGAAACTATGACTTCCTTAATGTATTAGTGTATAATTTCTGCTAATTTTGTTCTTGAACTCTCTCTATACCCTACTATTTTAGTATAATTTTAACTCACCTTTCAAGCATAATTCTTGCATATAACTTTGTGTGGCTCCATTAGATATTTTAACTTATTCCTTTTATGTATGTAGACAATTGATTCTTTTTAGTTAATATGACAATATCACTCAATCTTGTGAGTCTAATAAGGGGTTATTTAATTTTTTTAATGGGGAAAAAAGCAGGGGCTTCATCTAAAACTTATTATTAAAGTTTTATTCATTTTAACAGAAATTGCTTGCTGGGTTGGCTTTTATATTTAAATCTTTTATACATGTTTTTTTATCTAAAATATTTTATTGTGGATGCATACTGTTACTTTGTTATTTGAATTTATTTTTAAATTGTCATTTAAAAGATTGTGAACCTTAATATTGTTATCATCCTGTCTTGCCAGTTGCCAGAGAGTTAGTTCTGCTACTGAAAATGTTGATGGGAATCAAATTTAAAATAATTTTATTAATTTACCCTGAATTGATAAAAGAGTTATTATCCATTATAATTTTATTAATGATTCTTTGTTTAAACATATCATTGTGCAGAGGTCAAACCATTTTCAGGTGCTAGAATATAACATTAATGTTATCACTCAGGTATAACACTGCTAGCATACCTTTTCTTTCTCTTATGGTACTTACATATATATTTTTTATTTGCTTTGTCATTGGAGACTTTGGAAGTCTGAAGCTCCCCATCCTACTTTCTCAAAATCGTTGTAATCAGAGGTATACACTACTCCCTGTGAAACATGGAGGATGGGATTTTGATTGTGCTACAGAAGTCCTACAGCCGACTCAGGGCATTGGAACCCAACCTCTTCATTCAGTATTGTTTTGCCAAAATGTGTAGACATACCAACCCTGATTCATTCTCAAATATGTTAAAATGATGAAGTATTCAAACTACCATAAAATCTGTATTTCTCTAATGACATGCTAGTATCATTATTGTTTTATTAAATTGATTTATTCCTGTTTGATCTTTTGTTAATCACAATGAGGAGTTGGAAATAATGACTTATTCATAAAATATGTAACATGCTAATTAGTCAGTATGCTGTTTTTAAACCACCTCTTTTAAAAATACTATAAGTCCCATAGACATAAATCAATACATATTGTCTGTAAATTTATATACCTTATATTTCCCTGTCAATGTAACACATTGTTTGTTTCTTGTATACTTATTCTAAAGACACTATTTCCAAACAATGCTTATCAAACATATGTAATGATTTTAAGATTGTAAATAAATGATTAAGGTCATATATTGACATTTATTTGTCAAAATGATTAATGCTAAATTATCAAGCATCTTTCTGTAATCCAAATCTGTTCCAATCTTGTAGATTGTTTTATGCATCCACAACATTTATGTTTGTAAATATTTGTAAATTGGCATGTTCAATTCCACACAAATTACAACTCATTCAGTAAAATTTATGTCCATTGAATGATTAACAAAAAGGGGATTATATAAAACAATTCCTGAAATTTTGTAAATAGTTAATGTTATACCAAGCACAAAATTTCTTTATGTAATATCTATATATGTGTTCTTCTAATATTTTATTAAATTTATATATGTAAATCCTGTTTTCTGAATTATTATTTTCTTTTAATGAATAATTATAATTAACAAAATATCTATCATAAATGTAATTCCTGGGCTACTCTTAACCCAATCATCACCATCGGTCTGATCTTATGCTCTACTGCTGTGTTTTCAGTCCTGGAATTAAAATAATTATGCTGTATCATTGTACTTGTTGTTCATAGGGTCAGAGACTCAAATAATAGGTAAATTGGTTAGAATTCAGAATTGCTCCTGACCTGTGTATCTTGAGCATGATCACATTTGAGGTAATTTTGCTTGGATTTTTAGTCTTGTTGTGTGACCAGATGTTTTCGACTGGTACAATATATATATATATATATATATATATATATATATATATAAACATTACAAGCATAAAGCTAAACTAGTCAATATAAAATCAAAACTACCCCAAATCTAAAATTAAACCAGACCAGAATAAAAATAATATTAAAACACAACCTAAGGTTTCACTGCTACAAGCAGACTTCTCAAGTGTAAAGAAATAATAAAAAAAACAAAAACACACACATTATATATACTATTAAAAACTACCCACAAATCCATTCACTTCCCATCCACCCTTAATATTAAAAGAACTCTTAAATAAGTTAATTGCTTCAGAATCATAAATTTTCAATAATAAAGACTCTTTAATTCTTCTTTTGATTTCATTTCTCTCAAAGAAGACAACCTTAGCTTCATCAAAATCAATAGTGTGGCCTGTATCTTTTTCATGGACATACAAAGCAGAACTAAGATATCTATTTTTAACTCTACTTTTATGAACCTTTACTCTTTCATTTAAACTCAAACTACTCTGACCTATGTAAACCTTCTTACAAAATAAACAAGGAATAAAATATACCACACCAGGAATAGTCTTTCTATCAAAAACTTCCTTTGTATTATTCAATAAATTATTCAATGTAACACCCCTTTTCCAAGCAATTTTCTTATTTCCAAACAATTTACTATTTCTACACACAATTTTATAAGAAGACAATTTAAATGGCAAAGAAATAAAATCATATTTTTCTTTAACCTTTACATCCATACAAATATTACTATTAAATAAAATACTTTTAACAAATTTATCAGAGTATCCAACACTTAAATAATCTTTATAAAATTGATATTTCTGAAACAAAGCTACCCCACTAGAATTATTTAATTTAATATTCCTATGACAATAATTCCTTAAAGCAGCTACTTTATGAGATACAGACTGATAGCTATCAGGTTTAATTATAGATCTTAATTCTTTACTTTTAACTGCTATAATTAAACCTGATAGCTATCAGTCTGTATCTCATAAAGTAGCTGCTTTAAGGAATTATTGTCATAGGAATATTAAATTAAATAATTCTAGTGGGGTAGCTTTGTTTCAGAAATATCAATTTTATAAAGATTATTTAAGTGTTGGATACTCTGATAAATTTGTTAAAAGTATTTTATTTAATAGTAATATTTGTATGGATGTAAAGGTTAAAGAAAAATATGATTTTATTTCTTTGCCATTTAAATTGTCTTCTTATAAAATTGTGTGTAGAAATAGTAAATTGTTTGGAAATAAGAAAATTGCTTGGAAAAGGGGTGTTACATTGAATAATTTATTGAATAATACAAAGGAAGTTTTTGATAGAAAGACTATTCCTGGTGTGGTATATTTTATTCCTTGTTTATTTTGTAAGAAGGTTTACATAGGTCAGAGTAGTTTGAGTTTAAATGAAAGAGTAAAGGTTCATAAAAGTAGAGTTAAAAATAGATATCTTAGTTCTGCTTTGTATGTCCATGAAAAAGATACAGGCCACACTATTGATTTTGATGAAGCTAAGGTTGTCTTCTTTGAGAGAAATGAAATCAAAAGAAGAATTAAAGAGTCTTTATTATTGAAAATTTATGATTCTGAAGCAATTAACTTATTTAAGAGTTCTTTTAATATTAAGGGTGGATGGGAAGTGAATGGATTTGTGGGTAGTTTTTAATAGTATATATAATGTGTGTGTTTTTGTTTTTTTTTTTTTTTTTTATTATTTCTTTACACTTGAGAAGTCTGCTTGTAGCAGTGAAACCTTAGGTTGTGTTTTAATATTATTTTTATTCTGGTCTGGTTTAATTTTAGATTTGGGGTAGTTTTGATATATATATATATATATATATATATATATATATATATCAAAACTACCCCATATATATATATATATATATATATATATATATATATATATATATATATATATATACTAATGTTCTCATGGATAAATGATGAATACATAATATTATTTCTGTGAACTTCCATGTAATAAAAATATAATAGCAAAATAGCTGATGTTTCAGTATTATAATAATTGCTTTTCTCAGAGCTTCTTCTTTCTCAAATCATAAGTATGTGTGTAGTGAGATTTCAAATCATTATTTTTTTCCTTTATTATTTTCTCCTCATTCTCAAACTCTATTTTTTGTGAAATTTTAAAAAATATTTTATTCCCCAATAACTTTTTCCAAATATTGTTAATTTTCAACCACTAGAAAAAAAACAAAGGAAAAAAGTAACCATATTAAATCTCACCACATGTTTTTATGATTTGAAAAAAAAAAGAAGATGTGAGAGGAAAGTACTCGTTATTGTACTAAAATCTCAGTTATTTAGTTATTATATTTTTATTACATGGAAGCTTCTGAAAATAATATATATATATATATATATTGTAACGGTATATAATATGCCATTACATTAATTTAAGATTAAAATAAAACCTTAAGTATGTAAATAAAAACTAAAAGCTAAAAAATTAAAAAGTTGTTAAACATATATATATTCGCATAGATGCAAAACTTTAAAGTATTTTTTTTAAATAAAAAAAAAGTATTTGAACGTACTTTTTTATAAAAAAAATTACAAGATCTAAAGATAAAATATTTTTGGAAATGATTGTTTTATAAATTAAATGAAAAGCAAATTAACCCTTGGGGCTCTTATATAAAAAAGTCAGATGAAAGATATAGATAAGAGAATAAAAAAATTAGATGTCCAATAGAAGCAGAAATGAATGCTCAGACCGTAACAAAAATTTGGAACAGGAAACCATTGTTCAATGAATCTGGATGATTGGTAAAAAAGGAAAAAATATTCAAATTAAAGGAGTTCAAACTTGATTTTGTGAGAAAGGTGATAAGACACACTTGTCAGTCTCTCACTTATTTCAAATGAAATGACTGTTGAATTATGAATGGTACTGTTGCAGACCAGAATCATATGGGTTCTGCAATAAAATAGTACCAGGATTGAAGCAGCTAAGGCCACTTCCAGAACAACAGACTGGTCTTCCATGAAAGATTTCATGGGAATTTGCAGCAGGAACCAGGAGCTTTTCTACTGAAGATATGAACTGAAAAATTAAAAAAAAAATTAAGACCTTTCAAGATTTGACAAGCTAAACCTATTTTTTTTAAAATGAAGTTTAATCTGACTTTTGGTAATTTAATCATTTCCATTTTTTTATTAATATTTATTGAATAAATTATATAAATGTTAAATTTAAGTCAGGCATGAATGGCTGCATAGATTTGTAAAGTTATATTAATTAATTAAGGGAGAGTTAATCTTAGGTCATTTGTTTCATAGTTAAAATGGGTTAATTGATTGGATATATTGGTGTAATTAGTAAATGTAGCATGAGATTCACTATGGGCATGATCCTATTATATGCCACACTTGGGCAAAATAAGTCCCATATCTTACTGACCATCGGAAGCAGATGGTATTCCCTGCTCTTTGGATCACACCTTTTAGCTTATGGAATGGGATAGTAAGATAAAAAACGCAGTCCCTTCCTATGGAGGTTTTTTATTGTTCTTCTCACCAGACAGATGTAGTATTTCTGTACTGGACAAGAGTCAATGTCTTCTATAACCATGCTGTTCAGATGTACATTCCTGACAGTATGATATTTGTGCTGAAGTATTCATGCTGCATTGAATACATCGATGTATCAGATGGATTGACATTGGTTTAACTGTGAACTTTTGGCCTAAGGTTAAATAAGGGATAGAATATTTTCTTTTCAAATGTAATCTATGTAGTTTATTCATACTTGACACTCTAAAAAATATTATTAAATTCATCTGTGCAGATTGTTTAAAATAAAAATTTATATTTAAAAATTAATAACCAACCTAAATAATAAATTTTATTCCTCAATTTTATTTATATGTAAGTTAATAAATGTTTGTGTGTTAATTACTGGCAGTGGCTTATTTTTTTTTTAAATATTAATATATTTTTTTAAGCAAGTTTTATATTAAATCTCTGCATCTCCATGAACTAGTGACTAGGCGGATGGTCGGAATAAAATATATATAAAAATTTTGAATCTTAACTTATGTATCTAACAATTCAAAACAAAGCAGCAAAACTCTCCATATAGTAGTGCCATCTTGTGCTAACAAGAACAATCAATGGATGCCTACTATATAAATTTTCCAGGTCCAAATGCCTGGTGGCACTCTGTATGGCAGATACGGTAAGACTAAAGACTAAATTCACCCAGACTGTTATAATATATATATATTAAACTAGTTACAGTAATTCATAATTAAAAGCCAAAACTTAAATTGAAAAATTCATTATTAATGATGTTTCTATGAATGCAGACTTCTCAGATGCTGTATAATATATATATATATATATATATATATGAAGAAATATAATTATCCATATATTGATAGGACAATTCACTTTCTATTAGACATGTGATTATTATAATTTTTTGTGTATTTCAGTTAGCATTATGCAATGGATATTTCATATATGTAAAATATTTAATGATGGATAAAAAATTTACTTTCAAGTTGCAATTTGATTGAGATAAACAAAATTTTGAGAAGTATAAATAAGTTTTAAAAAATTAAAAATTAAAAAAGCATATATAATAATATTTAATCTTGAAATAAAATTTTCTATACTAATAAATTTCCTTTACTCTTTAGGAAATTACTTTCTGACAGTAAAAAATCAAATTAAAATAATCATTTTATAAAAATGAAAATAGCAACTTGTCAATTATCAAAACATTGCATTCTACAATATTGCGTAATTCTTGTGAATGTTATAATTTTTTTGTTTAAATTTTATGTCAAATATAAATTATTATTTGAATCAAAATCTGTACATTAAGTGTCTAGTGTAAGAATATATCAAATGATTGAAAAAAAAAATAATTATGTTGGTATTTTAAAAGGTGAATAAAACAATAGTACAAATTTTTTACCTATTGTTTCCATACATCTATTAAGATTAAATACAGAACACTGGATGAAAGCTATTGAAAAAGCATATTAAAAAAAATATTTTTGTTGTAAGAAAAATATTTCACTTTTTTTAAAAAAAAAATACCAATTGCTGCTGACATTTAGGCACAATGGTTACAAGTAAAATCTCATTCTACTAAATGGTTTTTAATCATAAATAGTTAAAATATTATATTTTATTGAAATATTTTACTAATAAGTAATTCAAGTGAAATCCAACCATTTAAATAATTCATTGTGATTATAGCATCAATAAAAGTCTTGAGTATATATTACACTAGTGGTTAACATTAAAAAAATATATATAACAATGCAGTGGAAAGCAATTTAAAAAAAATAAAGTTTATTTAAATCATTTTCATTTTATAGATAATGTTCTTATTTTTAAAAAAAAAGTTTTAAAGTTGATAAATATAGCCAAGAGCTATCATAAAAAAATAATTAAAAAAATAATAAAATAGGAAATAACATAAATATTAAAATGACTAAAATAATGTTTAATAGTCTTTCAAAAAAAATACAAAATAAATAAAAATTCATAAGTATAATTTCTTAATCTTCATACATTTCATTTTTTTTTACAAAATTTTTATATCATTGTTTTGCACAGAATGAAAAAAAACAATTTGCAATAAGATATTTTATATAAAAATGAAAATAGTAACTCTTCATTTTTGAGTAAAGAGAAAATTAATTTATTAATTATATGTATAATATATATGTATGAATGTTCAGGTATTAGAGATCATATTAAAACAAAAAACTAAAATAAAGAATATGTGATCATGTTTCTAGAAAAATTTAAGAATTAATAATACATAATGAATGCAACTAAGCATAAAATTTAATGTGGTTATGTGACTTCAGTAAGAATAACAATATTAAAAGAGGATATGCTTTACAATGCCTAACAAAATGTTTTATGCTAAGATTGAATTCTAAAACTATACTGTAATGCATGTAAAAATCTACATGGGATTTTTATTGAGCATGTTTATATGATTGAATATTTGTAAAATAAAATACTAAAAATTTTCGCAAAGTCAAAATGAAAGTTTTATAGATGAGAAGTTTACAAAACAAATTCTTTTCACTGTGTGCAATCTTACAGAAAGTGATGTTTATATCATTTAAATATGGTTATTTTCAATATTAAAATTTAACATATTAATAAATGTATAGCTACTGAAATAAAAATGTATATTTAAAAAGGAAATGTAAAGTCAAAAATTCTCTAAGGCTATCAAAATTATATGTCATTTGTTATTTGTAAACCGCAATTTAATATCTAAGATGTTTGCTTATGAAATAATGATCAATAATTCTGCATTTAAAAATGTAAAAGGAAAACATAATGCAAATGAAGTTTTTAAAAAATTTTATCTATCAACTTTCATAAAAAGAACTAAAACATTTTCTGTTTAAAATATTAAAAGATCTCATAACTTTGCGTGGCTTTGCATATAACTACAACAAAATAATACATTTTAAATGTATACATATGAAATCGTTAAAAAAGTATTTATGAATTTATATTAGTCAATTATCTAAAAATTTAATAAAAAAGAATTTCATTTATTATGATAAAAATAATCTATATTTTAAATAATGGATTCAAATTTGAATTTAAAAGTATTAATATTATTTTTTAAAATAATTATGAACAAAAAACAAATATCTACATTATTTTAACAAATAAAAAAATATATTAATTTTGCAAGTCATTTTTAATTTACAGTTTGTTTTTGATATTATTTGGTTTTATTGTAAAATTTTTAGTTTGTAATTCAACTCAACTCAATAATAGTCTGTCCAATAGACAGGTCCAGAAAGTAGTCACTACTTCATCCATTCTTTCATTCCATTTCTTCCTTGCCCATTTCCTCAATTCCACATAAGTCTTGCCATCTCTTATATCATCCAATAATGTCAATCTCTTCTGTCCTTTCTTTTTATTTCCACTCACCATTCCCTCCAAAACATCTTTCATTAAACTATAATCTTTTCTTAATATATGTCCAATCCAGTTTCTCTTTCTCTCTCTGATATTCTCAATCAATCTTCTTTCTTCATTAACTCTTTTTAAAACTTCTTCATTTGTTATTTTACTCATCCAACTGATTTTTTCAATTTTTTTCCATGTCCATATCTCAAAAGCTTCCAATAATTTTTTAATTCTATTACTCGATGTCCATGTCTCACAACTATACATTAATACACTCCCCACATAACATTTAATTAATTTCTTTTTTAGTTCTTTTTCCATAGGTCAACAAAATATCTTTTTTATTTTTACAAATGTCACATTTGCCAACGCTATTCTTTTTTTAACTTCATCTTCACTTCTTCCATCCTCACTCAACCAACTACTCAAATACCTAAATCCCTTCACCTGTTGAATCATGTTATCATGAATTCCAATTTGCAGTCTGTATATGCCATATTGCAAAAAATAGGTACAGTCATATGATATTGTAACAATTAAATGTTTTTAATATTATTTTTATGCAAATTTGTCACTTGTTCATTAAAAATTTATTCTTGATATTATTTTTTTCAAATTATTCAATCATAACAAATAAGCACTTTTTAAAAGCTGGAACTAAACAACAGTAATCAAAAGTAAAATTGTTAAATTATATTTATTATTGTTGTCTTTTCTAATTGTTTCCATTAAGATGAATAAAGTTCACAATTGTTATTCCTTTTATAAAAAATAACATAGAAACTTGTTATTTTAAATTTTAAAAAGTTTAGTTTTTAATTCAGTTAACATTGACATTACTAAAAGTAATAAAATATTAAAACAATAGCAAGTTGTGTAATTAATATAAGAAAAATAATTGACATTTGGAAATTTTCTAATATGGTGCACAGGAGATAAGCTATGAAATTAGAAAACTTTATCAAATTTAGAAAAACTTTGATCCTATAATGTATAAATAATTATCAATGATGATAATTATACAGTACTAGCTTTTACAGTTTCATTATTTTAATAAAAAAAATAATTATCTTTTTGAAAAATCATTTCATGCAATTTATTTTTTTTCATTTATTTTGTAAAATATATTTAGTGAGATTTTGTGAAACTACAATTTTTTCAACATAGTTTTCCAAACCTTTTTTTAAATATTAAACATCACATAATCACCATTCTTTCCTGATTAACCAACCTGTTTACACATAGGCTAAACTTTTCATGAAATAGCTCCATACATGCAAGATGGAATAATCAATGGATGCAAGAAGTTTTGTGCATAAAATTCCTATCTAGTGCCTATTCTTCCAATATTCCCACAAGTCACAAGTTTGAAACTAGTCTGGGGACATTGGATGAATAGGCACTAGATAAAAATTTTATGCGCAAATCTTCTTGCATCTATTGTTTATTCCGCTTTGTACTGAGTGGTACTACTGTATGGAGAGTTTAGACTTTGTGTATTTATTTATATTCTATGAATTTTTATGTAAATAAAACTGACATTAGCAGGGATTTTATGTGCTTAATTAAATCAATATAAAAACATGTTTTAATGTAAAAATACATTATCAATAAGTAAAGTAATAATAAATTATTTGACATTATTAATCACTATGCATAATTGGAAAGTACAATGCAATTATTTTGTCAATCATTAATCTTACAAAAAGTACCAATAGCAGTTTGTTGTGAATGCTTAATTAGAATAAATATATTGAAACATATTTTTGTAAAAGGTCTTCAAAATATATTTTATTTTGAGCTAATAAATTTGTAACATGTTATAAAATATATCATAATTTTTATGTGTGGTAATTAAAATTGCCTGTACTGTTCAATGCAATGGTGGAGTGGGCAACTCAAAATTACAAGTTTCAAGACAGATTCTCAGCTGAGTAATTTATAAAGAAATAAATGTGGTGTTAGTTAAATCAAACTGTCACTATGTTAATCAACTATCGCATGATGCCCTGAGTAAACAAATGTCAAATTATTTTTATTATTAAAAGTAGCCATATTTTAAAACATGAAGTATATAAGGCTATAAAATAAAAGTCATTTAAGTTATTAATTTATATAAAAACATAATTTTTATGAATAAAATATTATTATTGTAAACAATTCAAAATAGAAAAGAAATTTATAAATAAATATAATAAACCTGTAATACATTTTTTAGATTAAAAAATAACACAAACATTTTTTAATAAAAATATTTGGAAAATGTTATGATGTAAAACTTTTTTATTTTTATTTTTGCAAAGTATTATTTTACTCTTAATTTTTATGTGGTACATATTAAAATAAAATTTTAAAATTTTAATTGTATATTAGATATCATAATATTAAAGTAATTTAATATACAAAATATATTAAAATTTAGGATCATTATCAATAATTATTTGATCTAAAAACTTTAGGATTAAAACAGATTCTTTAATTCCAGATCAAATTCCTATTATTTTGATTGATCTGTTTAAGCTTTTTTCTGTAAATTTTCAATAATCAACCACAAAAATAATAGTTGACTGAATATTAAGGTGCAGCTAATAAATTGTAATTCACAAACGAAAACAATGATGCTTCCAGTGCTTCAATATTTCCAATACTTGGAAAAAGTAGTAAATATTCACAAAAAAGTGTTGATTCATGTTTTCAAATCCCCCTAATCTTACTTATTTAAATAAAATTTTCATTAAGGATTCATGCTTTGTTATTATTATCACATTTATTGAATAGCTCTTTCTTATAATAAAGAATTGATAAAAACAGAATCCAGGTTGAATTAGTCAGAAGCTAACTTTCATTTTGCATTAATTTTCAAATGAGATTTAAAAAGTCAGTGTAAAGATATCAAAATTAATAATACAACATCCTGTTTCAGAAAGTGATTATTATTTTTTATTTCTTTCTAATAGTAATATTTTTTTTAAAAAAAATGTTATAAATTTTAAATATGTATGTGTGATATTTTTGGATATCTCTAAATGAGATTTTTGCTAATATATTATGTTTTTTTTAAGAATATTTTTGGTATATTTGATTACTAATATATGTTTTATTTTTTTCAATTAAATTAATACCAATCCATATAAGTATTTTTTGATTATTTATAGTGATTGTAAAAATCAACAAAAATCATTAATGTAAACACTTGTTTTATTGTTTTTGATAGTCTATAGGTACTTTTAAGTAAATCCTCTAAATTCAAAATTGGCGTCTTCAGTGAAAAGTAATATCTTGTAAAGATGAAAATTTATTATGGTAATAATTCTTATTTAATATTTTTGATTAATATCTTTTATAGTACAACTTCTTAGAGTTTTAAAATTCAAATGCTAAAATAAAATGTACATTAAAAATTTGTAAGATGGGGAAACTATCACTGATGATGATGATCAACAGTTATTATTTTGTCATGTGCAATAATACTTTTTAATTTTTTTTAGGCAGATACTTTAATATATGTTCATTTTTTCAAAAAATTAAAGCGAATAAATAATATGATACTTTAACTATTATATCTTTTACAAATTTATAGTTATTTTATGTATGTATGTATGTAATACTGTGTATTGATTGCTATTAAATATCGATTATCTTTTGTTATTAAAATGAGGAAAATCAAACTTATGTTGCAACTAAAATAGCATTAAAAACATTAAATCTTTTGAATTAAAGAAAAAGATACAAGCAGTAAAATATTCCATTTCTAGTATATTTGATAGCCTTCTACTTAAGACGTTTTTAGTGTATTTTAGAGAATTTTAAAAATTTATGTTCAGGAAATTTTGATAACATATATACCTGATTATAATTCTTATAAAATCCATATCACATTCCAATATAACAAGAAAATTACACATGTATAAATAAAAGTTAAATGTAGTTTGGAAATTGTATATCAGTTTGATATTTATTGAAAGAATACACTTAAAATGTAATAATAAATAACAAAAGACGTTATGAATATTGAATATGTTATAGCATATATAATAATATATTTGTGTGTGTGCATTTTTATCATGCACTCTGCAAGCAAATATTTTTGCTTGTATAAATTAAAATATGTATTCTGTATGTACAGCCTCTAGTTTAAACACTTATTTTTTAATAAAGCAAGTAACTTGCATAAGATTATAAAACTAATTTTAAAAAACATCTCACTTTCGTTTTTTTTCTCAATCTAAAGTTATATAATGTACTAATTAATTATTAATAAAATTTATTAAGCAATTGTAAAATCTTTGAAATTTTTAGAGCAAGTGAATTCTGATTAATATTTCGAACAATATTTGCAAGTTAAGTTTGTTTATGCAAAATTTTATAATATATCATAAAACTCAGAAAATTAAATTATTTTGCTAACAATGTTTATGAATTTACTATAAATATCTTAATTTCTGAAAGAAATATGGCACATTCCTAATTAAATAAGATGATTCAAATATGACTTAATTTGATACATTGTAAAATGCTTTTATTAAAATTAAAATATGTTTGTTTATTTGTTAATTCACTAAAAGGTGGTATTAAGATTTTTTTTTCTTTTAATTTGATAACATTCTTTTAATGTAAAAATGTAAAGGTCAACAATTTTAAATAGAAAAGTTACTGATTTCTTGACTAAGATATTTACTACCACAGTTTCAAATTGTAATTCCATACAGATGTTAATCAACCACTACACATGTGCTATATGTCATATTAAACCAGTGTTGCTTTTGTTGAATATGAGAAAACCCTAGATGTAGTGGTTGATTATTGTCTTTAGATTTCTTATACATATATAATTATGTCAATATACTAAATATGGTAAAAGTATAGTTATGTACAAGATGCTAGATAGGTTTATAAATAAATTCATAGTAATCTGCAACCACTTAGACAATCCCAATGTCATTAGCAATCAACAATATCACTCTGTTGTCAAGGCAACTTCTTTATAACAATAAATAAGGAAGTCCACATTTATTTATAGTACAATATATTTATATAGACACTAAAGATTTCCACTTGCCACAGAGACTGAAATTATTAATAAAAGAAGTTTAAATAAGCCTCCTTAAACAAATAAATATAACCAGTTCTGATTTCTATCTAACCTTGAACATAATTACACTTTTTATTTAAGTATTACTTTGTGGAGTACAATTTGAAAGTTATAACTGCAGTTATAATTCTATAATTGACTATTTGTTAGTTTGCATTCAGAACAAGTTATATTCACCTGTTTAAAGAAGTTTATTCAAACTTCTTTGTGTCAGTAGTTTTAGTTTCTGTCATTAAGATACAATCTTTAGTATCTATATAAATTTATTGGACCATAAATAAAAATGGAATTCCATCTTTATTGTTATAAGTAGTAAGTTGCTTTGACAACAGATTGAGATTATTGATTGTTGTTAATATTGGGATTGTCTATGTGTTGACTGATTTCTATAAATTTAAATATGATATATATATTGTAACGAGCACAGATGACATTGCATTGTTTTTTATTATTAAACATGAAGTTAAAATAAGAAGTTCGCATTTAAAAATTTTCTTTAAGAATTAAAAATTGAAATTAAATATCATCTTAAACTCGTATATATAAATCGCACAGATAAAAAAAAATTATTAAAATAAAACTTTATTAAAAATAGAAAGATATTTTAAAAACAAAAACTTAAAAAGATTTAGAAATAAAAATATATCTTTAATCTTGGAAAACACATTAATTAATCAGAAATGGAAATGATTGTTTTAATTAGTTAAATGTAAACTAGCCTTGGACATTTAAATGTAAAAGCATCGGTCAGATAGGATAACAATAGAAACTAATAGCCAATGAAGAGAAAAGCAATAGAATCGAACTTCAGCAAAAAGACCATCTCATCGATGACGCAATGTAAATTCAATCCTTCAAATTAATATAAAAAACCAAGTTGGGAAATTATTAAGGTTGATAGATTATTATTGAGAAATGTGACAGATATGTGTTAGTGCTGAAGTGAAGGAGAAGGGATTGAAAAGACGCACTCTTCAATCCTTTCAGTTCTGCTAAGAAAGAAAGAGAAATGAACTATCATTTTTGACATTGAGGACTAGTTAAAGCAAAAATCTCCAGATGGATAAATAAATCGGCCTTCAGAATATCCACCTCTTTAGGACGGCATGGGAATTCACATTCATAGCAAGCAATGGATAAAGTTGGACATTTTAAAAATCATAAGAACTTTATATTCACTTGAAACAATAAGAACTCTAAATTTTAAAACTTTTTAGTAAATAATGCAATAGAATCCTATCTGACCAAACTAAATTCTTTATTAATAATATTATTTGATGTATTTTTTATTTATTTATTGAAAATCATTTCCATTTATTTAATTTTGTTCTTTAAGTTTATTTATGATTTCTGTTTTCCGATAAATTAAAATATATCAATGTTAAACTTAAGTCGGGCGTGAATGGCTGTATAGATTTGTAAAGTTATATTAGGGGTGGGTAATCTTAGGTTATTTGTGTCATTGTTAAATTGGGTCAATGGATTGGATATATTGATGTAGTTAGTAGATGTAGTTGGAGATTTGCTACTGGCAGAATCATTTATATATACGCCGCACTCACCCATTTGCCTATGGAAGAAATTATAAGATGGAGAACGCAGTTCCTTTCTATGGAGTTTTTTTTATTGTTCTTCTCATTAGATAGATGTAATATTCCTATCTGATGAGAGTCATTGTCTTCTCTTAATCTTTTTGGTGCTGCCATATTCCGTATTACATTGAATACATCGATATATCAAATGAATTGATGCCAGTTTGACTGCGAATTTTAGCCTAAGGTTAAATAGGGATAGAATATTTTATTTTCAAATGCAAATCTATGTAGTCTATTTATCCTTGACACTAAATAAAAATGCATTAAATTTAAGTTGTTTATAGATGCTTGCATGGATTGGTTATCGGTTAAGTATGTTTTGGGTTTTCATATTCAAAATATATAGACATTCAATAAATAATGATACCTTACGGTGAGTATCTAAAATGTATTTATTCGGATGTCTTTTAAGTTATTGGTGACAATGCAAGTATCTTATGGTGAATACTATTGGGTTACTTATAAATTTCACTCTGCAATTGTCAGTATCAATGATTTTATATTTTGATTGTTTACGTTTATTTTGAAATGTTTTTAACCGTTGTAATCTATGTAACCGATCTATACTCAACATTATTAAAACAAATTTTTATAATTCCATCTGTGCGAACTTAATTAAAATGTAAACTTATAATATAATAGAAATTAAAAATGTAAATTAAAATCTAAAGTAAAGTTGAAAATAATGTTAAATGTTAAAATGTAAACTGATACTAAAACAATTTTCAATCTTATATATATGTGCATAAATAAATGTTTATATGCTAATTACTGGCAGTGGCTTATTTTATTTATTTTTTAATATTGAAATATAATTAGATAAGATATTATATTACTAAATCTCTGCTACTCCCTGAGCTAGTGACTTGGGCTAATGACCAGAATCAAAATTTAATAAAAATAAAAAAAAATTTTTTTTTGACTTATGTATCTGCCTACTTTATAAATTTTTCTAGGTTCAAATGCCTAGATGGTGCCCTGTAGTGCAGTTTATGTTTGTCACCTTCTCCAGATCATTACAATATATATATATATATATATATATATATATATATATATATATATATATATATATAAAGAGTACACATATTAACTTACTGCAGAAATATCTAATGATATACATTATAACAATCGGGGAGTATTGAGTGTTGGAATCTTACTGTACCTGCCATACAAGGGTGCCACCAGACTATTCATTGTATAGTAGACAGATACTTAGAGTAAGATCCATATTTTAAATAAATATGATCGAAATGCCCCAGTCACTAACTTTCTGAGTAGCAGAGATCATATATTTCTTATTATAAAGAAAGAAAGATAAAAAATAAAAATAAGCCACTGCCAGATTAACAATCCACAGAAACATTTATTTTACACATATATAAAATTCAGCATTATTTATTTTTGTATAATTTTTATTTTAGAACTTAATTTAATTTACATTTTAACCTTTTATTTTAGAAGTTCGCACAGATTAATTAATTAATATTTTATTAGAGTGTCGAGTATGGATAGACTACATAGATTGCATTCAAAAAGAAAATATTCTATATCCCTTATTTAACCCTAGGTCAAAAGTTCACAGTCAAATTGGTGCCAATCTGTCTGATATATCAGTGTATTCAATGCAACATAAATACAACAGCACAATATCCTACTGTCAGAAATGTACATCTGAGCAGCATGGTTATAGAAGAAATTGTCCCTCATCCAGTACAGGAATGCTACATCTGTCTGGTGAGAAGAACAATATAAAAAAAACTCCATAGGATGGGATTGTGGTCCTTTCTGCTGAGTTACAATCCCATTCCATAGGCTAAAGGAGTGATCCAAGGAGCAGGGAATACCATCTGACTTCTTTGGTCAATAAGAAATAGGTTTATTTTGCCCACGTGTGGGACACAATATGATCCTGCATGTAGCGGATCTTCATGCTACATTTACTAATTACTCCGATACATCCAATTCATTAACCTTGGAAGAACTGATTATTTTATTGGCTGAGTGAGGTAAAAGTCTAAACTTTTAATTGATCAATTCACAAACTCAACCGTCAAAATATATTCATCTTTTAAAATTATATTCACTTTAGTTTTGTTTGTAAAAAGTATATTAATAATTTATCAGGTTATGAAAGTGAATGAAAGTTTTTTCAAAAATAAATTTTTATTTATAATTATAAAATATTCAATAGCAGCAAATCTAAAATGAATGTTACTCACCAACTAAAAGTTTTACTGATGTCAGTGATTTTTTTTCCAATTTTACCTTGCTGACATCAGTGATTTCTTTCCCAATTTTACATTGCGGAAAAGTAAATAATTTTTGCTAAAGTCTTAACTATTTTTCTAAAATAATTTTATTTTTAGCATATTTTATCAAATTAATTTATAATTTGTCCAAAAATACTTTTAAAATGGTCTAAAACATTCGTTTATCACTTTCAAAATGAAAGAAAAGAAATCATAGTGATTTAGTTATTGACAAGCAGTTTTTTTGTCCTTGACAGTTAACAGTCAGTTTTATTGATTTTTTACTTGTAAAATAATTCAAGAAAGGGCAGCATCTTACAGAACTTTTTTTAACCTTTAAAAATAACGCAAAATCTTAAGGGTTGTGTTAAAAATGATGGAATATGAGCAACTTGAAGCCATCTCATTTTTAGTTGCAACAATCACATGAAAGGTTAACCCAATTTAACTGTGAAATAAATAATATAAAATCAACCCTACTTTAATTAAACTAACATAACTTTACTATCTATACAGCCATCCACACCCAACTTAAATTTAACATTTATTAAAAGTTTAGCTTAACAGAAAAAACAATCATAAAAAAACACTTAAAAGAACAAAAAAATTAATGAAAATGATTTTAAACTACATATGATAAAAATAATTATTAATACTTGATTTGGTTGGTCTGATAGGAATTTATATTTATATTTAAATACTGGAAAAGGTTTCTAGTTAAAGTTCATTAATTATATAAAGTTCTTACAGTTTTAAAAAGAAAAAAAGTCCATACTTTCTAGTTTTTTGTAATTTGAATCAAGTATTGTTTTTAATTCCCATGACATCCTGGGAAGACCAGTATGCCATTAGCTCTTCTGATAGTATTTATCCAGAGGTCCTTTACTGTATCTGGTATAGTTCTTTGCAGGATTTTATTGCATCTTTTCAATTCCTTCTCCTTCAATTCTCCCAGAACTAAAACATATAGCACACATAATAATTTATTTCCAATCTTTTCCTTTTAATATTAAAATTGCTGATTAACTGAACATGACATGATGATGATGGTGATTCTTTCATTGTGGTCCATTTTCTGAGGGTCTTTTTTTATTGGCTATTCTGTTTTTATTGTTTTTCTCTCCTATCTCATCTTTAATTATAAATTTTGAGCTGCCCAAGGGCTAGTTTAAGACTAATTAAAAATAATCATTTCCATTTTTAATCTTTTACACAATAGTAATTAAATTTTGTACATTCTTAAAGATATATTTTTATCTTGAAATCTTTAAGTTTTTGTTGAAAATTTAGTTTTAAAATACTTTTTTTAAATAAAATTTTCTTTTAATAATTTTCCATCTATGCAATTTTTTATATATATGAATTTAGTTGACTTTTAATTTTTAATTTTTAAATCTGAAAAACAAACTTTTATTTGTGAACTTTTTAATTTATGATTTCTAATTTTATTTATTACAATAATGTAACAGCACTATATGTGTGAAATTGATTTAAAGTAAAATTATATGTATTAAATGCAATTCATGTACAATATAGTTTTGGTAAGCATTTTTTTAAAAAATATTTTCAATCAAAGTAAAAATGTTAAATACTTTTCACTTAAAAAATATTTCATTTTTTTAATCAATTATATACACATATATTATTATGGACACAGACTAAATATGATATATACACAATGGATATACATTTTAAGTATAGCAGAAATATCTTGTGGCACACACACACATATATATATATATATATTAACTATAAGTAACCAGTCAAATTAAGGTATGATACAGTTTTACATTTTTATTTACCATGCCAATACTAAAAACTTAAATATAATAATGATATTTTTTTGACATTAAATGTCTTTATTTACCATGCACTAAAAAAAAAAAAAAATAATTTGTTTCTTCAATCACAATTGGGGTTTTAAGATTTAAATTGAAATAAAAGCATGGGGAATTCAGAAGTTAATCCCTTGTTATAAAAACAAGTTGAAGTTAGAAGATATAAGAGTTCTGAATAATATTGCTGGGGCAATTGAAACTGTAAAAGTAGGTGATAAATAAAGCATTGTGGAACAGTAGTAAAGTGCATGGATGATTTAGTATTATATGATTATAAAAAATAGAGATTGACTTAATTGTTTTGGAATCATGTTTTTATTTCAAGTAAAATTTAAAAAACCCAATTGTGGATGAAAAAACAATTATTTTTTTTCTTTTTAATGCATTTAACATAAAAAATTATCTCTATTAGTTAACATTTATGTTAAATACTATAGTTCAAAGAAACATTATTTATTAAGTTACTAAAATAAATATAACATAAAAATTGAGAATTGTGAATTAGAAGTTAAAAATTAGAAACAATAAATAAAAATAATTATAGAATGCAATATGGATGGAGTACTTTTGATAGAAATAAGTTAAATATTAAAAATAAATATGTCTGTGTCAAAAGAAATTTTTTTATTAGATATATTTATTAGTTATTAATTACAGTTCTGAAATTTAGACATTACAGAAAAGCAGGATCTTCTTCAGATTCCTCAACAAAATATAGAGAGACATATTTTAGGAGTAAGAAGAAGAGATTAAAAGTGAAATATATAAGTGAGAGAAGAACAGATATTACATTATTGAAAGAAATAAAAGTATGTAACAAGAGTTGGTGTAGATACATTGCAAAAAATGATAATAGATAATTAGATGGAATTTTAAAATTCAATCACAAGAGATTATAAAAAATGTAAAAAGAGACTATCTGTGAGATATATGAATGAAATAAGTGAGTTTGTTATTGTAATTTTCCAAAAAGAAGCTATGAATTGAAAAAACTGAATTAAAGTTAGATAGACTTTCATCTTAGCAATGGATTAGTAATTATTAGCAATGATGATACATAATCTCTAGTGGTAATGTGTAAACAAAAATACATTTACATTAACATACAAATTTAGATTTAATTTTATGGAATAAAACTCCAAATATGATTAACAATTTGATTAATTCTAGTTTTGCCATATGTAAGAATAAATCTATTATTATAAAGTGTTGAAAATCTTGAAATCATTAGATCGGAAGTTGAACTCTGACAATGCACTATTACTTTAAATATTATAAATCTCCACACACATCAGTGAGAGTTTAAAAAACTTAAGTGAATCACTTAAGTTTAGAGTGCATTTCTATAAATGCACCAACTTTCACTGACCATGCTAAATCAGGGCTTTGTGCCTGATGTTAGTATTCATAATTTATGAAAAATTGGCCATTCATGTGAAAACATTATTGAAATGTGATTTTAAGGAAATTTACATATTAACATTGTATGGCTGAAAGCTGGCTATAGCAAAGAAATTATTTTTCTTTAATTTTTTATAGGCATTTTTAATTTTGTAGATTTGTTCTAATGTATTATATATATAGTAATAACAATATAAATTATAAATATAATGGTAATTAAATATGAATATACAGACTTTCACTCCACAGAAGTACTACTTCAGATTGAAAGACTCTATATTGTTATTTAATTACCATTTTAATAATTATTTATATTGTTATTACAATATGTTTTAATTAACAAATATTTTATTAGTGATACATACATTAGAAGAAACATGAACTCAAACTTCCAAGCTCACTCTAGCTATCCAATCCAACTTATACAACTGAAACACATAATCTCACATGTAAAAGATAAATAATTTCTAATATACATATCTCATGCTGAACCAGCACTCATCAATAGATCCAGGTCACCATATATATATATATATATATGTGTGTGTGTGTGTGTGAAAAACAAAAACAAGTTTTATATATGTAAAAACCTGCTATCACTTGTATTAATGATCAATAGATGGAGCTTTACCAAGACCTTCAAACAAGCGGATTTGTTTACATAAATGTCAGAGTCAATATTCACTGTCTCTTTCATTTTGCTCCACCCTCAGATCATCTGATTTCAAGCTGATTTGCTCTCATCAGTGAGGGATAGAAGTTAGAAATTAGACCTAAATATTAACTCCAAGCATTTATGCAAAACATTTCTATCAGTTTGCAAGCATGAATTTTTTAGACACCTAAATGTCTTCAAACTCAGCCTATCAAAATAGATAGCTATATGGGTCTGATATCAGTTCAGATTCTCCACATAGTGAAAGCTTCTGCAATCTATATCATTGCAAGAAAACTTTAAAGGTACATTTATGAAAAACAAAAACAAGTTTTATATACGTAAACCTGCTGTTGCTTGTATTAATGATCAATAGATGGAGCTTTACCAACAAGCGTATTTGTTTACATAAACGTCAGAGTCAATAATCACTGTCTCTTTCATTTTGCTCCCCCCTCAGATCAGCTGATTTCAAGCTGATTTGCTTTCATCAGTGATTTGAAATAAACAAATCATATCAAGTAAAGTGATCCAAATAAGAAATCCATATGTAATACTTTATTAGCAAATACACATTTCTTAGATGTAATACCAATGCTTAAACAATTCAGTGAAGTTACTCTTATTATTTCAAATGTTATGTACTCGTTTGACAAATACACTTAAAATAATTGTGTAATATTTTATAAGCATTTAATTTTTAACCAATATGTGGAATAATTTCTGTTTGATAAGTGGAATGTTGTGAAAAAATAGCAATGAGAAATTTCTTAAATAATAATGACAAATATTTATTTATAGGAAGACAAAGTAAAATTACAAATACTCCATATTTCAATCCCCATAGACAAAAGTTTTACAATGTCACTTCTTCAAATATGTATAACAAAAGAATTACAAGTAAAAAAAGTACATCATGTTTTATTAAAAATAAATTCCATTTGATTAAGTAAAATAATCCAGCATACTACAATAATTTTCTATTGTTTCTTTAGTTCAAAGTTCTCATTTATCAAGTCATTCATACAATAATAATAACCTTCATATAAGTAATGTATCTTTTATAATTATTTAGTATAACTCAATAATAATATGAGCTCACTAATCCAACAATGAAGGAATTATTAGACAGATGTATATTGGGTATTTATGCCTAAAATAAATTTTTAAATTTTAAAATTTTTTAAATTAATTATTTATAATACTTAGCCCTGATAATTAGCAAAGATCATATTAGGACTTACACACAACATATTACTCACATTTAAGTCATCCAAGAATACTATAGATGTATTGTAGAGTTTCTTAATAAAACCATTCAAATGCCAGATAAAACCATGGTAAAATATTGCACATGCTTCATTAAACATACTATAACTACAAACAGAATCCATTTTCAATAATAATAAAGTAAGGAAAAGCACATCTACATTTGAGGACAAATAAAGGATCTAGCATTGGTCACTAGTCAGGGAAAATAACAAGAATGTGTTTTAGAGACAAAATACTAAATAGAAATTATGTTAAAAATAGAGAGAGTCTAAGCTAAATCCCTAAAATATATACTTTGAGCATCAAACAATAGCAAGATAAATAATAAGAGAACAATGCTACTATCCCTTTGAAAAATAAGCTAGAAAAATAATGATAGAGACTCACACTAATCATTTATGGGTATACTGTCATACAAAAGCCTCCTAAAATAAAGAGAGAATAAATCTAATATCTCTAACAAAATTACAACTGATAACAAATGTGAAATATGATAAATACAATAACTAATGCCAAATATGCCTCAATTAACATTAGGTAATAAATAATTATAAAACAAATCATAGAAATGTATATCTACTTATTTAGCTTGCTGCATAACAATATACTTTCATAAATAAATTATTCATATTTTTAACAAGGCTAATATGATAAACTATGATTCTAAGAACTTTAACCCATAACATTTTAAAATATAACATATAACATGAAAATAATATTTATGTATAAATCAATTGAATCTTTTTATCATTAAATAAATTAATTAAATAATGTCAATCTGCATCCTTCTTGCATTATTTTCCATTAAACTTGAATATAAAAAAGAATGTTGACAAGATCATCTTGTAAACTGCAAACATATCCATTATATAAGACAATACATCTAATATATTAAACTTATAGTACAATTATGCAATACTGAAAGCATTTCTTTTGGATATCTTAGTAAATTATAAATAATTCTGTTAATGAATATATGACAAAATCTATGATCATTCATTGAGTACTTTAATGGGTTTAAATTATAATAAATGTTCACAATACTGCAGTAATATATCTCAAGTCCTTGTACTCAGGTTTTTAAATTAATTCATTATACAAATTATTTAAATCTGTGTTAGTAATGTAAACATTGTAAAATGAAGTTCTGGTAAATAATATTTATCAAATATTATTAAATATTTTCAGGAGGGAATATTTAATTCAAATACCATATCTGTGACCTCAGCAGTCTCCATAGCAATGCACAAAGAAAAGAAATAACTTGCTGATTTTAAAAACATTTTGCAGGAATTTTTTAAATATTTAAATGTAGAAAAGTTATTTAAATTTATTAAATATAATGTTTTTTGTAGTCAAATTCATATTTCCAAAAATTTTATCATGTGAAATATTTTTAAATTTCATATATTATTCATTGACAGTTCATTGTAGGTGGATTGCCTTAATTACCCCACATGGAGAAAATGATTTTTTTTTCTATCGGGGAGAAAATGGAAATAGTCATAATAAGTAAAGATTTTGTGATGTTTTTCAAATAACAACATAATGTCTTTTATTGCAATGCAGCAAAAATAAATTATTTTATTGAAGTATAAATTATTATATAAACTTTTTTCTTTTGTAGATTTAAATCACTGCTAAATGTCTGAAAATATATTTGTTATATCAATTTATAGTTCTATATTGACAATTTGATATAAATGAATATTTTTTAAAAAAATATCAAGAAATTATTAATATTTTCTGTAATGTTCTTGTCAATAAGATAATGAAATATTTGGCAGCAATGTTTATTTACAATACAGACATTCAGTTGGACTTTAAAATTGACATTTGTTCTTAAGTCATGATAATAATAACAACAACAATAATTTTCAATGTTTTTCAATGCAGTGAACTTTAAAAATAATATTCTAAACAATGTAACAATGAAACATTATCATTAAGCTTACAGATATAGAGACTGTGGTTCCTCTAGTGCAGTGTTCTTCAAACCTTGGTCCGTGGCCCAGTGCCGGGCCGTGGAACTTTTCTGCAGGTCTGTGTGGGCAGTAAAAAGTTTGTAATAATAAATAATAAGAGTTGAAACTTTTAATTAATATAGCCAATTTTTATTTATTTTTTCATCTCATTTTTACCCAATTAAAAAAAAAAGAAAACAAAACGAAAACAAAATCTAATCAATCTAATCATTCATAAATTAATTTGTTTTTCTAGTTATCACAGATGTTTATGGGGGGGGGGGGTAGAATTACATTTTTTATTACTTTTCTAAAAAAATTTTAAAAAAAGTTTTTTTTATATATAAATTCCATATATATAAAATTTTATCTTATATATTTAACATTGTTGTTTTGATTAGTTATAACAATTATGCTTATCTTTAAGAAAATTTATCTATAGACTTCTGCCGGTCTGCAAAATCTTATCCTTATTTTTGCTGGTCTGCAGAACCTTATGCTTATTTTTACCGGTCCGCAGGTGTGAAAAGGTTGAAGACCACTGCTCTAGTGTTTCAGTCTACACCATAATATCTAAATAGTTTTTTTGTGCAGCCTAACATACTGAGCTAAAAAACTAAGGTTTTAAATAAAATTATACTTTTAAAATTTAAAATATGTCTACCACAAATAAAAATAAAATTAAAAACTGATTGAGACACAGACCAGGTGATAATCTCAATATTTATACTACTAGTCATGTGATCAATTTTAAACATTTAATGTACAACCTCTTCCCTGATTAGTTCAAATCCTTGACCTATTCACTACTAGGAAGATTGTTTATCATAATGTACCTAATTAAATATTTAATTTTATAATAAATCATTTTTTTAAAAGCTTGTCTAGACAACTGAATTAATTACAAACATTTCTTGGTTGAAAATCAAAATAATTAATTGAAAATTACAAATACTAGGATAAAATCAAAAGTATATAATTAAAATTTATATTACATCTTTAATAAAACAAATATTGCAAACAATATTGAAATATTTATTTCCCACTGTTTTAAATCTAGACAAGTATCTCATAATATAAATTTAAATTGTCTTTATGAATACTTAAAAATAAATAATCTGGTTTCTGAACTTTAATAATTAATACAAGCTTTTTGAAACATTTAACAGTTAGATTATGACTAAATTAGCATTATTAACTTAAAATTGCACTGTATTACAATTAACATTACTGGCTGTTTAAATATTTAAATACTTTAGCAAGTTAAATATTTATTTAAGTTAAACTCTTACCATTTAGGCACTTAAGCTATCAACAATCTCAACCTAGAGTCAAAGCAACCTACTTTAACAATAAAAGTGGCTCCACTTTTATCTATAATCTAATATATTTATATTGATACTAAAAACTGCAACTTGACAAAGAGTGCTAAGTTGCAATCTTTAGTGACAATATAAATATATTAAACCATAGATAAATATGATGTCACATTTATTGTTAAAGGAGGTTGCCTTGACTCTAGGTTGAGATGTTGATGGCTAAAGAGTTGATTGTTATCATCTAAATTTATAAACCTATTAAAGTCTTGAATAATTGATTTTATTGACTTACTATTTTGGCTGTATAAAATTGTTTTATAGCTGTAAAACAGATAAAGTTGTAACAGCTCTTACATAACAATTATATTATTATAAAGTATTAGCAAAATTTATTCATAAAAAAATTAAGCTACATATATATATATGTCTTAAAAAAATTAAGCTACATATATATATATGTCTTGTCACAAAAATTGGACTTAACATTTAGCTTCTTTTAAAGTTAAGGATTATAATATATATGTGTGTAATTTTAAATGTAATTAATTAAACATAGCCCTAAGTTATGTAAAGTGTCAACAAAAATGAAAAAATAAAATAATACCAGTCTATCTTTTAACTCTGTTATTATATAAGCTTAGTTTTTTATGTGGTTTTAGACTACAGGGTAAATTTTGTTTATTTATTTAATTTATGTACAGAGTAAATAATCTGAAATCATCATTGAAATATTCAGAGAATAACTGAGACTTAGTTTTAACAACCTCTAAATATCAAATGAAAAGTCAGTTTAATAAATGTAATAAATACTCATAACTTAAATATAAATAATTGAAATGAATGTAACTTTATCTCCTATTGATTTATGTAAATATTAATTACTACAAAAGCATAAAATGATATATAAAATTTATTTATATTAAACATATGTTCAAACTATCAAAAATAGTATGCTGCTATGCCGTTTGGTAGATAGTCTTAAACTGTGACAATCTTTTATTGGAAAAGTTGTCAAGATTTAAAACCAAAATATCTATTCAAATCTAGATATCAATGAGAATAAAAGTTATGATGTATAACAAACATTAAACATAGAATATTTTGTTCATTCTTACATTGCTCAATTTTGTTATTAACATTAATTATGAAATCTATCTCTGCCTTCTGTTATATATATATATATATATATATATATATATATATATATATATAAAATACATATTTTGCGGGTTCATCCGTGTTAAAAACTTTTAATATCAATACACTGACGTTTCGACTTGGTCACACAAGCCATCCACAGAGTTATAAAAAGGTAGAAAGACGGTTGTAGAGGCGCTACAATCACTGGTTTGAATAAAACATTAAAAATCCCACCAATAGCAAAAATGTTAAATTTAAGAATGTTTTTTAAAGAAATCTTTCCAAATAGGAGGAAGTTTGCACGTATCATCTCGCTTATTGATACAATCTGGCCTTTTAAGTATCTCAATGGCTTCTCTGATTTTGCATTGGTAGAGATTATCACATCTGGATATGATCCTGGTACTAGAAAAATCTATTTTATGACCTGAATCTATAGTATGGAGTGAGAGTGCTGATGATGATGAACCCGCAAAATATGTATTTTATATATTTAACCCGTGCAAATCTTCGTTTTAACATATATATATATATATATAAATATTTTCATGGATTAATTATGTTGCAAACAAAAAAAAATGAGTAGCTAATATTTTCATGTAATAGTTTGAAAATGTGGTAGCAGTCATTCTGTTAGATAACTACAACAAACCACACTACTTGCTCTAATTTGTTTACTACAAAATTAAAATATTTAATTTAATTATATAGATGAACTGATATGTCAGAAAAGAAGGGTTTCTTCTAAGTTCTCATACTTATAAAACTATCTACTTAAATTTAAATACATATAAGATTTTGGATTTTCCAAGAGAACTCAAGATAAAAAGATATTTCTGAATACCAGAGGAAGTAGTTTAGCTTAAAATCTTCCAATAGTAATTAATAATTACCTAGTAACTCCATTATTAACATATATTTCTAGTTATTACATGGATATATTGTCATTTTTTTGTTTATATAATTTATACTAAAATATATATTTACTTACTTATATTATTAACCTGAAAATAAATAAATAAAAAAATTAAAGTAACTATACACACAAGCATAATTTTGACTGCAGGCAATCAAAAACATAATCATTTGTGAATGATAAATAATAATATGGAAAATAAGTAAAAGATTATTTAAAATACTCATTAAAATATACTTGTTTAAACAAATATAAAACATACAAGACTGGCATAAAAACATAAGATTCACATTTTAATTACTTTCCATCCTTAATAATGTATTGTCTATTAACAATTTACTTTTTATATAACAAATACAACAGTTGTTCAGGGTTTTTAATTATTGGTAGTCAGAAAAATATCAAAAACTCACACTCTACTCAAAAAACAGCAAATTTCAAAAGTATATTATATATCCTCAATTATTTATCAATTTGTGGTCCCTTTTCTTGTTGATAATATTCCAATGTTATATCACATTTTAAACTTCAAAGCAATTACATGGAATTACAAATTTATGTATTGTTTTATGTGTGGATAATTTAATTAATTTTATAACTGATTTTCACAAAACATTATCATAATCATTTTTTATAGTTATTTTGCTTACATATCTGTTTAACCTTCTTTTCTTTAAATTTAATTGTTATCTTTTTAGGTTATAGACATGATATAAGTAAACCACTTTGATTTTACAAATAAATATCGTATGCACAATTATATAAAATTTAGCATCTAAGGAAACAATATATGGTAAAACTTTTAAAAAACTATTTTTGAAAAGGAACTGAACTCTAATACCAACTTGTGATGGGAACATCTGCTACATTGAAAAAAATGTTTTTTTAATAGTTCTATAATAAAAATTAAATATTTATAAAAGATTTATTAAGAACACAAATAAACATTGAAAATGGAAATGTCAACAATTTTAAATAACAATTTAACATAAAGTTAATCTATTTTTAAAAGTTTAATTCTATTAGTTTATCCACTAAGATCAAGGCTAGTAGTTAAATAATTTGATTAGAAACCACATAAAATATACAAAAGTAATTGTGTGTCTATATTCTTGGGTTATAGTCTGGGTTAGTTGTGAATTTGGGTAATTTTGATTATTTTAGTGATTAGTTTAGCTTTACACTTTTAATGATTATATATATTGTGCCCTTTTCTATAGGTCAGTAATAGTTCATAACAGTCAATTACTAAAAATTTTAAATTTTAGAATATGTTGTTTTAATACATTAATTATATTAAGTCAATTATATCTTTAAAGTACAATTTGAAGCTAAAGAAAATATGTAGTATATAAAATCATTTAAAAATAGTTATATAAAGCTTTAAATATTGTTTCATATGGTTGTAAAAGCTGGCCATATTAAATAACACAGCTATAAAAATTAAAAGTATATTTAATAAATTCGATTTTAATAGTTTAAAACTGATAAGTTAATAAATACAGTGTTTAAATTTATAATCATATTTAATAGTCAAAATTAATATAATATATTTTAAAAATAAACTTTATGATGGTGAGAATTGTATTTAATTCTATATTTTCTAAATTGTTCTTCCAAATTTTATAATTATATTATATAATATAATAAGTGTATCAATTTTATAAATCTGGGCAGAGAAATAGATTAAAAATCGTCTGTCAAAGTTATTAATCATCTTACTTTTAATGTATACTTTCACACATGCTTGTTAGAATTTAATAACAAAGTTTGTGTAGTATAGAATTGGATGAAATTGTCACCTAGCATAAAATAATAATAAATATTAAGTTAACTATCGTATGTAATGTTTTAAATAATGTAATAAAGACGAATACATTCATAATATAAAAATTAAATGTTTTATTTAAATAAAAATAGATAAATTGAATATTAAGAAATGGAATAAGTTATTAAATGTTATTTTAAAAGTTATTTTAAAAGATTAAAATAATTTAAATAAAGTTATAATTGATTTAAAAGTGGTATTTTAAATAATATTTTAGGTTCATTACGTCATAATTTCTAATTTTGAAATTCAATTCTACTTGAAATTGAAAATATGTAAATTTGTTCTCAAGCTAAAGTAAGAATTAACCAATAGGAATAGGTATTCTTACAGACTATAAATATGAATTGCACAGGGGTATAGGGGGAGATTAATAATGTATTGAAACCGGAGAAAGGTAAATTATAACTATCAAAAAGATAGTATTTTTTAAATTTTTTATTTTAGTCAATTTTTTTTTTAGTACTTTCTTATAACTTTATCTGCAAAAAAATTAATTGATAATTTTAAAAGTATTTTTTGCAAAAGAGAGTTTTAAAATATAATAATTTAGAAACTTCATGGAAATGATTTTCTAATTTTTAAAGTACTTACCAGTCGTATTTTATCTAAAAGTTTAACCTAAACTTTGCAATAAAAAATGGATATACTGTGGAATAAAATGGATATAAATTGTAATACTGTAAAAATGTTTGGAATATTTATTGATACAGCTTTATTAATATTTCACCGAAGAACTGTTTTGGTATATAAAAACCACAGCTCAGACATTATACGGACTCTAAAAAAAAAAGTATTGAAACGTATTATGTATAAGCTTATCCAAGATTTATTTTTAAATGGTAATAAGATAATTATATATTGCATGAATTATTTTATATAATATGGTATTCAAAGGAGTAAAATGTTATATCCTTTCTAAAGGTAACATTTTTAAAGATATTTTCAATAATTAAAGAAAGAACCCAGGAGAATATGTTATAGAAGCGTTTTTGATATTAAAATATCCATTCTTCGAATTATTTAAAATGTATTTAGAAAAGATTTGTTTAAAAGTACTTGAAGTTTTTTTTCTTATTTTTAAAAGAGATTTATAAAAAAAATACCAAACGAAAGTTTAAATGTATCAAGAAGGAAACATATATAAAAAAGTGAACACATAGTTGAATAAAAGATGGATCCATGGAAATACAAATAGTACTTAAAAGTTTATCGAATATTTTTAAAAGTTAAATTAGATGGATTGATGCATCAGATATGCAGAGAATATTGGTAGAGAAGATTAAGAAGCTTCACAGGATTAATTAATATTATGATTTAATAATTATCATCTTAAATACTAAAACCAAGGATTATTTTCTATAAATTTTACTAAATGGATTAATAATTATTTTTAATTTAAACTTTAACGCGTTTGGAGAACATTTTTGGAAAACTCTAGAGAAAATAATAAACATTTTGGACTTATCAGGAACTATCATCAAGAAAATATGTAATTATAGTTTTGATTTCTTTTATTTTGTTAACCTAGTTTAAATCTAAATTTTTATATAAGATTAGGAAAAACATAAAAACATTAATTTATTAATATTACAATTTTATAATATAACAATTGTATGGGTGTGAATTTTTTTTATATCTGCAATGCTCAAGTGGATAAAGGAAGTCTACTGAACACGATGACTAGATAAAGGTTATTGGTAATAATAATAACTATTGATAATTTATAATGTATATTTTTTTTGTTTTCTTTAGATCATCCATAAATTGGAAGAATGAAGTGTAAAAGTTTTTTACTTATATATACCGCATTTCATACAACATTTTAAAAAACATTATGAGATAGGATTGATTAGAAAATATGCATACGACAATTTTTTTTTATTAGTGATATAATCCAACATAACAAATAATTATGTGATTCTTTTAAAATTTTTATGTTATTGGATATTCAAATATTGTCTAAGTAGATTGTATATGATTAAACATATAGAATAATAAAGTAAGCTGACTTTTCTTGTGGAACAACTATATTGTTTAACTATTAATAAATTTTATTTATTGTTTTGTAAATGCAGATAGTTATTTATCGATGTAAGATGTGGAAAATCTTGAGAAATAATGTTGAGATAGTGGCTTGGAAGTACTTAGTGAACAGGAAACCAAGATGATGTTTTAAGAAATAGGATGTTATAAGTAATGGAAATAATATTTAGTTTTTATGTGGTTATCAGCATAGTTAACATAGCCCTATGAATGATACACATTTTATTGGACAGTGTTTATATTTCTTTAAATATTTGATGTTCTAATAAAGCTGAAGAAATAGCTTTAACATTGTCCCTGTACTAGAGGATATTAGGCAGGTAAATGTCCTACCTCTTCACACTGTGCCATGATTTTGAGATATGTTAAGAGTAATACTCTAGCTTTCTTCCTTAATCCTATGCATCTCTTTTCGCTATCTTTATTTCATGTAACTGCATCGTTCAGTAAAATATGTTTTAAGAGAAATGATAAATAATTTAGAACTTAGGTTATGCTATCGTTTTGTATAAGATTGGTTCATTTGCTTAGAAGGAATAGGATGTTATAACTTAAAATTGAAGATCCAAAGTATCCTAAGGAAAGAAAAGAATCATAGAATATATTTTTGAATTTTATTTCGGAAATGAAATATAAACTTTTTAAAATAAAGTATCTAAACAAAGATATTTTCTTTAAAGTGATAATAATTTTAAATGCTTTAGTAGTATTTTTTTAAGAGAAAAATAAGTATTGCATATTTTTTTTTAAAATACAATAGTACAAAGTAAATTATGTAAACAATATGCATAGTATATTTTTTGTTTATTGATTAACAGAAATATATTGATGATTACACTTATATCATACTAAAGTAAGGCTTAAAGAAGAATATATTTTGATTAGTAAACATTGTGTGATAAATACTAAAATCTCGTACTGAATTTTTGGATAATATTTTGTGTAACATCTTTGACTTTGCAAGATGAAATTTTTTTTAATATTTTGAGAAGTCCATACTCATTATAAAATTTTGTTTTCTATGGAATGTTTTTCTAAGTATGAATTTTTAAAATAAGATAGTTTAATAATATTAAGGATAAAATGCTGTTGCTAATAAAGTAGATAAATATATTTGTAATAAGTTAACCATATGAGAAACCAAATAGTAACATATTTTTTTTAATTTTGTCCTAAATCTAAATAAAGAAATAATTGAAATATAAATTATTATTTTTTTATAACCTGATAGATCAAACTGTAAAGTAAAAAAGTTAAGAATATCCACTGTAAATAGTGTAAATAAATTGTTTATTTATTTGTTGTTAGTAATATACTTTGTTAAATTTTGTTATTTCAAAAATTTTGTGTCCGAGTTATTTATTTCTCCACATTGCTGCATGAAAATACGATACATGCATAATAATTGAAACAAATATATAATTTTGCACAAAAGATAAATAGAGAATTATTTTAAGAATTTAAATATTTTATTGGTATTTATTATAATTAAATAATCATAATCTTACATTATTTTATTGGTCATAAATCAGTTATCACAATATTATATTAAATTATATGCTATCAATTGCCACACATATTTTGTTTGTCAGATTATTAAAATGCTACCATGTATTTATTATATCATTACATGAAGGTAAATATATATAAAATTATTTTATTATTTTATTATGGTAATAAAATTATAGTAAAAAGAAAAGATATACAGAATTAGTTAAACAATGAAGAATATTATTACTTTTATTTATTATTATTAGTTTCAGTGTAGTAGATTATGATATAAAATCCCTTCTCATATTTTACTACTGTATTTTTAAATTAACTTAGAATAAACTTTATGAACCTGAGATTATTTTATTGAGCTAGATTATTAAATAGAAGATTAAGATTTAATTATTAGTTTAGTCTTAGTGAGTAGAAGTTATTAAAGTCGTAAGAATACTATGAGTTTGTTATTTAAAATAATAATAAGGGGGTTAGTGTTCTTATGCCATTGAGGTAGTATCCTGTGGGATATTGGCTCAATCTATCTTGTCACCTGTATTTTCACTTCAAGTCTCATGAAAATATTAAATATTTATTTAATTTATTTTATAAATTGAACATTATTTGAATTTTTAAATTTGAGCTAGTAAAATATTTTAATTTTAATGCTGAATATTTTATTTATTAATTATTAACTGAGCTAGAATCCGTTTTATTTTATATCATATATTATCTGGAAGTGAAGATGCATGAGATAAAGGTTAGAATATATATATATATATAATTGAGATGGTTATGTGTGCCATGGCTTATATGAACATAGTAGTCTGTGCACACGCGCGTGTGCGCACACACATATATATATATATATAAGTTGAAATATATATATATATAAGTTGAAAGGAAAAGCAGAAACAAATACAAACAATTTTTTGTAGATATTAACTACATTACACAGAATAACAGTTAAGAGTTAAATTAAACATTTAAAAAGATCTATTTTGAAAATTAAAACAAGCATGTTTCTATGTTGCAATTAATATACTGGTATTTATGAAATTCCACTATCTATTTTAATTACAGTAATTATTCCAGACTTTGAACACTGGTTGGTAAAGATAGAACTATCAAAATTAAAGTTTGTATAACATATTTTGGAAAAAATCCTACCAAGATGTTGTTGAATGAATTAATAAATACTTTTATATAAGAATTTGTAATTATTACAGTATATGCTTTAATTCAGACTAATGTAATCATAAATATGTTAAGATCATATAGAGAAAAGTTTTCATAAAGTCTATTTTATTTTTATTTTTAAACTATTTGTGTTTAGCCAATTTTTGAGTATTATAACTGATAGAAAAAAATCATGCATGCCTTTCATCCTCCTATTCTCATATTTAAATGTTATGTATATTAACAATAACATCATATATATGCACACCCACGCCCACTTTCCAATTTATGCTATTTCTATGAATTTTAATAGTTAAAAGTTGTTTAAGCACATACTGTTTAAAAAATAAATTAAGAAAACAATCTTTATGAAAGCTTTTCCCTATATGGTCTTCATATATTTATGATTAGAGATATTTAATTATGGTGGTTTTAAAAAAGTCATTATATTTTTTTAATCAAGATAAAGTAAACTTTTAATTATTATTTTTTATAACTCCACTGGACAATATAAAAATTGGATTTGAATCATTCATAACAACACTTGCAACAGTTGTACAGCATTATTATTACTATAAAATTATAACTGAAGGCAAGAAATAAAACTGTTGATAATGCCATAATTGTAGAATTTAAATTCACATGAAAGCAAGGGCCAACATTTTTGGTTTCATTGCTCATATTGTGTATTAGATGGCATGCCTGATGTCTACCAAATAATAGAGACTAAATGAAGCTGACCAAATGTCAACACTTACCCAATTTATACCTTTCCCAAAAATGTCTGTGAGTGAGTCTAATGTTTTAAAAAGAACCAGTTCATCAAAAGATTCCAGTAAATGGCTAACTTACTGAAAAAAAAATCATGATATAGTTTATTTATAAGTAGTTTTATCTCATTTAAAAGAAAGCACAAACAAAGTTATTCTATTCATATATATTATATAGTATACATACAAAAGATAGATTTCACAAACAGATGTTAGTTTGGAAGTTAATAAAAATAATAATAATTTATGGAAATGATATTAGTTTAAATAATTAACTTTGCAGTTAAAATCTTTTAAGTTATCAATTTTGAAAATAAATAGCTGGTGACTATATTAACCATTCAAAAAAGATAAGGGTGAATCAATTGGTCTACAGAAAATTTCATTCTATAATATTCATAATAATTTATTTCAGTTTGGATTAATTAAATATTGTAAGAAAAATCTCCAAAAATCTTATAGTACATGAAAAAGCAATAACCTGAATTTTAAAAGAACTTTACAAACTGGATCTAGTGATTTTTTGTTAAAAAGGAAAGAAAATACCTTTAATTTATCATTAGAAATACTGTAATGGGTTAATTAATATCTTTGATATGTAAGGGTATAATAATAATACTCACATACATGTGCAGTTTATGTATGTTTTCAACATCAAATTAATTAGAAATTATAATATGCTTTAATAAATTTTATTTTTGACAAATGAAATATCCTAGAATATAAATGTCAGTTTGTATATATATTCCCATGCTTAGATACATATATGTTAAAATTAATCCTTATGTGTTATTAAAATAAATCAATTATTTATGATAAGTCAAAGGTGTTAATTTTAAATTATTATACAGCATATCTGAATGTGCATCATGTAAACACATATGTATGTTAAAACAATTATACTTTATGAATTATTAAAATGAAATGCTTTTTATAAATCTATGATAATTTGAATATATACATTTTATATTATACTGACATATCGTTGTGCTGATATATATGTGTTTATGTAAACCTATTGAATATTTATAAATCACAATGTGATAGCTTATTTTCTTTATATTATTTAAATCAAAATCAGAATTTCAAATTTATGTTTATAGCATACTCAACAAACCTTAATTTCTTTCTATTATTAATAAATTTATATTTTTTTCATTAAACTATTCCAGTGAATTTATTTAATCCTAGACTAGGTTTAAAATATTATAAGTTAATATAATCTCTTGTTCACAATAAGTTATAGAGTTCCTGCACATTGAGCTGGGTTAATGCATAACAGAGTTATATAAATTGGGGTTTATGTTTAGTTTTATGGGCATCCAGTTTATGATGATTTTATTACTTTTTTGTATTGCTGGCTGGCGCAAAGAAAATATCTTTTAAAATCATTGCATTAAATTTTATTTTACTATTAATTAGAAATTAAGTTTATAGTTGGCCAGTACTTTCATTAATGATACTAAGAGGTTACCATGACTTAGTATCCTAGCATTATTTTTTAAAATTGTTATATTCTGATGGATTAGCACTTAAGTTTGAGCATTCAAATTATTGTGTTGTATTGCTGTCTAAATTTGGCAATGTGTAAATAATTAGCCTGGTTTTTAGTAGACCCATTTCAAACCCTGTCACAACATTGATTGTTGATTAATCATGATGATAAATGCTTCTACTTATTTTTTGTAATGCTATGTTAACTTATAATTAGTTAGCTTTTGTTCTTTCAGGCTTATGAATGCTTATATTCATGCTTATTAATTTTACATTTTGTTTAATTGGGTTTGATGATGATGTATTTGTTTTCACCCAGGTTCATGCTAATTTCTGTGCATCATTGCAATGCATATATATATATATATATATATATATATGCATATGCATATATGCTCATTATATATATATATATATATATATATATATATATATATATAATGAGCATGATAATAGCTCTAAACAAGGTTTTTCAATAAATGTCACAAGAGAAAGCATATAAAAATCTCTACCTAGAATTATCCCTATTGCCAAACTGGTTTATTCAGACACTAGATCCAAAATACCAACTCAAGCTCAGCATTTATATAATGCATTACTATTAAGTAAAAAGTTTGAAATTTTCAGAGATCTATATGTCTTCAAATCCAGCTATCAAACTTGAACAGCTATATGGGTCTGAAGAGATTTCAGTTACAAGATATATTAATAGCATTAGAAATATAACATTGCCAAAGCCTTGAAAGCGAAACTATAATAGTATAAAAATCACATCATTATGTGATTTAATTTAATAAGCTTGTATTAGAAATGTAATGAAATGAGCATGTTAATAGCTCTAAACAAGCTTTTCTGATAAATGCTGCAAGAGAAAGCATTTAAAAATGTCTATCTAAAATTACCTATATTCCCAAACCAGTTTCAAGCAACTGGCTATTCTCAGTGAGGCACTAGGATATTCAAACACAAGATCCAAATTACCAGCTCAAGCTCAGCATTTATCTAATACTTAACTTTTAAGTAAAAAGTCTGAAATTTTCAGACATCTATATGTCTTCAAATCCAGCTGTCTAACTTAAATACTTATATGAGCCTGAAGAGACTTCAGTTATACCCTATATTAATAACCTCAAAATTTATTTCATTGCCAAAGCCTTGAAATCCAAACTATAAATAGTAAAAAAATCAAGTTATACATCATGTGACTTAATAAGTTTGTATTACATATGTAAAATAATGGGATAGAAATAATTCTAGATAGAAATTTTTAAATGCTTTCTCTTGTGGCATTTATTGGAAAATCTTTTTTATATCTATTTGCAGGCTCATAATATAATTCATTTGTAATACAAGCTTATTAAGTCAAGTCATGTGATGTATGACTTGATTTTTTTTTACTATTATAGTTTGGCTTTTGAGGCTTTGGTGATGTTATATTGCTATATATAATATAACTGAAGTCTTTTTGGCCATATTGCTATTTAATTTGTATAGCTATATTTGAAGTAGATGTATGAAAATTTCAGATTTTCTACCTAATAGTTAAATATTGGATAAATTTTGAGCTTGAGTTGGAATTTTGGTTCTAGTGTCTCACTGAGGTTAGCCAGTAGCTTGAATTAGATTGAGAATTGGAATAATTTTAGATTTATTCACTTCTGGCATTTATCATAAAATCTTGTTTAGAGTTATTAGCACACTCTTTATATTACATTTGTAATACAAGTTTATTAGGTTAAGTAACATGATGTATGATTCGATTTTTTACTATATATATATATATATATATATATATATATATTATTAGTTATATATATATATATATATATATATATAACTAATAATGATAAGTCAGAAGAATATGATAATCTAAATTAGATGGTTTCAAATCATAATTATTCTTACATTTTTCATATAGCAAATTTGATTGAAATTTTCTTTTACATAAATATAAATAATACTTTGGAGTATGAGTAATCCCATAATTTTTTTGTATGCTCTGCAATTAGAATGCTCAGGATAGACTGTATTTACTATTCATTAAAAATGATTACTGTAAACTGATTTACATTTAATTTTTAATGAGGTTTATTTTAATAAAAAAGTTAGTTCATTATAATGCTTAATTTATTTTAATGTGAGTATAAATCATTTAAAAATAATGAGTCTAAAAGTTCAAATATATACTGTATGTTTTTTTTTTATGTTGACATTAGAATATTATTTAAATGACATTAAAGTATTTTTTTACATTATGCATTATAATAATTTTTCAATCTTTATGTAATTAGAAAACATGGTACTATGTTTGGGTGATATTAAAGATACATCATAAAACATAATCAATTTTTCAAAATTATTTAAAATTTCTAGTGAAGCATTTATCTAATAAATATATTTTAAATATATTGCTTGATATAAAGAAACTATCATATTAGAATTGAATTAATTTGTGAACTTTACATATAATAAATACAGTGATTAAATTGAAGATCTAGATATAAAGTACATTTTTTATGTTGTAATAGTATCATGAATGTGAGAATTCTATTATAAGATTTATGACTCATATTGATAACTGGATGGAATGAGATAACAAAAAAGTTTATATTGAAATTTTAATAAATAGACAGGTAATAAATGTCATATTTAAAGTAAAGTTTTATAATAACACCATTGTTTTTTATTTTAATGAAAGAATAAATATAAATAGTTAATAAATATAAAAATTGGCACAAGTGGCTTAATTTATTTTGAATAGAATAATTTTTACTTTCATTTGAAAAAATTATATTTTGATTTAATTTTATTAATTTTGTTATTATGTTAATGTTAATAGTGTTTAGTTTAAATTTGCTAATAGATCTGAAGTATTTAAATTCTATAGAAATAATAAAATTTATGCTTTGCAGGAGATTTTTCATACATGTTAAAGATAAATATATATGATAAAAATTATTTAGGTTTTTGATATTTCGACAAATTGTTACTTAAGTAATTAATGCCATTAATTAATGATGCTGATTATATAAAATATTGTCTTAATTACATTATCAGTGATTAATACTAAATATTGATCATCAAAAAGTGTTTTCTGTTTTATGTAGTATGTGTGTATGTTGTCTTTTGGTGAATTCAAATTGACTAAGGAGGTAATATAATCTTATGACCAGATCAATAAGTCTTGATCATCATGATGATAACTACCATTGCTGTAGATTTCATTGATTTTTACACAATGTATTCTAGAGTCTGAATTTTAGACCATTTCAATAAATTTTAATAACCCTTACATTGTTAAAATATATAACTATAAATTAAAGCAGTGAAAAATTCCAAATAAGCACACCTTCTATGAATATATATATATTCACACATATTTTACAACTAAAAGTTATTTCCATTAAATAAATTAATATAAAAGTAAATCAAGTACTCGTAAGGGAAGAGTGGGATGGGCAATTTTATTTTCTTACTCATTTAAATTTGTCAGCAGCTGTAGTTAGATTGAAAAGATTTTTCTAACTTTACATTGAATGTTGTTTTTCTATTTTTTTTTATTAAAAAAAAACTCACTAGATTCTATTTTAAACATACATGAATGAAAACAACAAAATACATGTTCGCCACTCTAAGATTTAAATTGTTTCAATAGTGGAAGAAAGAAAATTCAAGCAAAAAATAAACTATCACAATTGAATAAATTCTAAAACTTGCCCATAAACATTTATTTTATTACAATTCTAACCATCAATAATATACATATTTCTTTTTTAATATTTTCACTGTTGTAAGACGTTATTTTAGGTTTAATAATAGTTCACTAAAAATAAAATCAATTAAAAATACAAAGGAGTTATGATTTTAAGAATCTGTAGTCACAAATATCTACTACATGCTCTAAAAGTTTATAAAGTAAGTATTTCCATTACTGTTTTTACATGTTTGGTTATAGAAAGATTCATTGTTTTTATTAAAAAAATATTTATTGCTTCTATTGATGAGGCATTTTAAATTAATACTTTAAAAAATACAAACATTGCTCTATATCATTCCTTAAAAAAACTAATTTGTGCGAAGTGAAACTGTATATATATATATATATATATATATATGTGTGTGTGTGTGTGTGTGTGTGTGTGTGCTTCATCATTTACTGTTTATTTAACCACAGATCATAAAGCCAATCACAATAAATGTATATTAAAATGAATGATTAATGATATATGTCGGTATTTAATATTAAAATAAATTGTAAATTATAAAGGAAATTTAAATGTATATAATTTGGAACTTACAGAAAAAGTTTAAAGTAAAATAAATTATTTCAACAGCAAATATAGAAAAGTATTGCAACAGAAAATAAACAAAGAAATCAGCTGATGCACAAAATAGATTAAGTAAAATAATTTTAACTTAAGATCCATTAAGAAACATGAGGTGATATAAAATCATTGGTTTAACAATAGTATAAAATCGTATGATGCTTTTAAGAGCTGGTAAACAATGGAAGCATTGGTAGACTGCAATTAATTAATTAATGTGAAAAAAGAGTTCAAATGTATAACTACTAAAATTCTTCTTTGTCGTAAAATTCATCATCTTCATGTTTTAAAGTCTGGGCTAATTAATAAACATCTTTACAAGTCATGCTTGAGAAGAAAAATTTTCCTCTGCCTTCCTTGTCCACCCTCAGAGGAAATTTTAGAGATGAAACTTAGCAGAAGACTGAAGAATCATGCCTGATAACTGCCATCCTTTGCTACCAGAGAGAAAGACCTATCTAAATTTAAACAAGAGAACAGACGTATGATGTATACTGTAACAGCCATCAAGAAATAACATCTCCGTCAGGAGGCCTCTAAAAATGGATTGTTAATTCATCCTCTGTATAAAGCTTAATTCATGTCATATATATATATTGTACCGGGTTCGAATATGGGATGTTTGAAACACCAGCCTCTTAGGCAGAGATAAACATGCTCGGAGAGTATGTATGCCCAAACAATAGCTATAAAATATATAACTAGCATTATATTTTCAAGACATAACTTCTTCTCGACTGTTGAGTTCAACACCACGTTCAAAGCACTTTTTTTGTTTGTGTATAAACACAGGCACCAGCTATCAATTCAAGAATGAATAAATAACGCACTTTGAGCAATGGCCACTAACCCAACACCTAAATATCCAAGACTAGCTCATCTGTTTGTAATCACTAACATATTATAAATTATTAGTGGTGAGGAGAATTGATAAAGATTTGTAAAAGAATTGAAAAATAAAGTTTAAGTTTTAAGACAATTTATTAACTAACATTAATTTACTAAATTTAAACACCTTTATAATTTTTTAACTAATATAACACATGCACATTTTAAATTAATACACTATAATATATATCTTATGAAAAAGCATAAATAATGTTTGACGTTTATAAAATCATACACATTCACAAACACACACATCAATAGTTCATTTTATGCATGATTACAGAGTTCAAATTACTTGTCTCTAGAGGCTTTACGAATTAATGCAATGCAATGGCAATTATAAAAATACGAAAATAAGCAAATGTTTTACCTAGGATTTTGAATGGGGATGTAGAACTTCATTTTCTTTGGTTACTGCTTTAGGTGAGAATATCTCCAGTCCGAATACTTCCAGCCGGCTGGGATGTTTCCTTGATGAGTTTCATTATTCTTCATGATTATTATTATTGGAGACAATTAGATATTGATAGAGATTTCCAAGTTGTTAAGCTGACATTATTTCAGGGCAGATCTTGCTGTTTTCATCAGACATCAGGCTGTGGAGAGGCATGTATTTCCCAAAACTGCTCAGCACCACATTTTGTTTCTGGATACAATTAAGTCAACTGATGGTCTTCTCTTGACTTAACTGGCTCAATTAATTTCTGAACTGAACTGATTATCCGATAAAATTTTACTATTTATACCTGCGAAGTGTTTTCTTTTCGATATCCTCCGGAAATATCTGTTGTCGAAATTTCATCGATAATCCTTTGACAGTTTGTTTTGGAAGATTGTTTAATTAATAATAGCCATGCAGAAGTGTTGTTTTATATTTTTAATTAATAGCCATTGCCATGTTTTTTAATGATAATCTTCTTTAACTTTCATTTATTTATAATAACATTTATTACGCATACATTTATTCTACTATTGACAATCGCACATATATATGCACATATATTACTAGTTTTAAGATTTTTTTTTTTAATTCGAATGAAAAGAGATTTGTATTTTGTAAACTTTAAATTATTTATATTTTATGAATACTAATAAGAAAAACTGTTTACTTCCTTTTACGAAACTTTTAGTTTGACTTTTTCTAACGAAACACCCCCTCCCCCATCTGATTAATTAATTGCAGCTTTTATTTCAAAAACTAATGATAGAAAACTGTTTGATTCTTATCTTTTTCGAAAACAAACCGTAATAAACTCTTCAACATTTAATTTTACATTTTTTTCTTTTATGAAAGATTATTTTAATAATTTTTTTTAGATAAATTAATATGTGCCAATTTCAATATTGGTACATTACACCATCCCCGTTTGAGAGTAAAATGTGTCTATTTTTGACCATTTTATCTCTGACAACATTAAATCTTAATTTATTATTCTTTCTAAGTTTGCTTTTTGATATCTTTTACTTTACATACCAAGGGCTATCTCCAATGATACTTTTCTTCTTTCTATGCTGGCAACATTGTGTACAATGTTCTGAGTACTGGATAGTGACCACAAGGACAAACTAATTTTGTGGCACAGGGATCTTTTATAAACGAAGCTTCAGCTTCTGATTCTCTTGATTGGACTTTGACTGAGAAAAGATCACTGCAAATGGCAGGAATTTTCAACTGTCCATTTCTGACTTATGCTTTGGAAAACGATTGCTGATTCTCTTGATCGGACTTTGACTAAGAAAAGGTCACTGTGAATGGCAGGAATTTTCAACTGTCCATTTCTGACTTACGTTTTGGAAAATAAGGTATGAGATATGGGGATTCTCCCCTGAAAAGTGACTCACATCTTATGCTTGATTGTCCCCAGTGCACATTTTAAAAGAGGAATGATCCTGCCAATCCGTTACAAGTACTAAAATTTATCCAGACGACAGCTTTAAACTTATCCTTATCTAAACTTATTTCTATACTACCCTCATCCCTTAATTTCAAACCCTTACACACTCCTAATATAACTTAGATTGACTTTAATTTATATTATTAATTTTACAACATCATTTTAAATTCATATGAACATTACTTTAACATTTGTATTAATCTAATCTCACAATATTATTCTAAACTACCACGGTCATCAGTTTTCATATTTATTTATATTAATCTAATCTCGAATATTATTTTCAAACCCTTACAAACATTTTAAATATTAGTTTTATGATACTATTTTTAAACCACCATGGGCATCAGTTTACATATTTATTTATATTATGATATTACTTTTAACCTATTACTTTAACTTATATATTAACATGTGTGTACTTAGAAAACTATTCATTTTACTGTTCTTCATTTTTACACAAAGATTTTATTGGACTTGATTACTTTAAACCATTTATTTATTTCCTTTTAGTAATAGTTTTAACAAGGCTGTAAACCTTAGCAATGAGCGTCTGAAAAAATCATCACTACGGACCTCTGTAGGTCTTTAAAACACATGCTTACGCTATGAAGAAAAGAGAGAATCCCTTCTTTACTTCAACCTACTTTTATATATAAATAGGTGTATATTCAAAAAAAATCTATTAGTTTATTACAAGTCATTCTTCATTCTTTTACTACGTATATCTTACATTTATTTATCTAATTTGATTTTATTGATTTTATTTGACCTATATTTACGAACATTTTTCTTAATTAATATGTGCGTGGGAAAAAAAAATGTTTTACTTTACGAAGCCTCCGTTATTATTTGACAAAACAATCCATCATTTTAAATAGCAAAATTCTAATTCAGGTTTTTCACCTATGTTAAAATAATCATATTAAACTCATAGTCCATTTCCGGTCATTATTTCTGTTTACTTTAATATTCCGACCCTTAACTAACTTTTAAACTATGTCAGGTGGTTCCTTCTTTCTTTCTACTAACTCACTAACATAAATTATACTCCATATTCTCACATCTCTCCCTCGATTAAAATTTATTGCTTTATCTCTTTCTCATTTTGTTCTATTTTCTGCCTTGTAAATTAGAAAACCTTTAAGTTTCACAGACCTCCATATTTTTCTTAACCATGAATATTTTTTCCTATGCTTTCTTTTTGTTTTAAATCTCCATTTAAAATGAACACGAACTTTTACATTAATCTTTTAAAAAATTTTGTAAAAACACTTCTACACTATCTTTTGCCTTTTGATCTACATAAGTTTCTACTTTATCTGTTTCAATGCTATCTGTTTCTGATTCGATTTGTACCTCCTTCGTGACCTCAACTTCCTGATTTTCCTTGACAAAATCTACTTCTATGGTTTCTTGATTTATCTCTACCTTTTCTGTAATTTCATGTATTATTTCTCTTACTTCTGCTCTGAGTTCCTTAATTTCTTCTTTAACCTGACTAATTTCTTCCTTTAATTCTGCTTTGAGTTCTAAGTGGCTTTGTTTAAATTTCTGACACAATTCTTCTTTGAGGTCTTGCTGAATTTGTTTGATTTCTCGTATTTCTGCTTTGAATTCTTGCTGACTTTGCTCAAATTTCTGACACAATTCTTCTTACACTAATTGGGCTTCTTTAAACTCTTGCATCCATGTTTTTATATTCATCATCATTTTCATAATCTTCTAGATTCTCAGATACTTCTAGCTCTTTCTCTTTTTCCATTTTTAAAACAATATTTTATTTTTTTTTTTTTTCCCTCTTAAACTAAATTTAATATATGACCTATTTATTTATTTCTTACTAAAACTGGAAACATACACTGACTCCATTCTTTTTTGTCCTTTTCTCTACCTGTTCCTAATGCTTTAACTTTACCCAAACATCTAACTGTCTCTGATTTAACATAATGATTTATTTTAAATAATGTAAATAGCAGAAATCTCTTTTCATTTAAAAAAAAAGTTTTCAGTCAATTCTTTTTTTTAAAATTAAAACACTTTTACATATGTAATTTAGCTTTTGTATAAAAAATTTTCGAATAAGAATCAAAGTATTTAATTACTATTGTTTCTTAGGTCCAGCCCCAAGTTGGTTATAGCCATTTGTACTGGGTTCAAAAATGGGACGTTCAAAACACCGGCCTCTTAGGCAGAGATAAACATACTCAGAGAGTATGTATGCCCAAACGGTAGCTATAAAATATATAACTAGCATTATATTTCCAGGACATAACTTCTTCTCGACTGTTGAGTTCAACACCACGTTCAAAGCACTTTTTTTGTTTGTGTATAAACACGGGCACCAGCTATCTATTCAAGAATGAGTCAATAACATGCTTTGAGCAATGTCCAGTAACTCAATGCCTAAATATTCATGACTAGCTCATCTGTTTGTAATCACTAACAGATTATACATAATTAATGGTGAGAAGAATTGATGAAGATTTGTAAAAGAATAGATAAAAAGAATTGACCAACAAATAAAGTTTAAGTTTTAAAACAATTTATCAACTAACATTAATTTATTAAATTTAAACATATTTATAATTTTTTAACTAATATAACACATGCACATTTTAAATTAATACACTACAATATATATCTTATGAAAAGGCATAAATAATGTTTGACGTTTATAAAATCATACACATTCACAAACATGCACATCAATAGTTCATTTTATGCATGATTATAGAGTTCAAATTATTTGTCTCTGGAGGCTTTACAAATTAATGCAATGCAATGGCTATTATAGAAACACAAAAATAAGCAAATGTTTTACCTAGGATTTTGAATGGGGATGTAGAACTTCATTTTTTTTGGTTACTGCTTTAGGTGAGAATATCTCCAGTACGAATACTTCCAGCCAGCTGGGACATTTCCTTGATGAGTTTCATTATTCTTCATGATTATTATTATTATTGGAGACAATTAGATATCGACGGGGATTTCCAAGTTGTTAAGCTGACATTATTTCATGGGCAGATCTTATTGTTTTTATTGAACATCAGGCTGTGGAGAGGCATGTATTTCTAAAAACTTCTCAGCACAACATTTTGTTTCTGGATACAATAAATTCAACTGATGGTCTTCTCTTGACTTAACTGACTCAATTAATTTCTGAACTGAACTGATTATCCGATAAAATTTTACTATTTATACCTGCGAAGTGTTTTCTTTTTGATATCCTCCGGCCATTTCTGTTGTCAAAATTTCATTTGGAAGATTGTTTAATTAATAATAGCCATGCAGAAGTGTTGTTTTATATTTTTAATTAATAGCCATTGCTGTGTTTTTTAATGATAATCTTCTTTAACTTTCATTTATTTATAACATTTATTACACAAACATTTATTCTATTATTGACAATCACACATATATATGCACATATATTCCTAGTTTTAAGATTATTATTTCTTTAATTTGAATGAAAAGAGATTTGTATTTTGTAAAATTTAAATTATTTATATTTTATGAATACTAATAAGAAAAACTGTTTATTTCCTTTTATAAAACTTTTAGTTTGACTTTTTCTAATGAAACACCATCTCCCCCATCTGATTAATTAATTGCAGCTTTTATTTCAAAAACTAATGATAGAAAACTATTTGATTCTTATCTTTTTTGAAAACAAACTGTAATAAACTCTTCAACATTTAATTTTACGTTTTTTCTTTTATGAAAGATTATTTTAATATTTTTTTTTAGATAAATTAATATGTGCCAATTTCAATATTGGTATAATATATATGCACATCTGAGTTACCGGTAACTTTTTATCATTTTCATTTTTTTTATATATTATTGTTCTGCTTAACAGATGTTTGTACCTTATATATATTAAAAAAAGGAGTTATGTATTCTAATGATCAACTAATTCTGTTTTTTCCCATGTTATATATATAGTGACATATCGTTAGCATATCCATGAAATTATCAAGATCTCTTTTTTGTGTGTATATTTATTATTTTATTGGTAATATAAAAGAGAAGCTGAGAGATATTTTAAATAAATTAAAACTTTATTTTATTTTACAATCCGCTTTAATAAAATGCGGAAGTCATTGTTCAATAATTTGTAAAAGTTATTTGATTTTTTTTTATAGAATTCCCCCCACCTTCTCCCACAGTTGTTTTTTTTATTAAATGTTTTTAAATGAGGAGAAAGGAAAACATTTCCATTTAGTTTACCTAAACTCTATATTAATTTTATAATTAGACTAAAAAAGCTGTTCATATTATTTATATGTGTATCTATTTAATTTGTTGATTTATAATTTTTTTTAGAAAAGTACCTCACAATTATTATTATTATACATATGTATACTTAATCAAACTAATTGCTTATTAAATAAATATGTACTGCAGGATACAATATATATATAAGCATCTGTCATTTAGTATTTGTAATAAAGGGGTGCAGTGTGATCTTTATTCATCTAATTATGTATTCAAAATTCATCAAATTTATGTGCATAAATTAGTTGAATAACGATAATATTGATTAATCAGGCTAAAAATAAACACTGGTATAATGCCTGAATATAAGTATATTTTATGACTTTGAAGTAAGGGGGGTTATTAATAATGGATTTTTAGCATAGAAATATATGGGATCATATATATTGTGCCATTACAATTTAGTCACTAGCTAAATTTATAGTAATGTGCATGTAAGAAAATGTAAAACCAAAATCATCATCACATTTTTATATAACAATAAATGAAGCTGTAGGGCATCCAAGTTTAAACCCTACAAGGTCCAGTTCTAAAAGCTTTGGATAGAAAGATAGTGATTCAACAATTAATATTGTTTGTGTGTTGATAGAAAGGTAATACACACATTTAAACCATTCAATATTTGATTTTTCTGTTAAAACACAGAGTTACACATATATAGGCAAAGCTAATTAATTGTTTTATATTTCAAATATTCAACATTTTAACTTTCTTTAAAACTAACCTATGCTTGATCAATTCTAATATCTTATTCTATACTTCTATTTTGCTTTTCTATAATTGTAATTATAAATTTTATTAAATGCCCATTATTATATTAAGTAATAATTTACTAAGGCTGTAACCTTAGAAATAAGTGTCTGAAAAATGCGAAGGTAGGGACCTCTATAGGTCTTAAAACACAAGCTTACGCTATGAAGAAAAGAGAGAATCCTTCTTTTCTTCATAGCGTAAGCTTGTGTTTTAAGACCTATAGAGGTCCCTACCTTCATATTTTTCAGATGCTTATTTCTAAGGTTACAGCCTTAGTAAATTATTACTTTTCTATAATTGTAATTGGGATTTAAAAGCTAAGGATTTGATTTTAAATATTAATGTTATAATTACTAAGCTAGCAATTATATTATTTAATATTAGTTTATGAATGATGTGAAATTATAAAGTATGTGTGTACATTATGTACAGAAATTTACATTTATTAAATATTGAAAGAAAAAGAAGGGTTAAATCTGTCAAATTATTTTTTTGTACAATTTTATGTTAAAAGAGGAAATCTGTTGAATCAGATATCTATTTTTGTAGCAATTTTGTTTTTGTAAATGATTGTTTGTCACTTTGGAAGCTCAAGCTGAGTGGCTACTCTAATTTTGAAATTTAAGAAGATTAAAGGAAAGAAACTCCAATTCAGATATTACAGATATACGTGAAAAAGTATTAAGTCTATTTTTTAAGACAAAAGTGTCCGAAAAACAGGTGTGTGATTTTTTTTGGGGTTGGTCAAAGATAGCAATTCACACTATCACTCTAATTAGGTGAGTTGACTCAAAAATCGGATATAAAAGCAGTCTGGAAAATCAGTTGAGCTATTAGACTATTATTAGATGATTGTTATTATAATATGTTGGAGAGAGACTTTTAAAAATTATTGAAACTAAAGCAGACAAACATTTTTAGTTCTGCTAGATAGTTTTTTTTAATCATTTTTTATGAAGTTTTGAATGTTGAAATATAAGAAATGACAGAATAGAAAAATTATATATGTTTCCCATCCAGACCTGACCATCAGGGAGTTGCAGATCATATAGTAAAAAAAAGATGTCTTGTCTGAAAAATAATATTCTACACCTTTCAACTGACCAGAGAAATAAGATGTTTTTAAATAGAAAGAAGAAAACATTCACCTGCATTCGAAGATCAGAAAGATGAATTAATCTACTGATAAATATTAATCATCAAATCAATTAATTGTTCCAGCAACTGAGTTTAAAACCCAGGAAATTCATAAACGTGAAAACAACTGTTGTATTTCATCCACTAAAAGAATCATGCTTGACAAGAAGAGAAGAAAAATTAATATAAAGATTTCCAAATTGTCCACTAAAGCAAATAACCTCAAGAGGATCATCATCATCAAATAATTATACACTTTAAAAAAGAGATTGTTCCAAAGAAACACAGAAATTGTTGCTGCCAAAGATAGACATTAACCAAGAAAAAATTGACTCATTAGAAGTCGCTACAAAGAACTGGTAGTATAAATTTTTTTTTTATATATATTCTTTATGATATCAGAGTCTTAATAAACTTTTAGCAATAAAGTGGTATATTTTATTTAAAGAACTTTTAAAGACTATTCAGATCTATTAAAACAAGAATGTCTTACTAATAATAATTTTGAGCTTCATAAATGATCTTGAATGTATCAAAATTATTTGTTTATTAATTTACAGTTATGAAATATTAAAGTGTAAAATAATTTTTTGTATTATTATTTTGGTTTTAAATAATATTTTGTTATTATGGGATAAAACACGCACATACATAATGGTATATTTATATGTGTATAATTGGGAGTGAATGTGAAGTAATAAGTAGTATTAAAATATTAGATTATTTTGTTTCAAGTTAAAGTATAGCATTTCAGAGGTAAAAGAGAGTGGGATAAAGTAATTTAAATCTTGTTTCTAAAACTTGCTCTTTCAATTCTACTAAAATTTTTTTTAACATTCTGCTTACCTGTTAGATTATAAGGTATGTGTGCCAATGAGTGAATATTTTTTTTATATGAAATACTTTTCTTATGGATACAATATACTTTGTGAAATACATTTATGGGAAAGGTGGAGGAATTTAAAATTTAATGTTATGATTTTAAAACAGTCGATTATGATTATTGTTGTTATTATTAATATAAATTTTCATGTAAATATAAAATTTTTTATGTATATGTTAGAAATGCAGTAATAAATATTATTTTATGTTATTAAACAAGGCATATATATATTTCATTAAGAGTAGTCTTTATCAAGAGTGATCATTCATCATCAATGGTTGAATATTAGTTGTTTAAGATATTATTAAATATGCTTATATTAACAATAATTATTAATTTCTGAATTTAAATTTTATATTTAGGCTTAGTCCTAAAGCTGTGGTTGAAACCATTGTCATTATCGTTATCATTATCATCATCATCATCATCACATTTTAATTAATGAGCTGTTTAAATGTTCAAAGGCCATTAATAAATATTGATTTCATAATATTTAGTGATTTCTTCGTAATATTATAACCACCATTCCATCATCTATTTCATGCAAAAATGAGAGAATTGCCATCCTAAATTAATAGTAATTTCAGCTAATAAAACTTATAAAAAATATTGAAACACATTCGTTATGCTAAGATCTGAGAAACGATTTGTGTCTGATGAATTCCACTTTAGTTTAAAGATGTTTTATGCTTACTTAGATATTAGTGCATACAGTGATATGGCTCCAAAAAGCAAAATCTTCCATGTTTATTAGAAATAAAGTACCAAAATGGGATTCAAATCCGGTACCTGTGAAAAGTTATTAGATATAACCGTGTCTAGATTCAAATAATCTAGTGGCACCCTGCTAAACCATATTCACTTGGTATTTGTTTGGATATGCACTTAACATCAAAACAAGAAATGAAAGTGGATAAAATCTACTCTCTGTATACCTGAGCAGATATTTTATTGAGTTACTATACCTGAGTTGTAATAGTTGTTATTAATAATTTGTTTATAATTATTGATAATGTAATATCTTGAGGAATCTAATTATAGAAGTATGTTTCATTTAATCCAATGGCCCTTAAGATGATTGATAACTCAGTCTGACCTTTTAAAATGTTTAACAACCACTACTCAGGTATTCTTCTCATAGTTTAATTTAAGCTACAATGCTTTTTTTTTATTAAGCTAAATATTTATATTTGAATCGCTTCTTAATTATTGAATACATTTGGATCATTTGATCATCTTTATTAAGTTACAATGAATATAATATTTAAATATTTGAGATTTTAATAATATTTGGATTTTGACAAATCCAATATTTTAATATACAATTGAATTTCTCTTTAATAATATTTCTTTTGATCACTTTAATTTAGGTTACAATGGTGCCCAACGTGGGGCTATGATATATTACCATATACCTGAGATAAAAGGTTGTCTATAGAATGATGGGAGATGTGTGGTTAAAAAGAGAGAAATTTTTTTTTAGTAAAATTTTTTTTTTTTAGTAAATTTTTTTTTCAGTAAAAAAATTTTTTTTTTTGTCTTACAAAATTTTCTTGGCCCTACAGTCTTTTTTTACATTTATATATGATGATGTTTAATATGATTTAGTTTTTCATTGATGATGATAAAATGGGTACAGCCATAAAACAGCTTAGTTTTGTTTTTATCAATTTTGAAAAGAGATGAATATCACAACTTAAGACAAAGGTGAAATAAATAATAGAATTTTTTTTGAAACATTAGAATAATTTAGTGCCAGATGAGATAGGCATAGTAATAGTGATGAATTATGGAATAGTAGTCTCATGTGTGTTTGGGGAGTTCATTTTGTAAAAAGTCTATGATTTTGCAGGTTGGATTGGATGGTTGATCATTGGAGTTTTCTTGGTTAGATTGCAGTTTTGATGATGAGTGGAGAGTTTTGTCATTGCCTTGAGAATGTTGTGTATTGTGTAACTCATGATGATCAAACCCATTCACTGCTCCAACCCAATTTATAAGTTTTCTTTATTTTATCATGACGCAGTTAACAGCAGTCCTGCCATGATATCAGCCTATAAGTCTCCAAGACAGAGAGCAAGGCTTAGTTTTCTGTAGTCTATAATAAGCAGGGCATTCTTTGATACTTGCCACGTAAGACTCCAAGAGAGAGAGCAAGGCATAATTTATCTACTTTAGCTCCTAAGACTTAATACTTGTTTTATTGCAACAGAGTTTGCATCATTCAATCAAAGGTTGTGGTAGTTAATAGTGATCGAATTGGGATGATTTTCTGAGTGCTCGTGATGCATTGTGTGATTATAGTGCTGTGACTGAATTCTTTTATTTATCTCAAGATTGTGAACTGCTAGTCATTCTGGGGACTGTCAATATCTGTCGGATTTCTAGGAGAATGGATGAATGTATAATTTGGGCTATTGCAGACAGACATGCATTACATAGATTATTGTTGTGTGGTTCATCAAATAAGGACATCAAATTTTTTTTGTATTTGTAATGCATGATAAGGTGAAAAGCAAATCAGTCAGTTAGTCATTGTCAGACAAGGAAAGGTTGTGTAGGTTTTTGATGGTCAGGGAAAGCACAGATGGGATATATCGTTTTGAAAAAACATGAGTGAACTAAATAATAGTATGGAAGAGGTTATGGAAGAAGAAGGTGTTCCAATCCCAGAGATCAGTGATAGTTTTTATACTGAAGAATATGAGGAGGAGGTTTCCCTTAAAAAACAAAAAGGAAGAGAGGAAGTAGAGGAAGATGCCTCTAAAGTTAGTAGCAATAATAAGACCTCAAGTGTGGAAGTAGATGAAGAGCCAGAAGCTGGCCAGACTCAGATAGCAAAGATGGTACCATCAGACATCGACATGATAATGCATATGCTTAGAAGTATTAGAGAAGATAATAAGCACAATATAAAAATTTTAAGAGAAGAACTAACAGAAGATAGTAAGCACAGTATAAAAAGTTTAAGAGAAGATAGTAAGCAAAGTATAATAAGTTTAAGAGAAGATAGTAAGCAAAATATAGAAAGTCTAAGAGAAGATAGTAAGCAAAATATAGAAAGTCTAAGAGAAGATAGTAAGCAAGGGATGGTAAATCTAGAACAAAAGATGGAGAAAAGTATAGAAGGTTTAAGAGTAGATCTAGGTCACTCTATTGACAATAACAACCGAATGATCATGGCTTTGAAAACTAGGATTAAAAAATCCAACATAGAGTATAAAAATAGATTTGCATCATTAGAGGATAGGATAGAAGGAGTGTGTAGATATGTGGAAGTGGCCAAACAGGAGGGCTGTCAGGGATTTCAGTCATTAAAGGCTCAAGTAGAGCAGTCTATCGAAAAAATAAGAGAGATTGAGTTAGTTAGGAATGAGGTCCATGGGTTGGTCTCCCAATCCATATCAGAATGCATAGAAAAGAATGTCAAAATAACCTCTTCAGGAATTAATATTAAATTAGAGGAGGTGGTAGCCAAAGTGGACTCATACAAGGAAGCCACCTTGAGCTATGTAGATCAAACCCTCACTATGAAAAATAAGTTTAGTGGTTTAGAAAAGGAAATATGAGAAGTTAAGGAAGCATGGCCAATGAGTCTGTACAGATAGACCAAAATCTTAGGAAAGAATTGGAAAAACAAATGGATAGCTTTAGAAAGGAGATAGTAAAAAGGGACAAGTCAAGTTCTTGAGAAGAGGGACCCAGAATGAATCAACATGAATTGGGTGTTATGCTGGAGAAGGTTGAGGAGAACCAGAAGGCATATGTCACGGAGTACATGAACCCCAAGTTGGAAGATCACTACCAGAAAATAGGGGAATTAAAAGATGGGGATAGATCATGAAGTGAAAAGAAGGAAAAGAGAGTTGGAGGAAAAACTACATACACCAGATAAGGTGATTGAGTTAAGAGAGGCAACAGGGGAGATGAAACCAGATATTTTAGAAAGAGAACAAAAGTTTCAACAGTCTGTAGTTCTCAATCTAGTAACAAACCAGCATGTGTGGTTTCAAAAATCTGTCTTTTTAAATAGATTGGAGATACCTTATATATGATATAGAGAATCTATCTCTCTGAAAAATGTAAATGTCCAGTGTGTATCATACAGAGAATCAATCTCTCTGAAAAATTTAAATACTATGAAAAAGTTAAAAGTAAATTATATCTGGTAGAGAGAGGCAATCTCTTTGAAAAATGTAAATGTCCAGTGTGTATCAGACAGAGAATCAATCTCTCTGAAAAATTTAGATGCTCTGAAGGAGTTAAAAGCAGATTATATCTGGTACAGAGAGTCAATCTCTCTGAAGAGTTTAAATGTCCATTATATATGGTACAAAGAATCTATGTCTCTGAAAATTTTAAATGTGAATGATATCTGGTATAGAAAGTCAATCTCTCTGGAAAACTTCAAAGTGTCTTATATATGGTACAGGGAGTCAATCTTTCTGGAAAGTTTAAAAATAAAATATGTATGGTATAGAGAGTCAATCTCTCTGAAAAACTTCAAGGCATATTACGTATGGTACCAAGAGTCCATATTTCAAAATGGAGTCTGTAATAGGAGGTTATATAAAATAAATCCTCCGGATATGTTTTATAAATATCCAGTCAAGATGAAAAATGGCCATATTAAAAAGGGACTGGATGTACGTGTGCAATTTTATGCAGACCACAATATGCTTTGTACAAAGGAAAAGATCTCCAAATAAATCAGGATGCTAGATTTTCTAATGAAAAGTATGATGTTTACAGGTAGTTAAATTTTTTATTATTATTAGTGTGTTTATCATTGTTAGTGTTATTTTATTGGTTATGATTTATTTTTGGATATAGTTAAAACAAAGGTGCTGATGATTTTATCCGAAGGGGGGGGAGTTGTGCCATTACAATTTAGTCACTAGCTAAATTTATAGTAATGTGCATGTAAGAAAATGTAAAACCAAAATCATCATCACATTTTTATATAACAATAAATGAAGCTGTAGAGCATCCAAGTTTAAACCCTACAAGGTCCAGTTCTAAAAGCTTTGGATAGAAAGAGAGTGGGTCAACAATTAATATTGTTTGTGTATTGATAGAAAGGTAATACACACATTTAAACCATTCAATATTTGATTTTTCTGTTAAAAAGCAGAGTTACACATATATAGGCAAAGCTATTTAATTGTTTTATATTTCAAATATTCAACATTTTAACATTCTTTAAAACTAACCTATGCTTGATCAATTGTAATATCTTATTCCATACTTCTATTTTGCTTTTCTATAATTGTAATTGGGATTTAAAAGCTAAGGATTTGATTTTAAATATTAGGGTTATAATTACTAAGCTAGCAATTATATTATTTAATGTTAGTTTATGAATGATGTGAAATGATAAAGTATGTGTGTACATTACAAACAGAAATTTACATTTATTAATTATTGAAAGAAAAGGAAGGGTTGAATCTGTCAAATTATTTTTTTGTACAATTTTATGTTAAAAGAGGAAATCTGTTGAATCAGATATCTATTTTTGTAGCAATTTTGTTTTTGTAAATGATTGTTTGTCACTCTGGGAGCTCAAGCTGGGTGGAACTCTAATTTTGAAATTGTCTTATCTTAGGATTAAAGGAAAGAAACTCCAATTTTAGATATTACAGATATACGTGAAAAAGTATTAAGTCTATTTTTTTTAAGACAAAAGTGTCTGAAAACCAGGTGTGTGATTTTTTTTGGGTTGGTCAAAGATAGTAATTCACACTATCACTCTAATTGGGTGAGTTGACTCAAAAATTGGATATAAAAGCAGTCTGGAAAATCAGTTGAGCTATTAGACTATTATTAGATTATTGTTATTATAATATGTTGTGAGAGAGACTTTTAAAAATTATTGAAACTAAAGCAGACAAACATTTTTAGTTCTGCTAAATAGTTTTTTTTAATCATTTTTTTATGAAGTTTTGAATGGTGAAATATAAGAAATGATGGGGTAGAAAAATTATATAGGTGTACCATCCAGACCTGACCATCGGGGAGCTGCAGATCATATAGGAAAGAAAAGATGTCTTGTCTGAAAAATAATATTCTAAACCTTTCAACTGACCAGAGAAATAAGATGTTTTTAAATAGAAAGAAGAAAACATTCACCTGCATTCGAAGATCAAAAAGATGAATTAATCTACTGATAAATATTAATCATCTAGTCCAATTAATTGTTCCAGCAACTGAGTTTAAAACCCAGGAAATTCATAAACGTGAAAATAACTGCTGTATTTCATCCACTAAAAGAATCATGCTTGACAGGAGGAGAAGAAAAATTAATATAAAGATTTCCAAATTGTCCACTAAAGCAAATAACCTCAATAGGATCATCATCATCAAATAATTATACACTTTAAGAAAGAGATTGTTCTAAAGAAACACAGAAATTGTTGCTGCCAAAGATAGACATTAAACAAGATAAAATTGACTCATTAGAAGTGGCTACAAAGAACTGGTAGTATAATTTTTTTTTTGATTAATTTTCTTTATGATATCAGAGTCTTAATAAACTTTTAGAAATATGGTGGTATATTTTATTTAAAGAACTTTTAAAGACTATTCAGATCGATTAAAACAAGAATGTCTTACTAATAATAACTTTGAGCTTCATAAATGATCTTGAATGTGTCAAAATTATTTGTTAATTAATTTACAGTTATGAAATATTAAAGTGTAAAATATTTTTTTGTATTATTATTTTGGTTTTAAATAATATTTTGTTATTATGGGATAAAACACGCACATACATAATGGTATATTTATATGTGTATAATTGCGAGTGAATGTGAAGTAATAAGTATTATTAAAATATTAGATTATTTTGTTTCAAGTTAAAGTATAGCATTTCAGAGGTAGAAGAGAGGGGGTGAAAATAATTTAAAACTTGTTTCTAAAACTTGCTCTTTCAATTCTACTAACATTTTTTTTTTAACATTCTGCTTACCTGTTAGATTATAAGGTATGTGTGCCAATGAGTGAATATTTTTTTTATATGAAATACTTTTCTTGTGGATACAATATACTTTGTGAAATACATTTACGGGAAAGGGGGAGGAATTTAAAATTTAATGTTATGATTTTAAAACATTCGATTATTATTATTGTTGTTATTGTTCATATAAATTTTCATGTAAATATAGAAATTTTTATGTATATGTTAGAAATGCAGTAATAAATATTAGTTTATGTTATTAAACGAGGCGTAGATATTTCATTAAGAGTAGTCTTTATCAAGTGTGATCATTCATCATCAATGGTTGAATATTAGTTGTTTAAGATATTATTAAATATGATTATATTAACAATAATTATTAATTTCTGAATTTAAATTTTATGTTTAGGCTTAGTCCTAAAGCTGTGGTTGAAACCATTGTCATTATCATTATCATTATCATCATCGTCATCATCATGTTTTAATTAATGAGCTGTTTAAATGTTCAAAGGCCATAAATAAATATTGATTTCGTAATATTTAGTGATTTCTTCGTAATATTATAACCACCATTCCATCATCTATTTAATGCAAGGATGAGAGAATTGCCATCCTAAATTAATAGTAATCTGAGCTAGTAAAACTTATAAAAAAATATTGAAACACATTCATTATGCTAAGATCTGAGAAATGATTTGTGTCTGATGAATTCCACTTTAGTTTAAAGATGTTTTATGCTTACTAAGATATTAGTGCATACAGTGATATGGCTCTAAAAAGCAAAATCTTCTATGTTTATTAGAAATAAAGTACCAAAACAGTATTCAAACCCGGTACCTGTGAAAGGTTATTAGATATAACCATGTCTATATTCAAATAATCTAGTGGCACCCTGCTAGACCATATTCACTTGGTATTTGTTTGGATATGCACTTAACATCAAACCAAGAAATGAAAGTGGATAAAATCTACTCTCTGTATACCTGAGCAGATATTTTATTGAGTTACTAGTGTACTCACCTCACGTGATTTCCATATACCTGAGTTATAATAGTTGTTATTAATAATTTGTTTATAATTATTGATATTGTAATATCTTGAGGAATCTAATTATAGAAGTATGTTTCATTTAATTCAATGACCTTTAATATAATTGATAACTCATTCTGACCTTTTAAAATGTTTACCAGCCACTACTCAGGTATTCTTCTCATAATTTAATTTAAGCTACAATGCTTTTCGTTTATTAAGCTAAATATTTATATTTGAATTGCTTCTTAATTATTGAATACATTTGGATCATTTGATCATCTTTATTAAGTTACAATGAATATAATATTTGAATATTTAAGATTTTAATAATATTTGGATTTTGACAAATCCAATAATATTTTAATATACAATTGAATTTCTCTTTAATAATATTTCTTTCGATCGCTTTAATTTAGATTACAATATATATATATTAATGTTAATAAGGTGAATTGGGTATTAAACCTGCAACATGAAGCATGTATTAGACCTTTATGTGCCTGTTCACATTTGTATCAATCCACTGCTTGTGATGTGATCAAAATAATATGTACATGGATCTTTCTTGCACAAAAACATGTGCACACAGATCTTTCTTGCACCAAAAATCAAAATGTGTACATTTATCTTTCTTGTGCAAAAAAAAGCAAAATGTGTACACGGATCTTTCTTGTGCAAAAAAAAAACAAAATGTGTGATACGAATATCAACACCCACAGTATGTCTATTACATGTTGTGTGTTGCAGGACTAAAAATAAGTGAATATACATCAAACAAACAATAAATTATTTCAAAACACACCAAACATGATTTAAAAAATACATTATAAAATTCAATATCGTTTAAATATATGCCAAAAATGAAGCCACTTTATTGCAAAGAATGCTGGGATTTTCATAATAATGCTAATAAATGTCACTTTTTCCCCATGAAACTAGTAATAAATGTCAATTTTTTTAAATAAAGAAATTAAAGCAAAAACTGCTAATAAATGTCGATTTATTTTTATATATAAAGAAATTAAAGCAAAAACTCTAATAAAAAAATTAAAGAAAAAACTGCTAAATAAACATCTATTGTTTTATAACAAAATTAGAGCAAATACTACAAAAAATAAATGATTTTGCTGACTAAACATCTTTATGCTTTTTATAAAAAAATTAAAACAAAAACTACAAAAAAAGACACACAAAATGAACACTAAATGATTTTGACTTTTAAATGTCTTTTTTATAAAGAATATTACACATACATCAAATGAATAGTAAATGATGTAGACCAAAAACTCTTAATAATTTGTATAAAAATACATTAAGTACATTATCAACAAAATGGAGATCTTCAGTAAAAATTTTTGCTCCAAAAATGAAACCACTTGATTGCAAATGATGTTAGGATTTTTATAAAACTGGTAATAAATGTTGATTTTTTTTATATAAAGAAATTAACGAAAAAACTGCTAATAAATGTCGATTTATTTTTATATATAAAAAAAATTAAAGCAAAAAGTGCTAAATAAACATAGATTTTTTTATAAAGAAATTAGAGCAAAAATTACAAAAAAGTGACTTATTAATTAATACACTGACCGAACAATAAATAATTTTGACTTTTAAATGTCTTTATTTTTTTTATTTAGCAGTTTTTCTTTAATTTCTTTATTAAAAAATTTGATGTTTATTACCAGTTTTATGAAAATAGTGACATTTATTAGCATTATTACAAAAATACCAGCACTCTTTTCAATCAAGTTGTTTCATTTTTGGCATACATTTAAACTATATTGAATTTTATAATGTATTTTTAATTTATGTTTAGTGCATTTTGACCTCATTTATTGTTCATTTGTTGTATATTCACTTATTTTTAGTCCTGCAACATGGAGCATGTATTGGACCTACTGTGGATGTTGACATTTGTGTCATACATTTTGTTTTTTATGCAAAAAAGATATATGTACACATTTTGTTTTTGGGTGCAAGAAAGAAACATGGATACATTTTGGGTTTTGTGCAAGAAAAATCTGTGTACACATTATTCTGGTCACATCACAAGTGTCAGATTGATATGAATGTGAACAGGCTGATAAAGGTCTAATACATGCTCCATGTTGAAGGTTTAGTACTCAAGTATTCATTGATTTTTTTATAAAGAAATTAGAGCAAAAACTACATAAAATAAATGATTTTGACTTTTGAACATCTTTATCTTTTTTAATAAAGAAATTAAAGCACAAACTACAAAAAAGACACACAAAATGAACAGTAAATGATTTTGACTTTTAAACATCTTTTTTTTCCTAAAGAATATTACACATACATCAAATTAACAATAAATGATTTAGACTTTTAAATGACTTTTTTTATAAAGAAAACAAAGCAAAAACTTCTAGTAATTTGTATAAAAAATATATTACCACCAAAATGGAGATCTTCAGTAAAAATTTTTGCTCCAAAAATGAAACCACTTGATTGCAAAGATGCTACAATTTTCATAAAACTGGTAATAAACATCAATTTTTTTAGTAAAGAAATTAAAGCAAAAGCTGCTAAATAAATATAGATTTTTTTAAATAAAGAAATTAGAGTAAAAACTACAAAAATGACTTATTAAATACACCAAATGAACAATAAATAATTTTTACTTTTAAACATCTTTATTTTTTTATAAAGAAATTAAAGCAAAAACTATGAAAAAAGACACACCAAATGAACAGTAAATGATAAACATATTTTTTATATATAAAGAATGTTACACATACATCAAATGAACAGTAAATGATTTAGGCTTTTAAATGGCTTTTTTATAAAGAAAGTAAAGCAAAAACTCCTAGTAATTTATATAAAAATACATTAAGTACACTACCAACAAAATGGAAATCTTGAATGAAACCACTTGATTGCAAATAAACATTGATTTTTTTTATAAAGAAATTAAAGCAAAAACTGCTGATAAATATTTTTTTTTTTTATAAATTTTTTTAGGAATGAAGCCCTTTATTTTCACTCAAAAAAAAAAAAATGTCCAATATGACATCAACTGTGATGTCACCATTGTAGGACTATTTTTCTCAATATGACATCATTGTGGTATCACACATTGATTGTGAGTCTAAAAGGATCTTCTCCCTCCTACCTTTCAGGTTTAGTACTCAAGTATCGGCTTTAATATTTAAGGTTGTTTGACCACATTCTCTGTCTGTACGGTATTACTTAGTAATTCTATAGTGTCTCTATATTTTTATTGCATTTTTTGAATTACTGCATCCAGTCAGCTCATGAATACTGGAAATATCAGTTACCTGGAATAGTAAATCCTGTTAAAGAGGCTGTGAAAAAAAATGGACATTAAGCTATCACAAAACACTTCATTTCTAAACCCGGGTCACACTTACACGAATGGGTTTCTTTTTCTAATAATCAGAGGCAAAGTAGATATCCATTGATCAAATTTGCATCATAATAAAGACTTTACTATATTTTAGAGACACATATTTAAATATATACATAGTCACTAAGTATCAACACTGAATCTTACCTTTTTGTTTTATAATTATGCCTGTTGATATATGTTCTATGTGTTGCTATGCGAATCTATTGTTAATTATTCATTGGAGATTATATATATATTTCATATAGATGAGGCTATGTTTAATTCAAGCTCAGGTTTATTTAGCTAATTTAAACATGTTAACTTCACTATATCCTCATACCATAGATCAATTTTGCACTTCCTCTCTACCTAGTCAAATTTATCCCCATGTTTAATAATGCATATAAAATGTTTTGTTGTTTTTTTATTTCAAAAATATAAGTACAATTGAATCTTATATACACACATGGGTACTTTCTTGTTATTTGTAAATAATTCTATTAAATAAAACATAAATAATCTTCTGCCAATAATAAACTCTAATTTATAATAGCAACCAAGTTGTAGATGTTTATTATTGTATATGTGTAAATCTGATCATCACATGATAGGATTGCTAAGAGTCTTGTCTCTACCTGGCTATCATGCTGCATTAAAAAATTAACACTTGTGAGGTTAAGGAAGTGAGTCACCTAGTTAGGATCTAGAGGGGTAGGTGATGTTTGAACCTCCTTTACCTATGTCTCTGGGCCAGGTTAAAGCAACTATTCTTTCTACCCATTACAATAGAAATAATAAAAATATTTTACCATCTAAAAGTTTAATAGTAAATAATTGTAAAATAATGTTATAATAATCACAAATAGTATGAATTGATTATGAAATGAAAAGAAGTCAGGCTTTCAAATGCATTTTTCCATGAAATTAATTGTCTTCAAATGAAAACATAATATATCTAGTTCTACTTTGTGATATCCATATTAGATTTCTAAAGTAAAGATCATGGATATCAAAATTAAATAACTATATATAGATACAGATTAATTTTTCTCTTATTTAAAACAGTAAAAATTTAATTAGATAAGTAGCATCTATTTAAATAATAAAAATGCTAACATAATACTAGTATAATTGTTTCTCATTAGAAATTACCTGTTATTATAATCTTGGTAAAAGAAACTTTGATTACAAACCATATAACAAAGCAAACATTTTCTAATATGTCTGTTTAAATAAAATTCTAATCTCCAATTGGTTAAATATTTTTTATGAAACTAATATTTATGAGGCTTGTTATTTTAAATAGATTTTTCCTTCTGTTATTAGATCTTCTTATATCTCTATTCAAGTGTAATTTTATTTTTATAATAGTCATTAGAAATACATAATTAAGGTTGAAGCAGATTCTCAAGGTATAAAACAAATGGCCTTAAAAACTTTATTGGTCCCTAAATAAAATATTTCATTCAAGTGCTAGGATAGTCTCTTATTCTTTGTTTAATTTCCTCAATAATGTTCACTCACTTTCTCATAATCAAATATTGGATTGTTTTTTTATAACCAGTGCAAATGAAGGATTATCACTCCTGGAATTTATAATTTCATAATTTAAAGTCTTAGTAAATATTAAAAAAAAATCCTGTTTTTTTTTTTTTTAAATAAAAATATCAAACTCATACGAACAGATGAGAAATGTATTAAAAATAATATTTACCAGAATAAAAGAAATTAGTTTTATAAGATTCAATTAAGTTCCTTTTTATACAGATTCTGAAAATATGTTAATACCTCTCAAATCTACTATCATTACAACCAAAGATAATTCCAATCTCAAATACTAAATTTTTAATATCAAAAATTGACAAATACAGTAGCCATAAACAAACCTGAAGTTGCTTCAAAAAGTAAAAGTATTAGAAGTAAGTATTATACTTTTGAGTGCTCCAATTATAATAGATCATGGTTGATACATAAACTGATGCATGTTTGATATGTTCACCAAAATAATTTTTCAGTTATCATAAAACAGAATTAAAACATTTTAAAATCTTGACATATGTATCAAATGTGATCTATTATAATTGCAGTACCCAAGCTATTGCAGTTAAAAGCTATGCAAATGAACACTAGAAAATTAGAAATGTATACTCCCAAAATACAGAATTTTATTAATAACTAAGTATTCTAATATATATATATATATATATATATATATATATATAAAGATATACTTAGTAGTTTATATAAAATATATATATATATATATATATATATAAGTATAAAGTATAACTAGAACATACATCTTTAAACTTTTTTCCAATCTATGTCTAATATTTAATTATAGCATTAAACTATTTATTAATATTCAAATCTTATGGCTAGTATTATAATTAATAACAGAATAATTGATAAATTTATGCTTCATTAGTTACTCTTCCAAACAACAACTAATCTAAGTGATGATTTTTAAATAATTCACAATGATTAACAAAGTTCATTTTTTACTAACACTTATTATTTTACTATCATTATTATTTGTTTTTATAGTTAACACAGCAACATTCATCTTATGTCAAATTCTCTAACTAATAACAATAGACAACCATTTCATTGTAAATTTTTCAATTGCAACTTCATATCTATATAACATTTTACTTTGGAGCTACTAAAGTAAATTTTATTTGATTCATATTTATTACCCTATTCAGGTTAAGTTTTAATCAACAATTATATTTATATTTAAATTATTTTGTTTTCATAATAACAAGATTGTGTAGATATCTTATTTTTATTTGCATACTAGCATGTTATGCAAAATATGATATTTGAAGTAATTTTCAATAGCTGCTGCTACTAGATATTTAATAGCTTTTAAAACAAAAATATTTATTTATATTTTCAATTCCTTTTAAACAAAAAGTCTATTGTTAAAAAAATTAAAAGCATGTATATAATTATAAAAAACATATTTATATATTCGTTTAGAAATAATCTATTAAAATCAATAATAAGAAATAATTGTCAAACTTAATTGAAATGATATTATTTAACAGTATAAATAAATATAGTATTTTTCACATTTCTTTATTATTAAAATAAAAAGTTCTTAAAACTTATTGCAAGAATAAGTAACACACTTTTTCATCTTTATGACTTTACATCATAAATTTTCTGAGAAAATATCTTTAGCCTTCATTATTGCACTTTTATGTTCTTTTTTTCATTGCTTTTAAATCATATCTTCTAAAATAAAATCATCATTATTAAAGTCTTTTTTATTCTTAACTTTTTAATGGTACACCTCTTTTTTTATTCCAGCATTGAGTTCTGGAGATATACAAATGATACATGAAATATTTCAAGTCTCTGAAGGTTCATCTACATTTCAAATCATTTTTACGTTTTACTGACTATAGAATTTGTCCTAACTTTATAAACTTCCAAAAAGTTTTCTTGCATAATTTTTCTTTTAGAAAAAGACAATTTTTATTTTTATATGTATACACAAATTATCACAAAAAGATATATTATATCAGATACAATAAAATATAATAAAACAGAACATACTTATTTGTACATATTTTTAAAAAGACTAGATAGAGATTATATGCACAAGCCTTCTGGCATCCATTGATTACTCTGGCTTGCACTGAATGGCATTACTGTATGGAGAGTTTTGCCTGGTTTAAAATAAAATAAAGTGATGTTAGTTTTTAAGAACCAAAAATTAATGAATACTTTAATATTTTTAAAACATTGGAAAAAGAATATTTTGCTTCAAGTGAATTAATTTAATGCGAATGCTTTTTTTTATTTTTCAATCTATTAGTAGTAAAAAAAAAAAGAAAACAATGAGTGGTCTCTAATTCCATTATCAGTGTTACTTCACTTAAATATCTCCAACTTAACTTTACACCTCAATAAAAGCTTACTTTTATTTATTGAAAAAAAAACTGATTTGTTATTAAGTTAAACTATTAAAGATTGAAACATTATATTTAACTTCCTGTATAATATACATAATAAATATTTAATAAACAATGTAAGAATTACTTATCTATTTAATATTTGAATACTGAATATTAAATACAATTTGCTTTAATATTATAGTTTTTCTAAGCACTTTATGTATTTTTTTAATTTAAGATGAACAAGCTAATTATCCAATTATTTTCTCAATCTAGCTTTTAGTAAGATCAACCAAATATATTTATGTACTCTTAGCCACAGTTGATGAAGAATTTGAACAGACATGAAACAATGAAGCAAAATATCAAAAATATTATATGTATAGAAATTTTCTAAACTAGAACCTAATATTAAGGAGATCAATCTGAAAGAATTTAGCTATCAATGTTCAAATGCAATTCCAGACATACACTTATGGAATATCATTTTTATAGATTATTCACATAACACAACTGAAGAATAAGTATTTTTTTATTGAGATGTATTTATAGTGAGTTAGACTGGTTTAGAAAATTACATACTGGATAATATCGCTGATTTAAAATCAAAAGGAAGCAAAAGAGTATGCAACAAATGTAAAGATTTTATTGTTTACATAATCATCATTAGCAGCAGTTATTTGAAAATAACTATCATTATTTCATCTCCTCTCAAAAAACTAGAAAGCCAAAAATGATTAGTAATACACTAGAAAAGAGGTTTTTTTTTTTTTTTTATAAATATACAAGTCAATCCATAAACCACAATTATATCTATACATAAAATACCTCTGTCCAATATTCTGTATAATTAGCATTTTGTCATGATCTCATTTAACTTCTTTTGCAGCCAACTTTTTTTAAAAAAATATTACTTTGCTTAATTGTAGCTCTATGTTGTATCCATCCCTTATATATATATATATATATATATATATATATATATATATATATATATATATATATATATATATATATATATATATATATATATATATATATATATATATATGTTTTTTTAATAAACACAATCATTATTTTAATTCTTTACAATATTTTTAAAGTAATCTTTATAAAATAAGTGGGTCTATTTCTTTTCCAAAACTTTGTTCAGCATAAAATATTTTTTGAAGTCTAATATTATTCATTTATACCAAATTCACTTCAATAGTGATTCTACAGTATCACATCCAGAAAGTTGAAGAACATACTAATTAGAAATAAATTTATGATCTTACCATTGTATTTATAGAATTTTTTGGAACAACATTAGATGAGATTTTTCTAATGCCATTATAATTAACAATAGATATACACATTTTACTTCTATAAATAAGTAGGCAAAATAACAGCTCTTTATTCAGTAAATTTAGTTATAGTAGTTATTTCATTAAGATAAAATACCCTGTCTTTTAATTTACTAAAAGCAGCACATTACAATCTGTGTTATGTCTAGATCTAAGTACACATTTTTATTTAAACCCTACCAAGATATACATCATAATTAATTACTTAAATACAAAGATTGAATTTTTTACTTTTAAATTGCTTTAGATATTGAGGTTCATTTCTTTGCATAAGCAATTAATTATATGTTAAGATTAAGAAAAATAAGTCAGAAAGCATTGTGAAAAGTGAATAGTATAAATCAGCATTTCCCAACCTTTTTTGGCTTGCGTACCACTTGGTAGTACATCACGCTAAATTGTACCACTTTGTAAAAATGATTGTATTTCGTGAAATTTGTTATTGCGAGTGTGTTATTTTATTTGCATTATAAATATTATAGGGTGACCATGTATGTATTTACATCTCATAATGAGACAAATTACATTGAAATACTCCTAAATGTCATGCCAGATTATAAACTCACTGAAATTATAAACTCACTCTAACATATTTATATGTATGTGTTTGTTCAAAGTTTCATCTTTTTTCCAAAATAATTTATTAAAGATTACATTATTACATTAAAGGTTATTTGGTATATATTTTGTACAGTGTTTTCTCATTCCTTCATTTAGTTTTCCCGAATTTGAGTCTGTTTTCTCTTTTTCGGAGCATCTTGCTATTGGTTGGGCCATGGAGAGGATAAATCCAGAATGTCCCAAGTCATGGTAAAAATAACCTCAGGGGTTATCAGGCTATCTCTTGTTCTTGTTTTCTTTATATTGTTCAGCATGAAGTTAATAGGATTAAAATTTTGATGATTAAATACTAGCTTACTACTAGTAATCCACAATAGATGATCAAGAATTAACGAGAGTCTAATTTCTGGGTATGATGCTTTTTTGATACATTTTTTCAAATTAAATAATTTAGATTGATTTGCCTTTTTGTCATATTTCGTTTACTAATAAATGGTTTTAATAAAACCACAAAATTATAAAAAACCAATTAATATATTTTCTTATCGTAATCAAATATTTTTATAAAATAAATTTAATGAGATCTTTGTGCTTGTTTCGAATAACGTAGTTATTTGAGATTTGGTTCAAAAGACCCTTAAGTCTACAGCTGCGTTCAATCCGTTTCGATACTTATTTTTAAAAAAATATATATGAAAAAAAAAGCTCTTCCTACTAATTCCGTACTCGTAAACGGTAATAATAATTTAAGAGCTTTCTCAGAAAGTTGTTCATATTCTTTAATGTTTAACCAAAAATTAATTAGATTGTGTCATTTGAATTCTACTTGTAAAGTTCTGTCACATTGTAATTCTATTAAATTTTTTTTATCCTTTATTGATAATGATGTAGCTTTTTCTAAATTTTCTGCATAGAAGGGGTTTAAAATCCAATTATCATTTGTGTTTTCGGGTTTTGGAAAATATTCCATGAAAGACAATTTTAATCCTGTTAAATGTCCTATTATATTTTCTTGTATATCTTGAGACAGACTAACCTTATTTTCAAACAAAAAATATGTAGAGTTTCGAATACTTCCAGTTGATTGTTTTCGATACTTATATATATTACTGTTTCCAAAAATTTAATTTCTTAATCATACTTTCAATTTTATCATTAACATTAAAGATCGTTATTGACTGTACATATAAACAACTTTACTGTATAATATTATTAATTAAAATAATTTATATGAATTATAGAAAAAAAATGTTTCTATGATATTTTTATGATTTAATTTCTTTTTTTTTATGTCCGCCATTATTGATTATTTTTCGTGTTACCAACCAACAACTCGCGTACCACCAGTGGTACGCGTACCACAGGTTGGGAAACACTGGTATAAATGATTAAAAGTAAGAGATTGATACAGTTATAAATAAAAGTATTTAATAAATAATTTGCTTAGAAAATAACAAAAATGGAAGAAGGGTGTATGACAGAAAAAGAAAATGTATATAACAATTCAGAGTAGTAGAAGAATATACAATGCATTCTATAAGTCTAGCATTGTAGGGAAAAAATAAAGCTTTTTCCGAATTTTGTTGAAAGACCCAGATTCTCTTTTAACTTTGCAATAGTCTGCAAACACAGTTCCGTGTTGGGATGTAATTAGCTAAATTTTGCAATGTTTTTTTTTTTTTTTTAACTTTGACTTTTCATGAGTTGAATTATTTTAATTCGCTTTGTTTATATATATATATATATATATAATGATTTGCAAAAATATACATTCTCCCAGTATTTCTAAACTTAAAAGCATCTTTTTTAAAATTCCTAAAAATAAAATTGCTTTAAAAAGTCATGGAAATAAAATTTATTTAAAAAATTATAAAATGAAAAGTAGGGAATATTTTGAGGTACATAAATTTTAAAAAAATGTGTTAGAAAAATGTTTTTCAGATCACGGGTGTATTACTAATAATGTGAATCTTCAAAAACGTATAAGAGAATATTTTAACAAAAAGAGCACTAAAAATATTTAAACATATGTCAAAATTGTAATTTAAATTTTAGAAATAATTTAATAATAATCTTAGAATAAACGATTTCAAATAATTAAGGAAATTGGATAGGCTTATGATAAATCTTAAGTTGTTAAATATATGTGTACTTTTATTCAAATTATGCACAATTGAAATGAATTTGAAAGATTTACACTTTGATTGTGAGGTCAAAAATATATGTAATAAACATATTGCGAAGTATAATGTTATGATTTACATTTGTAAAATAACTTGATATTCATTATATATTTTTTTATAGTTTTAGGAATATTAAGTTATAAACTATATTATTAACTAAATGTGTTTATATATTATGTAAATTTATATCCATTCTTAAAAATTCAAATTTATACATTCAATTTATCTAAAGATCCATATTATTGAAAATATGCATTAAATTATACAATATATATATATATAATATACAAACCATTATACAATTACAAATATCCAGTAACGCCCTCTGTTTAAAGATCTATATCTCAATAATAGCAAACCTTAAAATGATAATATATATATATATTGTAAATATCGATAAGTCGATATTATATTTTTTTAAATTGTCATTTGTTATTAAAAAAAAAATCTCTTTAAGTTGATGTTTACATATGAAATATTTAAATTTTTCTTTTATGTTTATTAAATATAGTTATTATTTGAAGTTATTATTTTATTTATATATATTGATAGTACATCGTTATAAACATTTAATTATTGAAATAAATAAGGACATATAAATTATAGATTATAAAAAAATTATTTTATTTATAATGATTATTAAATGCAATAAATAATTATTTATGTATATTTTTAAAGATGTCAAATTTTCAATTTAATATTTTATATATATATATACTTGATATTTTATTTTTATTTTAATGTTAATTGTTTTAAAAAGAGAACATATATAACATGAGTTTTAAAATAGCATCTGCTGGCGCATGGAACGATAGCAACAACAATAAAGGAAGCCATTATTATTATATATTATTATTGAAATAGATATAGAATAAACAACTGAAAAATAAAGATTTTATTGTACTTTATTTCTAAAAAAATTTACTATTCTTCAAAATACTGAAATAACATATATATCTTATGGTAAATACATAAATTATGGCTTGCTAAGAAAATATATATTGCAGCTAGGAGCTGCATCATCGCTTTCATTTATTCCAAAGCAATTTTCAATGGAACAACTAAATAAAAAAATTCAATGTATAAATTTCGTCGCGTCTGGAGTTGAAACTTGATATAGCTATCTTAAATGTATAATCGTCAATTTAATCATAATCTGGAAGTAATTGGAATTGACATGCTGGATTTAACATTTTAATTTGTTTATTTATTTTTTTTTTTAATGAAGGAAATTTTGAAAGGATAAAATATGCATATATCTAAGGATTAACAATTTTCTTTAATATAATAATTTCTTCGCCTTTCGATAGAATGCATTCTAATAATAAAAGTAAACGGATAAAAGAACTCATGGAATAAATTAACTTTTGAAAGGAAAATTATCTAAATGAACTTTAAAAGGTATTTAATAATTTTATATATGTATGAATAATATATAAATATATTTTTGAGATTGATATATATTTTTTTTTATTTACTTTTATTTTTTATTATAAAATACAACGTTTTATAAGTGGTCAATTTAAGCATCTTGTTTTATAATAATATTAGACATATAACAGATGTTAGGATAAATATTTAAATAATTTAAAATCTTAAAATGTAATTTATAAGTTGATATTGTATATGAACTATTATATTTATATTATAATTATTAGGCAGAAATATGTCTTTATATATTTAATCTATATATACTTATTACAAGTATATACACATAGTTATTCTTTATATTTATATTTAAAACATCAATATTATTTAAAATTAAATTATAAAGATAGGTCTCATTGCTTTACATGATTTTAGATTTGTTTTATGTATAGCTAGCTGGAAGGGCATTTAAACAATTTATTTAAATATAACTGGAATAATTTTGTTTTTCTTCATTCTTTAATTTTAATGGAATACCTAATAGACGTTCCATTATATTTGGCTTGTCCAATCGTAAGCTACCATATAGTTTCCATTACATTTGGCGCAACAACTAGGGCTCGAAATAAGCTAATTAGGGCTTGAAATACCCCACATACCTGAGAAATGTGTAGTATATATATATTAATATGAGATATATAGTTTAAAGAAAGAGAAGCATTTTTGTGTGTTTAATTTTTTTTTTTTTATATAAATGGAAATATTTTAGCCTTATGTTTAGATGGTGATGGTTAATATTATTGTATTATTTTTTAATGATGGTGTTAAAGTACGGCATAATAATTTTGTCCATATTTGGAAAGTTTATGTTGTAGAAAATCTATAATTTTGAAGGTTGGATGGGATATTTGATTGTTGGAGTTTGGTTGGTTCTGTTGCAAGTATTGATGTTGGATGGGGAATTTTTGTCATTGTCTTAGGGATGTAGTGCATTCATGTCATTTGTGATTGATTGATCTCATTCATTGCTCCAACCCAAATTTTGATGTTTATTATTATTATTATTTATCATGAAGCAGTTAACAGTGGTCCTGCCATGATTTTATCTTTAAAACTCCAAAGAGAGTAAGGTATAATTATTTTGATATATGTATGATATTTGCCTCTAAGTCTCCTTAAGATGAGCAAGGAAATATTTTATAAGTAATAGCCCCTAAGACTTAAATATAAGCAGGGTAGTGTAATAGTGTTTTCAGAAAATTATTATGGGTTGTAGTAAATTGGATAGAATGAAATGTGATAATCATCTAAGTGTTCATGAAACATTGTATGCTTTGGGAATAATGATTGAATTCTTTTATCTACATCAAAGTTGTGAAGTGCTAATCAATCTTTTGGTTGTCAGTATCTATCAGATCTTTGGAGGAATAGATAAGTATATAACATAAATATATAACACCAAACTTAAGGACTAGATTAATTGATTATTGTTTGTAACAAATAATCTATTACATTGATTATTAATTAAGGTTTGAAAACAAGTATAGTAATATTATATTTTCTATTATAAATGACTTTTAAACATGAAGTTCAATTAGTGAATGTTTGTTGATAATAAATTGCATTAGTACAATTTTATTAAAATATTTCGGGCACAAAAGTTAATAATTAGTGAAGTGGATATTTTTTTTTATATATATATATAAAATGTTATTAAGTTTTAAGGTCCAGAAAATTTATAGGTATCAATTTAAGTATTTTATATTTAACTACCATTATTTTGAATGAGAAAGTTGTCTCACTATATTATCAAATTAGTTATTTTTAAGGCATGTGAACATTTAGTTGTATTTTTTAAATATTTCAAGGTTATATTGAATTTGATATGAAGTATCCACATTTTAATATGATATAAGTGTAGAATATTTATTATCATTAAATATAAATAAATGTTATTTAGTGATATCAGTTGTTACTCCCTTTCTATATATATATTTAGAGAAATTTGTTGATATTATGGTGATAGATGAGATTTTTTTTTTAAAAGCCAAGAAGTTCATGAGTTCAAATAAGTAAAATTTAGATTGTCAGATAGCTATTATGTATTATAAGATTAAAAAAGGCTTGTATTTTTTTTTTTAGTTAAATAATTGCTTGTTGGAATAATGATTGGAGATGGTGAGCCCTTGATCTGTGATAATTACTATATAGAAATAAATATATATATATCTTAGATTTTTTTTTTTTTGAGTATATAATATTATAGTTCTAGTAATAATGGATAACAGTAGTGAAATGTCAGTTAGTGGTAATTTTGATATGGGGAATTTAATAGAGACACTGGAGGCTATGATGAAAACAAACTCTATGATAAAAGATAGCTGACTAGAGTCTAAATATGATGAACTTAGAGCTGAGATGAAAACAAATTCTGATGAATTACTAGAAGACTAGACTTAAAAACCAATTCAAATGAATTAAAGAAGAACTTAGAGCTGAGATGAAAACCAACTTAAAAACAAATTCTGATGAACTTAGAGCTGAGATTAAAAACAAATTCTGATGAACTTTCCCAGAAACTAGAGATTGGTTTAAAAACCAACTCTAATGAATTAAAAGAAGATCTTAGAGCTGAGATGAAAATTAATTCTAATGAATTAAAAGCTTTGGTAGATAATAGTGTTAGAAGAGTAGAAGTAAAATTTGATGAAAAGATGGAAAAATATAGAGAAGAGACAATAGTTGAAGCTAATTCTTTAAAAGCAAAAATTGAAGAAATAAATAATGAAATGAAGGAAGAAAATCAAGGAATTATGGCCAGATTAGAAGAGTCTAAGAAAGAACATGGGGAATTTGAGGAAAAGATTATTAATAATAATAAAGTATTATGGGATAAGTTCCAAGCATTGAAAATTGATAATGAATCTTCATTTAAAAACCTATATACGACTATCTCTGCTGAAGTTAAAATTGCTGTGGGATTGCAGCAAGAGGAACAGTTGATTGATATTAATAAATTACAAGATATAAATGAACGTATTAATGTAGTAAATGATGTTACTTCTAATCGTATACAAGAAATAGATGTTAAATTAGATCAAATTCAAGGAAAATTAAGACCCCTTTCAGAATATATAAATAATAATGAAATTGAAACCTGTAAAAATTATGAAATAGAGGTACGAAAGGATGTGGCAGAAATGGATGTAAAAATTGAGCAAATAAAAATCATTACGTTAGAAAATTGTGAATATATAACAAATTTGCAAAAACAATGGAAAGAATATGAAATAAAGATAGATATAAATAAAATGAAAGATAATATTATAGACAGAGATTATCTTAAGGATGAGACATTTGTTAAGGAATTGATAAATAAAGAAAATTGTAAGTGTTGTTTAGATAAAGTTAATAATGGAACAAATTTAATAGAATCTAAAAGATCTTCTGATTTTCCACACCAAATATCTAGTGATTCATATATGAATCATAATGCTGCAAAGTTCATTAATGTTAAAGTTTTTAAAGGTGAGTATCATGAAAATCCTATGGAATACCTGAATACATTAGAAGAATTGTTTACACTTAGTATCCTGTCAGAGAAAGAAAAGTTGGCAATTGCTAGTAACCATTTATACGCTTCAGCTAAAGAATGGTGGAGATCTCTGTTTGAAAGGCCTCAAACTTATGGTGATTATCGTGAAGCAATAATGAATAACTTCTGGAATGAGGATAAACAAGATTTTATACGCCATAGACTTTCTCACGAAAAATATACTTCTCGTGATGGGAGTTATACTCAATTTTTTAGACATCAAGTGGCCAAATTCAAAACCCTAAATGCATTTCCATTATCAGAAACTCAGATTGTGCGGATTTTGCGTAGAAATTTACCAAGGCATATTGAGCAAACATTGGTGGCTTCAGATCGACATACCGTTGAGGAAGTAGCAGATATTTTGGGAATATTAGAAGCTAGTGATGGTATTTGTAATAAATCAACTGGAACTACAAGAGATAACTCTAATTATAATTTAGCAAATGTAAATTATCATGTACCAAGAAACCAATCTGCAGGTCGCATGCAAAGGTTTACCAGAAATTATCGCAATAATAGAAGACAAAATCCATACCGGGATCATGGAGGTTACAATAGAAATCATGAATATAGTCGTGATACTAATTTACAACCAGGGAGTTATCCATATGATACCACTAACACTGAGGTTAATACTCCAGCGACTGGATATTCAAATCATCCATCAAACTGAGTAGGGCCTCGTGGCAGTGTTCCTCACTGCGGGGACCAATGATTGATATGGAGAGGAACGATTTAATTATAGCTTTAAATTCAATAGAATTTGAAATGGAAGATTTTGGAGTAGAGGAAATAGAGAATCAATTTTTTTTTAGCAATTGTCCAGAAATTATGATCATGGTTGAAAAAATTGAAGTTAAAGCTTTAGTTGATACCGGTAGTCAGGCTTCCATCATTTCAGATGAATTGTTTAACCAATTTATAAAAATGGGCGTGACTATTCCATCTTTGCCCATAAAACAATCCTTTCAAGTTACCTTAGCCAATGGGCGAAAAGCTAAATTAATTCCTCAACAAGTATGGTTAACAGTACAATTCAATTCAATAAGCCAAGAACATGTTTTTTTGATAATGGCAGGATTAGTACATGCTGTTATTTTAGGATCAGACTTTCTTCAGATGCATGGTTGCATTATAGATTATATGGCAAAACAATTAATATGTAAAGGTGAAATTATTCATTTTAAGCAATATGTACTGCACCAATCTTTAAATTTAAGTTGCATAGAAACAATTACAACTGATCTTGATGTAAAATTAAAAATAAATGAATCAACTGGTTTAACTGATGAAATAAAGAAGGCCTTATCTTTAATATTATGTAATTATAAAAACGTTTTTTCAAAACAACCTGGAATCATCAAAGGGTATGTCCACCGGATACGATTGAATGATTTGGAACCCTTTCAGTGCAAATCCTACCCAATACCTTATCAATATAAAAAAGAAGTGGATAAGCAAATTAACCAAATGGTGGAATGGGGTGTTATCAAAAAATCTGCTTCAGCATTTAATAACCCTTTAGTTATTGTCAAAAAGAAGGATGGATCAGCTCGCATTTGTTTGGATGCCCGATTTTTAAATCGTAGGACAATTCCGGAACGTGATGTTCCTCCAATAGTACAGGAACTCTTAGCTCGTTTTGAAGGAAAAAAGATATTCACTACTGTAGATTTGACAGCCAGTTATTGGCAAATTTATTTACACCTAGAAGATCAAAAATATACTGCTTTCAAATATGAGGGACAATCTTATATGTTCCAAAGGATGCCATTCGGATTAGTTAATAGTGGGGCAAGTTTAATTCGTTGTTTAAATCAAGTTTTATCTACAGAAATTAAGAACATATTAGTGATGTATGTAGATGACATTGTTATTGCTTCACGGGATATGAATGAACATTTACAACATTTAAAAGCATTTCTTCAAGAATGTAAGAATAAAAACATCAAAATTAACCTAAAGAAAAGTACCTTTGCTACTGAAGAAATCATCTTTTTAGGGCATTTGGTAGGTGCAGCAGGAATTAAGCCTCATCCTGACAAAATTAAAGCTATAAAAAATTTTCCACAACCTGAAAATAAAAAGCAACTGCGTTCATTCTTTGGATTATGCAATTTTTACCATCGCTTTTATAAAAATTTTGCTTTAGATACAATTCACATGTCACAATTGTTGAAAAAGGATATTAAATGGAAATGGTTAGATATTCATCAAGTAGAATTAGAGCATGTGAAAGCAAGATTTTTGGAAACAGTAATTTTACATTATCCAAATTTTCAACAGCCATTTTATGTTCAAACAGATAGCAGTGGGTATGGACTTGGAGTGGTGCTATTTCAAATGAGTGTAGAAGGTAAACCATTAATATTATATTTTTTAAGCCGTAGGTTAAAAGGGGCTGAAATGCATTATTCCACAACAGAGAAAGAAGCTCTGGCAGTAGTTTGGGCTTTCACTAAGCTTAAGCAATTTTTGTTGGGATCCCAAGTGGTAGTGATAACAGACCATAAGAGTTTGGAATTTTTAAATAAGGGATATCTAAATAATGACCGCTTGGTGAGATGGAGTTTATTTTTGCAACAATTTAACTACACTGTGCAATACTGTCAAGGTAAAAATAATATAGTACCTGATATTCTTAGTCGAAACCCAATGGAATGCCCAGATCAACCTATGAATTATACAGGAAACTTAGTTTTGACAGCTATTACTTTAGCAATTGATGACTCTGTAGAAAAAGATTTAACCAATATTAGTGAACTTCAATTACAGGATCCTAAATTGGGGCCTATAATGTCCCAATTGAATGACAATACTATTGCAATGGGAATGGCAGAGCCACTAACTAACGGAGAATTAATAAGGTATCAATTGTCAAAAGGTATATTAATGTATCAAGTAGATATTACAAATTCTGGATCATGGAAAGTTTATGTTCCTAGCAATATTAGGAAAAGACTTATAAATTATGTACATTGTCTGTGTGGACATTATGGTCCTAGAAAAATAGAATATGCTTTACGTAAATTATTTTATTGGCCTCGAATGTATACATCTATACTGGATACTTTACAATTGTGTGAAATTTGTCTTAAAACAAAGTATCTGAATAGGTCGTATGCGGGAAAATGGCAGCCTATATTACCAAACAAGCCTAATGAAATTTTGGCCATTGATTTTTATGGTCCTTTACCCTCTTATCGGCAGTACAAATTTTTGTTAGTGACATATGATTTATTTACAAAATATGTTACTGCTTATCCAGTGAGAAAAGCTGCAGCTAATGATGTCATCAAAGTAATGACAAACTTTCAATTCCCAATAGTTGGAAAACCAGAATCAATTTTGACCGATCATGCTACTTCATTTATGTCTGAGGAATGGAAAAATTGGTTATGTAGGCAAAATATTAAACCTGTACTGATTTCTATTCGTAACCCTCAATCTAACCCATGTGAGAGGGTTATGAGAGAATTAAGTCGGTTATTTAGGGTATATCTTGAAGGAAATCATCGTGGTTGGGTAAACCAATTAAAGCAGGTATTGTTATACATTAACATGACTAGAAATGAATCTACAGGTTTTACACCTATGCGGTTGCATTTTGGAAAGGAAGAGCAAAGTATAATTAAAACTTTATTACCTGTTATAGTGGAGGAGCCAGATCACAATAATGATGTCATTAAAGCTAAAGAAAATATGACAAAAATGGGAGACAAACGGGGATTACAAGGTCCACAGCATCCCAGTCAATTCAAGGAAGGAGATATGGTGTTAATTCGTACACCTCATATTAGTAATCCACAAGACCACAAATTTAAGAAATTTTTTAATATTTATGAAGGACCATATCGGATCGACAAAAAAGTTGGAACAAATGCTTATGTGCTTCATATGCATAATGGTTCAAAGGGAACCTATAATGCTAGAAGTCTTCGGCCCATACATTATGATTAATTAATTAATTAGTTATTTGCAAAGACATTTTTTTTTTCGGTGGATTAGAGGGTATTGTAAATATCGATAAGTCGATATTATATTTTTTTAAATTGTCATTTGTTATTAAAAAAAAAATCTCTTTAAGTTGATGTTTACATATGAAATATTTAAATTTTTCTTTTATGTTTATTAAATATAGTTATTATTTGAAGTTATTATTTTATTTATATATATTGATAGTACATCGTTATAAACATTTAATTATTGAAATAAATAAGGACATATAAATTATTGATTATAAAAAAATTATTTTATTTATAATGATTATTAAATGCAATAAATAATTATTTATGTATATTTTTAAAGATGTCAAATTTTCAATTTAATATTTTATATATATATATACTTGATATTTTATTTTTATTTTAATGTTAATTGTTTTAAAAGAGAACATATATAACATGAGTTTTAAAATAGTATCTGCTGGCGCATGGAACGATAGCAACAACAATAAGGAAGCCATTATTATTATATATTATTATTGGAATAGATATAGAACAAACAACTGAAAAATAAAGATTTTATTGTACTTTATTTCTATAAAATTTACTATTCTTCAAAATACTGAAATAATATATATATCTTATGGTAAATACATAAATTATGGCTTGCTAAGAAAAATATATCGCAGCTAGGAGCTGCATCATCGCTTTCATTTATTCCAAGGCAATTTTCAATGGAACAACTAAATAAAAAAATTCAATGTATAAATTTCGTCGCGTCTGGAGTTGAAACTTGATATAGCTATCTTAAATGTATAATCGTCAATTTAATCATAATCTGGAAGTAATTGGAATTGACATGCTGGATTTAACATTTTAATTTGTTTATTTTATTTTTAATGAAGGAAATTTTAAAACGGATAAAATATGCATATATCTAAGGATTAACAATTTTCTTTAATATAATAATTTCTTCGCCTTTCGATAGAATGCATTCTAATAATAAAAGTAAACGGATAAAAGAACTCATGGAATAAATTAACTTTTGACAGGAAAATTATCTAAATGAACTTTAAAAGGTATTTAATAATTTTATATATGTATGAATAATATATAAATATATTTTGAGATTGATATATTTTTTTTTTTTTTACTTTTATTTATTTTTTATTATAAAATACAACGTTTTATAAGTAGACAATTTAATCATCTTGTTTTATAATACTATTAGACATATAACAGATGTTAGGATAAATATTTAAATAATTTTAAAATCTTAAAATGTAATTTATAAGTTGATATTGTATATGAACTATTATATTTATATTATAATTATTAGGCAGAAATATGTCTTTATATATTTAATCTATATATACTTATTACAAGTATATACACATAGTTATTCTTTGTATTTATATTTAAAACATCAATATTATTTAAAATTAAATTATAAAGATAGGTCTCATTGCTTTACATGATTTTAGATTTGTTTTATGTATAGCTAGCTGGAAGGGCATTTAAACAATTTATTTAAATATAACTGGAATAATTTTGTTTTTCTTCATTCTTTAATTTTAATGGAATACCTAATAGACGTTCCATTATATTTGGCTTGTCCAATCGTAAGCTACCATATAGTTTCCATTACAATATATATATATATATATATATATATATATATATATATAACATGTAAAATATGAATTATAATTAGGACTTTTGCTTTCATTTTCCAAAATAAAAATCATATTTTTGACTTGAAAGTATTTAGAAACGAATGTGATTAAGTATTATTAAAATTTTAAACAGATCTATTTCTGTTTGTCCAAAAATTTTGCTTAAATTGACTCATTTATTTAAAATTTCTTGAACTATCAGAATCTTTCAGATAGTACAAAAGGATAATTTGTTCAACTATGTTAGCTATTAAAAGAGAATAACTTTTCATTCTAATTAAAATTGTTCCTAGGTCAATAATAGGACATGGATAATCTACCTGCTATATTTCTAATAACTACCTATAAAACATTGTCTGTCATATCATAAAATGTTAAGGTGTATTAAATTCTCCAAATAAACAAACAAATATATTATTAGCAAGTATAAATTTCAATTAACAGTAGAATTAATGAAATTGCGCATATTCATGTGGATATCCTAAGTTAGAAGCCATAGACTCTAACTGTGGTTTTTGAAAGTTTATATTATGAAATTACAAATGTATTAATATTTATAAAAAAGCAAAATGTTTTCAAATAAAATTATGCATTAATAATATAAAAATAATATGTTTGATTTATTTCTTTATCCAAGTACCATATTAAAAATTACCTTTACTATTTTTATTTATTTTTATTTACAAAAACTGTGACCTAATTTAATAAGCTACTTCTCTGGAAGAAAGTTTTATATTAAAAATATATCTTTTAATGTTAATGATTTTTCTATAAAACAATGAAATAGTTTCTAACTCTTTACAGAGATATATCTAGAAATTTAACTGTAGATGTAATGATGAAATTTATTCATGATATACACTCTAATTTAAACATGGTGCTTCATGTTGAATATGTTGAGCAATATTTTTAGGTAGTTTTCACACTTCATACTAAAAAATAATATATACATGGAACAACTAGATAGTCTATCAATTAAAAGTAAATATAAATCCATCAATTTTTGTGATAAGCAATTAAATATGATTAACTATTTGTTATAATACAAATGGATATACATAAGAATAGTAAGAATTACATTTATATAATTTAGAAAGATATGTATAATAATAATAATGAGTGCTGCCCAGTAATCCATTAACAATAATTGCAGGATTTTTTCTATAGTTACAAATAACTCAATTATATTGCCTAAAAATCAAGTTGTTTTAGCAATTGGATATTATTTTAGAAATAAGATTGAATAAATATGTAATGCATTTAATTGATTAGTCTTCAACTTGTCAGTAATCTTATTTTTACTTATTGTTATTTAGAGCTGGAAATTAATGCTTAAAGAATGAATAAATGGATAGTATCCATTATGAATACAAAAGAAACTGTTTGTTTGAAGGTTTGTAATAATTGTGTTTTAATAGTATTCATATGTTGGACTATTTCCATCATCTGATATGAGTACTGAATGCCTTAAGAAAAAATTAACTTTATTTAAATTTTCCAAATACATTCAACTGTTAGTAATAGCACACAGGTTAATATATGCACAATGTTTCAGGAGATATTATTCTTCTCTTTTCTTAAGATGTTGCTGGCCTTATCAGTGAAAGTATTATCATGGGAATTAAACCTGGACTGTTACATGTTTGAATAGTAAATTTTAAGGTAATGCACTAACCAACAGATCCATCCTGCCAAAGGCAACAGTCAGTATAAATTTCATAAACTTATCTATGAGGTTCCCCCTGATTTCTCCATTTTTTTCTAAGAGCAAAATTGATTAGTGGTTTTCATACATGCATATTTATAATGGAAATAGTCCAACATATAAATATAACAAAAGAAACTTATTCATAAAAATATCAATCAAGGTGTCTATAAGCATATAATTTATTATCATGATAAATCATACCTAATAATACCTAAGTTGATTTTACACATGCCCTTAACAAAATATTTAATAAAGAACAAACTAATAAAATACACCAGCATTCATGAAGGTTAACTGATCAATAACTTACCATAGACTCAATATCTCTATAATTTCTTAATACTTCAGACTTAAATGAACACATGCAATATCAGCCAATTATAACCAAACAATTCCTTAGTTATTAAGTATTATTATACAATAACAACTTAACCAAGAATTATCAAATATACATATTAAGTTATACAAATTTATATATCTCAAATTTATCTTAGTTTATTATGAAGAATAAAGCTAAAATATTTAATGCTAATAAAATAAAAGTAACTCCATATTTTACAGTATTCATTCCATAAACTTATACAATGGAAACATTTCAAAATTTTTTTTATTAATAACAATTTTAACAAAACCTGCACATATATTAATTAACTTCTAATATAATAATTATTACAAAACTGATAATGATTATGTATTAAAAGCACATACATAATGATTATAGCAAAAAGTTTTATCATAAAAAATTCATTTTAATATTATAAAATTAGAATTGAACTGTTAAATTGTCTTTATTTTGCTACCTAATTTATCTACTGTCTTCAAATAGTGATTTATTGGAAATTCTAGCAGAAGTAATAAATGATAATAATATGTGGGGATATCCATTGAAAGACGTATAATAATTTTGATGTTAATAATAATAGTAATAATAATATGATTATATAATTCTTAACAATATATCCATTTACAGCAGCAGTTAATAGTGGTTTTAAAAAATATTCATATTGATGATTTGATCAAGGGATTGTGTAGATTGAAACTATATATTTGTTGTTTGCAATATGTTCTCTGGGATAAAACTGCAATAAAATTTGGCATGCATTCTGAAAATTTACAAACTGATCTTTCTTTAATATAAGTACATAGTGGCATGAACTCCAGTATTTTTTTAGTAACATAAGAATGCAACAATGGATTACTTTCTAATTTCTAATTAAAATATTTATTAATAAATAATCACCATCAGTTTTATATATATATTTTCAATATTAATAAAATTACAATAAATTGACTTTAATATTATATAAATAGCAAAAATAGATTTCTAAAATAAACAATTATATAAAATTAACAAAAAAATAATTATTAAATTACATCTTTATAACATTAATTTAAACAAAATATATATATGCATTTCAAATATTACACTGTAAAATAATAATAATAATAATAATAATAATAATAATAATAATAATAATAATAATAATAATAATAATAATAATAATAATAATAATAATAATAATAATAATAATAATAATAATAATTCACTAAATATCAGCCTTTTACAGCTATTGTACATGCGCTTTAATGAGTGTTAAATAATAAATGAATACTTTTCAGTGCCCATACAAGATATAGCATTTAAGAAAGAATAAAATGAATCCACTTATTCTTTCCGAACCCAAATGTTTATATATGGGCAAATCTTAAGTACTGGCAAATAAAGCGTGAAGATAGATCATTCACTTTAAATTACGGTTCGCATTGTCTGACTTAATGACATCGACGAAATTACTTAGAATTTACTTAAACGTCACTTTCAAATGAAACTCAAACATATGTAAACAAGCATCTATTTTTATAGTGCGATGTTTATAATTGTAATTCACTAAATATCAGTCTTTTACAGCTACTGTACATGCGCTTTAATGAGTGTTAAATAATAAATGAATAATTTTCAGTAAAGTGATGTTTAAGTAAATTCTAAGTAATTTTGTCGATGTCATTAAGTCAGACAATGTGAACCGTAATTTAAAGTGAATGATCTATCTTCACGCTTTATTTGCCAGTACTTAAGATTTGCCCATATATAAACATTTGGGTTTGGAAAGAATAAGTGGATTCATTTTATTCTTTCTTAAATGCTATATCTTGTATGGGCACTGAAAAGTATTCATTTATTATTTAACACTCATTAAAGCACATGTACAGTAGCTGTAAAAGGCTGATATTTAGTGAATTACAATTATAAACATCGTGCTATAAAAATAGATGCTTGTTTAAATAATAATAATAATAATAACAACAACAATAACAACAACCTTTTAACACTCACTGATTTCTATTATTTATATTATGTAATATTCCATATTCCATGTAGAATATCATTTTATATATTATATAATGAGCTTACAAATAGCGCTTAACAAGCTTTCCAGAATATTCCCACCCTCAGACCAGTTTCAGCTACTGTCTTTCTCAGTGCGCAGAGACTGGTCTGATATTAGGGATATTCTAAAAATCTTGTTAAGAGCTATTTGCAAGCTCATTATATAACATTTGTAATACAAGCTTATTAAGTTAGGTCATGTGATATGACTTGATTTCTTTGTAATTTTATTTTTTGCTACTAAGGCTTTGGCAATTTTATATTGCTAATGCTATTAATATATTGTATATCTAAACTTGGTTTAGTCCCATATGGCTATTTAAGTTAGATAGCTGGTTTGGAAGACATATAATGTCAAAATTTCAGATTTTCTACTTAATAGTTATCCATTTGATAAAGTGCTGAGCTTGATCTGGTATTTTAAATCTAATGCTTGAATATCCTAGCACCTCACTGAGGAAGCCAGTAGCAGAAACCAGTCTGAGGTTGGGGATATTCTGAAAAGCTTGTTAAAAGCTATTTACAAGCTCATTATATAATATTTATAATACAAGCTTGTTAAATTAGGTCATGTGACATATGGACATATGACTTGATTTCTTTTCATATATATATATATATATATATATGATAAACAAAACAAGTTATATATTTCATAACTTGCTATAGCTTGCATTTTATGTTCACTAGATGGAGCTTTACCAATAGCCCTCTATCAAGCTTAGTTTATATAACCACTGAGAGCGATAGAATTTAATATCTCTTTCAAATTGTCACCAACATTTAAACCATGGTTTTGAGCTAGTCAGCTCATATCAGTAAAGGGTAGAAAGACCAGAAACTAGATCTAAACTCCAACTCTACTAAACAGTATCTATGAAACATGTTTCCATCACATTGAAAGCATGAATTTTTCAGATATTTAAATATTTTCAAATCCAGTCAAACAAACTAGATAGTTATATGGGTCTGAATTCAGTTCAGTTTCACCATATAGTAAAAGCCTCTGCAATCTATATCATTGCAAAAACCTTCAAGGGTGCATTTATGGTAAACAAAACAAGTCATAAATTTCATAACTTGCTATAGCTTTCATTTTATGTTCACTAGATGGAGCTTTACAAATAGCCCAATATCAAGCTTAATAGTGGGCTGTTGGTAAAGCTCCATCTAGTGGATATATATATATATTGAAGCAGATGGATCTGTAGGCCAAATCCATGCTTCTCATTTTTCTAGATTACTACACAAGAATCAAATCAGATACATATGTTATGATGTTTGTAAAACTTTCTGTCTGCCATTTTATCTACATTTAAATTTTAGGCCAGTAAATAAGATATTAAAGTATAAATTTTTTATTAAAATGTTTTACTAAAAATATTAGAGGGCCCCATGTTGGTCACCAAACCTGGGGAAAACCCTGTACCGAAATTTTGGCTGTTCATATAACAAGATCTAGCATCTAGGCAAAAGTACCTTGAGTACAATCATGCACAGGATACATAAGTCAGAAACACTCATGAACTCTGTCCCATTTGCCTATTTTCCAGATCTACCAACTTATGCACAACAATTCTGATGATACCGATCTAATTTATTTCTCACCATTGACATCACAAAGCCATGACACAAAAAGACTAATTTAAATTTATTCATGTCTAGTATATTATTGTTAGCGAGATTCGATCATATAGTAAATTACACCTTCTATATAACATCATATGTTATTATTATTCAATAAATGAAACAATGCCTTTGATATTTAGAAATATATATAAGATTTATTAAGTTAACTTGAGATAGATATGATTGATTACATTATTTGTGTCAAAATACAAATAAAATGGGTATTTATCTCTCTTAGATGACATTAACTCCTCTTACAATACTATAAAATGAGCTTATTTATTCAATTTATGCTGCAGTAACAAATAATTTATGGCTTTGTTCTAATGTGGCTATTTATATGTCAATAATTAACAGATTACATGGCATACCTAAGAGTTTTAATAGCACCGAATTACAGCTATTTAAAGTTTTTTAAATCCACCATTAATATCACAGCAGCACCTGAACCAATACATAAGATTATTAAGTTTTCTGGCAACAGTAATTATATTTAATTAATAAAATAGTATTTGCATTTGCAAAATAAGAATGTATGTGGGAAGCTAATTTAGAAAACAATAATTGTGGCAGAATTAGGGCATATGACATATGAATGAAAATATAAAATGACAATCCATTTAGCATAATCATAACAATACAATTTAGAGGTATTGATAGGCTCTAGTGAGAATGAAATATGGGGAAGCTGTACATGCATAATGGCAATGAAGAGGTCCATTCTAAGATCCAAGAAGGTGCTTCAATTTACAGCTGAAGAAAGTGACTCTCTGCAAATGTTAGCAGGGTTGGGTCACAAAAACAAAGAATGCACTTTATTGAATTGCCATATGCTAGACTTTTACCAGAGCAGATCCTATGCAATAATATCTAGCACTGAAGAAGTCCCAAAGGGTTTACAACCTTGTCCTTGGTATTGGAAGTAAAAACAGATGTAACTCGGGTTTTTTGGTATGCCCAGGAAACGTAGCACAATATATAAAACTAAAGGCCAGTATACATGTAACGCTGGAATTAATATAATTATATAAACTTAAAACTAAGAAATAAATAATTATTACCTATCTTTATTGATAAAGACCCAATGTACTGGTATGATTTGATTTACTATATGGATATGGGATAAGTAAAATTAAAGCTAATATAATAGCTCATAGAACTAAATGATAACCTGCCCTTTCCTATTATTACTTTAAATTACATATAAACTTCTCACAATGTTTAACTAATACAAATCTTTGGTTTTAAGTGCTTTCACAAATACCTTACATATTATTAGATATATACAAAGTAGGTGGTGGTTAATGATTTCAAGAAAATAATATTGATTTAATTTATATAAATATATTTAAAGTTCTCTGAAGTGGGCACTATTATTTAATTAATAAAAAAACATTGCTAAGAAAAGAGATTTTTGCTCTGTTTTTTAAAAATAACATTGTACAATAACGGTCTTTTATTTTATTGTTCCCAGACTTACAGGCATCTGCTATAATAAAAATAATAAAATTTTTTTTATTATTATTATTAAAAACTAGATTACTCACCATATGAAAAATAAGGAAGAGGTTTTAAAAAAGATAGTAGGGAGGCTTGCGAATCTCGTAAAAATTATCGTCATATAATTTAGTATATGAACATATAAAATATAATAATGAAAATAAAATATTGCTGCATAGACATGAATTTAAGAAATAATAATTGTTCAGGAGAGATTTAATGCAGGAGAGATTACTGCTAAGTTATATAGAGGGAACAAAGTACATTTGACTAACAAGGTAACAATTTACAAATTGATTAATTCATAATTGATATTAATTTTACAAGGAAGGTTTTACAAAATGTTTAAAGAAACAGATAGGTGAGATTTAAAATTATTCAAAGTAAATTTAAGAGTCTAGCAGCACTTGAAATTATTAACTCTGTACAAACATGGCTGTTCTTTTGGTGATATTCAGATTTCCCTCAGAGAACTGGATCTAGTTTGAAGAGCATAGTTATTTGGGTAGGTAGTAAGTTCATCATTCAACAAACAAGCACATAGTTACAGTTTATGAGTATTGGGTTCCTGGGCACAGATTTCAGGGAAGGCCATCTCGAATGCCAAGAAAGGTGAAGTGGGTTTACTCATGACACATTGAAATTAAATGAGCATGGGTTAATTTGGCAACTGCTTTCATTGACTTTTTTTAGTTCTTTTCTTGGTCAAAATTAGCCCATTTTATACTATGTCCCGGTATTTGTGGAATGCTTTCTTGATTGGTCACTGCTAATCTTTTTCTAATCTAATTTTTAAAAAGAATTTTTACATAAGCTTTACCTATTGTGCTGGAAGATGCCATTGTTAGATAAGTATTCAAACCAAAATTAATTTGATAACAAATGTTTATGACAAAAATAAATCAATTAAGTTTAATTTCTAATTTTAATTTTAGAGAAACTTTTAATTAAAGTTATTTTAGAAGATTAAACAAGATTAAGTTTCTCACCTTTAATTATTTTTGACTAATTACAATTGCATCTTCCATATTGGATTTAAAAAGAAAAGTATAGTTTAATAGCAAAATAATTTAAGAAAACAAAATTTTATAGAATGACATATAACTCACTTTTTCTAGTAAATATTTGCTCAGTAGGTTTGTCTCTACAATATCTATATATATCTGAGACACAGTTATTAAATAATTATTATAACTTTTATAAATAAAAAATACAGAAAATATACTATATTTTGATATTATAAGTTTGTTACAATTAATCCTCTGTTATCTATTGTGTATACGTATTCCATTTTTAAATACTATATTTATTAATTTTTTTTTTGTGGGTGTGTTTAAATTCAGATATTTATGCATATATCTTCATTAAGAATTATGTTAGTTTATATATCAAGAAAAGGAACAAAAAAATTTTTAGTGAGTGGAATGTATACACAAGAATAGGGGTTGAATTTGGCTTGGTAGTGGAAGATTTGAGGTGAGTTGTGAAGTGCAATCTGAATTCCAGATTCTGCTTTATTTTTCCAGACTTACAATTGATAAACAAAAACTGTAAAAAAATATCTTACTTGATGTTCCGGTGACAAAAGAACAACCTGGTTTGAAAGGAATATGTGATTTATTAATAAAAACAAACTATCAGACTAATGTTGACCCCTTTTTCTTTGCTGCTATATGCTAAAAAATTTTTTTACCTATCTATCCTTGAAGGCAAAAACTTTTAAAGTAAACTATATTCATATATCATTCTTTAAGAGTGTGTGGTTTGAATGTCTTATCTATCCATCTGTGATTTATTTGCTATTTTCCTCATCAGGAGGTTGAAATGGCTTTAAAGGCCTTGTGTTGAATGTCCCCTTAATACCATTCTCTCCTTGTAGAAGGAAAGCATTTTCCCCATACTAAAAAATTTTCAAAATTCTCTTTTTTGTAGTATTGCTAGTTCTTGGAGTCCGAACCTTTACCTTATCTCCTTTTTTGAAGCCATGGTAGTGTGGGTGTCCTCTCCATATACATTGTCAGCCATATGATCCAAGCATACCTGGGCATTCTTTTGGTCTTGGCTTGGATGCAAGATTCATTCTTAGGTAAAGGGATTTTAAATAGATGTGAGGAAGGCTTCTCATAGTGAAGACAGTGAGGGACAAATCCTGTTGATTCATTAACAGTATTGTTAATACACTTGATGATCCCCTCAGTATTATTTACCCATCCTCTATGGTTGGTGGTGAGATGAGTGTGAAACAATCTGTTACTATTACGCATGACCCATTTGCACAGGTTGGAATGTGGGTTATGGATAAATGTAAGTTGGTGACCAATGCTTTGTTTAGTTATCCACTGTTTTTATTCTTTGGAAATAAAGGCTGACCCATGATAGGATAATACCACCTCAGGTTTTCTGACTTCAGACAACTGTTGCTTTTGGAGTGCTCAGATCACCCCTTATGAGTCGGCTGCCTGTATTGGATAAGCCTGGACATACTTGGAAAATATGTCATAAGTCACCAACAGCTACTGAAATTTTATGAACATTGGTAATGGGCCATAGTGGTCGATGGCTATATTAGGACCGGTAGCTGAAATAGGCTGAAATTTACTGGTATAGGATCACTTTGGAGGTTTGCATTGGGCACAAGTGGTGCATTTCCTTAAAGTAGTTAGTATCTGTGCATACATGCCAGGCCAGTAGAATTGATGCCTCACAGCTTCTTCTGTCTTCCAAGAGGTCTATAATGCCATACAGTTTTATGCACTTGAGATATTATTCAGATCCTTAATTGACGAGGCACTAATATCCTTCATGGATTCTCTTTGCACTTAGTTCTTACTTGCAGTATCCCATCTTTCAATCTGTATTGGGCATGCCATTTAGATTTGTTTTCAGATTGAATCTTAGGTTCTTGGATCTGTTAGATAATTGATTTATATTGGGGCTCTAAGTCCTGCCAATAGCACAAGTTTTTTTAGTTCTGATTCAATGTATGTTTTTTTATGGTGATCATGACTTTTACTGAAGGACAATTGATAACCTCGCAGTTCTGGGGGGTTATGGATATGGGATTCCAGCTCAAAATATTGGCTACAATCATCTCTGGACCAGGCCAGTAAATAATCTTGTACTGGAATTTCTGAAGGTAAGGCTCCATCGAATTAGCCTATCATTGTTCAAGAAGCTTTTGTTTAGGAACATGAGACTGCAGTGATCTGTAACAATGATGACCTCAGATTCAAGGAGAAATTTGTTTAAATTTTTGTCATACCCAGACAATCATGAGGGTTTCTTTCTCCATGGTGATGTAATTAATTTCTACACCCCTCAAGGTTTGACTGCTAAAATAAAGTAACTGGTGTTCACCAGCTTGTCCAATTTGAAATAATATTGCCCCCCAAACCCCCTCACTACTCTCTGTTTAGACATAGAATGGGTGATTAAAATCTGGATGATGGAGCATCATGGTCTGAAAAAAATTGTTTTGTTTTTCATTTCTTTTTCATGGTTCTCTGTCCATTGCTACTTCCAGTCTTTGTGTAATAGGTCAGTTAAGTGGTTTGTCTTCTAAGGATAGTTGAGATAGAACTGGTGATAAAAGTTATAGAGGCCAAGGAAGGAGCTGACTTGTTTCTGGATAGTGGATGGGAAACCTCTCAATGGCCTCCACTTTTTCAGGGTGTATCTTAATCCCTTGCTGGCTGATGATGTGGCCCAAGAAAAATATTTTAGTCACAGAGAACTGGCTTTTTTCTATATTAATAGTGATGTTTCCCCTAATGCTTCTTGGAAAAGCATGGCCAGATATTTCATGTTTTTGTCAAAGCTTGTGGATGCTATTACAATGTCATCTACTTAACATACCATATGTTGTTGAACTTCTTTTGAGAGTACCCATGTTAGACATTGCATCAGTCCCACCTCACTATTGATTAACCCAAATGGGACTCTCTTGAATACATGGGTTTGTCTCTGGTAGTGGAAAGTGGTATACTTTCAATCACATGGGTCCAAGGCCATTTGCCAAAGCTGGCAGTAAGATGTGATGTGGAGAAGTGGCATTTTTCTTCTAGTTGCACAAATACATCTTGGATTGAAGGTGCCACATCTCGATCAGGGATTGTCATGTTATTTAAGTGATGGAAATTGAGGCATAAGTGCAGACTCCCATTTTTCTTCTTTACAATGACCAATGGATTATTATAAGGAGATGGGCATCATTGAATGAAGTTTCAATCCAGCATTTCATGGGTCTGTTTTTCCACTTCTTCCCTATATTGAAATGGAATTGGGTATGTCTTTGATTGTTTATATGACTCCTCCTGGACTCTTATTATGTGGGTGTATTCACAGATCTTGTCAGGGGTGTTGGAAATCACTTGCATGTGGTCTTAATCTTCTTGACATGGAATTTGTCTGTTGCTTTTGTTAGTCCAGCATCCTGAATCTTTGTGGTGATGGTCTCCAGATTCACCAGTTGAATGAAGGAATTGCTAGTCCCTGCAAATGGAATTTCTAAAGTTTCAAATGCAACTTGTTTATCATGGATCTGGCATATTCTTCTGGGATAATCTCATAACTCCATTATGCTGGGTTAAAAAGTCCGACCCCAACACGATGTCATATATTAACCCAGGAATGACTAAAAAGATGGGACCAATCATTTTGTGGGTGAATTTTATCTCCATCCAGACCTGATAATTCTCACATAATTTTCTTTTCATTAGCTAAAACCATATGTATTGGATGAGTCAGTAATTGCTCATACATTCCTCCTTGTTCCTGAAAATTTTGTATCCATTATTTGGCAATGATTGAGACTTGGCTACCAGAGTCCAGTAGGGCATGTGTCAATCAGTCTCCTATGCTGTTTATGATTGGTGATATACTGGCAGTTGTTTTATCACTGGTATATTCTGGTTCATGGATAATCATGGTATTGTATTCATGATCTATTTGATTTTTTTCCAGATCATGATTTATGGGCTGCATTCCATCCACTCTGGTTATTTCTTTGCATGCATTATGTCCCTTGCTTTATTGGCTGTTTTCAGCATTGTTTCTCTTTTTGCCATTGGTATGATGGCAGCCATATTCCACATATATGAGAAATTTGGCCATTTCTTCTATGTCACTGATGCGGTTCATCAATATCATTTCTTACAACCAAATGGAAAGATTTTGTCAAATTTATTCTAATAATCTGGCTATCAGAATATCAGAGTGCTGTTAGAGATCTCATGTGGGCCACTTGCCATATGAAAAACTGGGTGTATATCTCACTTTTATTTTCCTCTTAGTCTTCAGTTCTTATTGCCTGTAGAATTTCTGCTTGATGCTCTTCACTCGAAAATTGCCCCAGAATTGCTTCTTCATACTCTTTAAATGTTTTTGGTTTTTGTTTACTAGGAAAGTGAGTTTTAGCAAAGAATGATGCCATTTAAAAATAAAATAAGTTGATCTATTTTTATATTCATAAGTGAAGTTATGTCAAAGATATATATCTCAAAAATAAAATGACCGTAATTCGTTAACTAAATTTGAAATAGTTTTATTATGGTTTTTCCAGGATGGGAGTATATTATTTTATATTTCTGTAATTTGAAACAATACAATTGTTATATATTTTTGACCTAGTAACAGCACCACTGGATAGCATCTGGTAATTATTATGCTTTTTTTAAGTTGAGAAAGGGGGATTTATTTGAGAATTTCCTTGTTCTGTATGTTTGGTTTTCGTTGGATTAATATTTATAAAGTAGTCGGTTATATAGGTTGATCTCTATGCAGTATTAGAACATTTAAGGCCATTTAATTATGATTAGTTCATATATGATGATTAACCCAAGTAATTGGAGTAGTGTGAACAGACCTAAAATGGTTATTCATTTGGTGTTTGAAATTGGCTCCCATTTATGTATACATCTGTGAGGCAGAGAGCATGGTTGAGGTAGAGTTTGTTAGCTAGGATGCTTTCCATATAGACAGACATGTTGACTCCATAATCCCTATCTCCTTTTGGTATATGACTGTGACAGGTGGATGTATCGATTTCCCTTTTTGTTCTTCATTGGAATAGGCATGCAAGTGTCCGTAATCCAGCTCTATGACCCTATCTATGTTTCTTCTTTTATTTGCATTCATATATTTATTAACCTGACATTGTTTTGCTTTTCTTTTGCCTATTTTATATGTAAGCCATAGGAAAATGATTCTACTCAAGGATCTTTGGCCTGAGTAACCAGTTCTTTTATTATCTTGTGATTAGATAAAATCTTTTATCTAATTCATGTTCTAGTTTTCTAAGGTATGATTTAGTTGAAAGTCCAACTAATAAGGCTCATTTGCTTGATAATTACCTGATCTATATTTTTTTTATAACTGCTTACAGTTTTTAATTACTGTGTAGTTTAATGCTATTCCAGCAAGGTCCACTAATGCAATAAAAATTATTTTCTTAAATTTAAATTTTAATGAATGATAATCATTTATTTTTTTTTTTTGCGTCATTAGAGTAAGACGATAACTCAGTCTTATTGTAATTATTTCCTTGATATATATTTTTAAATAAAATGTTTTTTTTTGTTTTTTTTTTTTATAAAGAAGCAATAAAATATTTATTCTTTATATATGCCAGTCAGGTAAATGTTTAGACCTGCTGCTGTATTGTAAACTTGTACTAAATGGGCATGGATAATTTTAAAATCCATTATCATTTAATTTTCAAATCTTTTTTTTCAATAAATGTAAACAATATAAATTGTGCAAACCCAATAATGTCAAAGATAACCGCTAATGTAAACTCATCATAAACCTAAATAATTATAAAGTTAATTTGAAGATTGTGTTTTTTTTAAAGAGCTTGAGTTAAAAGTCAATGTAAAGTACTTAATGATTTTAAAAAATATACAACTAAAACAAAACTTCCAGTGTTCCTTGAATCATTTTTTATTTACTTTTATTTTAAGTAATCTGTAATTTTAAGTATATATAAAAATCAATCACCCAAGTTCTCATTAAAATATCATTAAAATGAATCTCATGCTGCTGGCAAGGTGAAAGTAAAGGAATTCGATTGTATCGTCGAGAAAGGCTATTGATTAAATCTTTGTCCTGGTGATATAGGTAAGTAGGGCAGAATTCACTATGAATCTGACTTATATGTCTTGTACTTGGTTGGATTTGAGGTACTTTACCTGTATTCAGGTGTTTGTTGGATTGATAGACGTTTTTTCAACCGGTACATCTCAGACTTGGGCGAGCATCTCCCACAAATCAATAATCATTTACATTTGTTAGATTGATATATAAACTATACTGCTCTCTTGCCAGAGGCATAATAAACAACAGAATAGAAACTTTTATTAGATAATTTTATGAAATCAAATCAGAGACATTAGATAAATTATAAAATGTTTTATTAAATATATATCTGTGAATTTAAGCTACCTGTGGTTCGTCTCTATTTATTCATTCTAAAATTAGTGTTTTTAATTAATTAGTGTGCTGCTATTTGATGACTCAAGGTCACTCACATACCATTTTATATTTAAATAATTAGATAGTCTAATTAAAGTTAATAATTAGAGTTAGACATATGAATTAGTTGAGATAAATGCTCTACCATTGATGCTAGTGGGACGGAGTGTAGAAAAGATTAATTGCTTGCCTCAAAAATGTTGTTAATTAGTTTGCAGATATGGAGAGTGGGTAAACAGGGCAGAATCCATAAGTATTTTTTATCTTTGATCTCACATATGGTTGGATTCAAGGTACTTTTATCCAGGCTGTGAATCGTGATGAGTTAACATACAATTTCGATCGGTACAGGGATTTTTTTTTCCCGGAATCTGGCACTGACAATGTGAGGCTACCTATTTACCCTGGGTATTGAAGTATGTCATTATATATGTCTAAAAATATTTTTTGCCCCAATTATGGACAACCATTACTGAGTCAAGGGTTTAGTTATTATAACACCCTCTAGATTATGAACATACATATATGTGTAGAATTTTTTTTCCCGAATTCTGACAATCGAAGGATTTTTTCGTTGTTATTGCAAACGTGGCTCATACAATAAATAAAATAGGCATTCAATAATAATTTTTTTTAACAAGTAATAGAAAGAAGGGAGATATATATATATAATTTTTTTTTTGCTTTTTCTGGATTGTGCCTGTAAAGTACGAACGTGTATAAATAGTGTAATAATTTTTCTCTTCCTGGAGACCGATTCTCCAAACATGGGATTTTGATTAATAAACTCACATACAAGTATATTTTCACTTTCCCCCAGATTTTGAAGAAAATAATTCCAAAATCTTATTCAATTGTAAATGTATTTTAAAAACAAATACTTTCGCGATATACGTATATATGTTATTTTATTTTAGTAACCTGATATGATAGGTGAAGATCTTCAAACTGGAAATTGCATGTCAAGCAGTCCAATGTAGTAGACATTACACTTCAATGACAGCAATTTTTAGATAGGTGAAGACCGATTCACTGAGTTAAAAATGTTTGCGCTCTCTCTCTCTATATATATATTTATCGAGGAACAAAGTGTATTTTAAAACAAATGCACTCGAAATATATTTGTATTTTTTTTAGTAACCTGACACAATAGGTGAAGACCTTCAAACTGGGAATTGCATGTCAAGTAATCCAATGTAGTGGACATTATGCTTCAATGACAGCAATTTTTAGAGTAACCACAGATAGGCGAAGACCCATTTGCTGAGTTAAAAATATATATGCTCGTTTTGTATATATTTATTGAGTAACAAAACACATTTTAAAACAAATGCACTCTAAATATATATGTAGTTTTTAGTAACCTGATAGATATGGAAAGACCCTCTTTATGATTATAAATGTATTTTAAACATGTATACACTCGCTATATATGTATATATTAATTATCTTATTAGTAACCTAATATAATAGGTGAAGCCCCTATTAAATACTTGTATTTTTGCAAAATAAGTTAGTCGCTTGAATAATTAGATGATGAACTTGTGCTAATGTATATTTGTTATACCATTTATATAAATCTCGAAGTAAAAATTTTCAAATAAGTTAGAAACCAAACAGCATATTTTTTTGTGTGTGTGGACTTGAGTTATCCTTAATGATATATGGAATCTCATCTTGTTGAGTGGCGCCTTTACAAACAAATTTTGTCAACAAGTTGATCATTGATAGCTTCTGAAATATATGTCAAACCCAGGTAGTACAAATAGCAAGTTTTAAAATGATAAAAAAATAAATCAATGAAATAAAACAAATTTTAACAAATAAATATGTACATACTGTATATTAATCTGTCTTGTTTGTTTCAGGAACCAGAGGACAGCCAGATGAATATTTTTTTTTTTGCAAGTAGCAGGGGAACTGGAAATTAAGCACAGGAATAAAAGAGAAAAGCAGAATAAAGTGAGGTAGACACAGCATAGTTAGATTAGATGTGGGACCTTGGGATTGGGCAGATTAAAATGGGACTTGAACTAAGAATGGGACTTAGATTAGGAAAATGATCTTGAAGAATCCAAATAGTCTAGAAACATTAGGTAGAATAGTAAATAAGTATAGGAAAAATAGAAGACAAGTAAAAAAAAAAAATAAATAAGGTAGAACAAACGACTTCAAACCCGGATGTTTTTTGTGGCCACCTGAAGCAAGTTCATATTTTTCGGTGATATTTTTATATCATAAATAGAGGGAAATGAAGTAGATGGATCTGTAGGACAGATCCATGCTTCACATCTTTCTAGATTACTTAAACAAGGATGAAAGCTGATCCACATGTGTTACGATGTTTGTAAAACTTTCTGTCTGCCATTTTATTTACATTTAAATTTTAGGCTGGTAAATAAGTTATTAAAGTATACATTTTTTATTAAATTGATTTATTATAAATATTAAAAGGGCCCATATAGATAGATATATACACAAATACATATATATAGAATTACAGATGGAAACTTTTATAAAAATCAATGTATAAATTTTTAATATATTTTTTTTAAGTATTTTATTCTGTAAATTTGCTTTCACAATAAACCTTACTAACATTCCTTAGCATCAAATAAAAGGAAATTTATTAACAAAATAATAATGGATTTTCTAATTAAAGTAAAATTAAAATTGAAAAGATAATTTGAAATATAAATTCTGCAAATCTACATTTAATTAAAAATAGATTTGAAATAATTAAATCATTCGGTTTATCATGAAGGTTGATCTCGAGAATACAATACCAATATACTTTAGATATTTCAAACATTGCCACTTAGCCTGGAGCATATGAACAAGGGAATTTCCCCAAAAATATCTAAAAAAGATATAAATAACCAAAGAGAACAATAGAAGCCAGTCCAGGCCCAGTTTTTGTCAGCAAGTGTCTGGCAAATCTACATTAGCCAAAATTTTAAAATAATGATAAAAATGTCTGAAAGCATGATAATTGGGTAGACAGGTTTTAACTTGCCCATCTCCCACTGTCCCATGTCCCAAACATGATCATCAAAATTACCATAAGCTGGAGAAACCTCATAAAAATGAACTGTTGAACTCTTTTAGTCAATTCATAGCTAGCTATGCCAGTGTGGAAATTCAATTTTCATCATGGGATTCCAACTTCCACTTGGATTCATAATAAATTAGGTAATATGTTTCCAATTTGTAATTTCTAACCACCTAATTTATTCTTCTAAAACTCCAGTGACCTAGCAATGTAAATCCTGCTAATTGGAACATCTTCTAAAATGTAATCCCCATAATGTAATTTAAATATAATTTAAAATATTTAATTTAATAATCTATAAACTACACTTTCTATTACTTAAAATCTAATGTCTTTGCTCTTTTTTTATCTGTTTTAAAATTATGATTCTTCTTAATGCTAAACTTCTTTATAATTGTGGTTTAGAAAATATTATTAATTACTTAAAATAAAATCTATATGCCAATTTTTGTTCCATCTCGACAAAAGCTTTATTTAAATAAATATTTTGCTGCCAATTTCCTGACCAATGTTTGTCGGTAAATAAAAATAAATAATTTTCTAACTCTGAAAGATTAATACTTGTAGCCACCTTTATTTTGTTGACGTAAAACCATATTATATTATTGTGTGTTTATTTTAAATATTTATAGGTACATGGTTTAGTTGTGGGAAGACATGAGATTCCAAGTATGAGAGTTTATTAGTTAAATTATTCCATTTTTAAAGAGTGAAGGGGGGGTGGTTAAAAATTAGATTTATGTTAAATAATAAGAGAGAAATAGAATGTCATTTGAAATGTTAGTGGGATTTTGTATTGAAGGGAGAGACGTGTCTCTAATAGTTATAATCATAATAATAATTAATACTTATTTGGTTCTTGTTGGTCTGATCTTGATCAATCCGTATGCATTTATGTAATCTTTATAACTCAGCACAATTATATAATTAAATGCTAAAATATATTCTCCAGTACTCGTATTTTGCCTTGCTGGTATTTTGCTTAATTACTTGTCTTTTGTTCTTTGTGACTGCTAGATCATAACTAGACCACATGATAATTTCACTGGCCATCAATTTTCTTATCAGGATATGAAAGCTAAAATGGAAAGAACCAGAACAAGCTAAGCTCAGCTAGCTTTGGTGATTTTCATTTCTTTCACCTGAAATATTTTAGGTTTGCCAATGGCACAGACTATTCTTTCTTTATTTCTTCGCATCATGGGAACAGGAGCAGGTAAATTGAGTCTATGCTTGTAGTCCAATATCGAATGCTGGGATTTGTTAACTTTCCTTTGTCTGAGCACATTATGATGGATTGACCATGATCTCATTAATTTAAATCTTGAAATATTTATTTGTGAATATCGCGATCCATTTATATTTTAAATGTGTCACTCTCTCTGACACCAATCCCTATAGTTTGAGTTAATAATTTATCTCTTAAAATAAAATCAATCAGAATAAAATTATGTTTATCATAGCTTTTTGAAAATATCCATTTCTAAATCTCAGACTTGGGCGGGCATCTCCCACAAATCGATAATGGTTTACATTTGTTAGATTGGCATATAAACCATACCGCTCTCTTGCCAGAGGCATAATAAATGACAGAATAGAATCTTTTATTAAATAATTTTATGAAATAAAATCAGAGACATTAGATAAATTATAAAATGTTTTATTAAATATATATCTGTGAATTTAAGCTACCTGTGGTTCATCTCTATTTATTCATTCTAAAATTAGTATTTTTAATTAATTAGTGTGCTGCTATTTGATGACTCAAGGTCACACACATACCATTTTATATTTAAATAAATAGATAGTCTAATTAAAATTAATAATTAGAGTTAGACATATGAATTAGTTGAGATCCATGCTCTACCATTGATGCTAGTGGGACGGAGTGCAGAAAAGATTAATTGCTTGCCCCAAAAATGTTGTTAATTAGTTTGCAGATTTAGAGAGTGGGTAAACAGGGCAAAATCCATAAGTATTTTTTATCTTTGATCTCATGTATGGTTGGATTCTAGGTACTTTTACTCAGGCTGTGAATCATGATGAGTTAACATACAATTTCGACCGGTACAATATATATATTCAATGTAAATAATCTTACTTTATAGTAAATCTTTATTGAAGGTTATTTGCTTCATGAATGTAATTTAAATATCATTGACCTAAATATATCAATACAAACCATGGAGAACATTGTTAATGACTGTCAACCTATTATTGTATTGAAAAAAAAATTATAAAGTCACTGATTTAAGATTCTTTATGATATTTTGCTAGTCATTAAACTATGTAAAAAATTCCTATGCTAAATCAATAAATAAATTTTATCCATATTATCTATGCTACAACTTTGAAATACTTAAACTAATCTTGTTATTCATAGATGATCTGCTGTACTAGAATAGTAATTAATTTAATGAATTTTTTTATCTTAGTTCAAACTTAACAAATTGCAGAAAAAATGTTGCTCATGCACAAAGAATTTCAAATCAGCAAGCCAGAAGAAAATACTTGATAGGCAGATTTAGTATGATTGTTTTCATCAAATAATAAATATCTAATATAATAAAAAATCTCTAATTTTATTTCAAAAATGTAAGAAGGAAATATATATTTATTGATCAAAGTTAATCACTCATTTATATTTCTTATGCAAATTGTTTTATTCATTTTGATTTATTTAAATATATATCTACTAAGATGATATAAGACTATTTATAATCCCTACAAGAAAGTACAAATGAGATCAGTTCTGTACATAATTTTTTTTACATATCTCTTTATTGTTTTTTAGTATTATTTCACACAATTCAGTATAAACAGACTCTTAATTATGAAACATAATAAGAAATAAGTATTTTTTTAGAAAATTTATTATAAATATTAACTTATAATATGCAGTTTTGATATTATTACAAAATACAAAATACTATCATGTACTTTGATATATCTATTAATTTTGTTATATATCTTATTTTATATTTTTAATGTTTACAGCAGTAGTGACCAATCTTTATATTTCATATCCTCAAAATTAATTTATCAGACAACTTATAGAATATTTTAAAAACTATTATTCATATATTTAAAATAAGTATGGTCCTTTTTATTGAAAATGCACAAATAAATAAAAAAATTATTTAAAAATTATTTAATTTATAAAATCTGTAAACAGTTATACAAATAAAATTGTAAAATAATTTTAAAAAATTTAGCAAGACTTTTAAACGCTATCTACAAAACTTTTTATAAAACAATTTTATTTACAGTACCTGAAAGCAACATTTTTTTAATGTGTCAAAGCAGTGGCAAATTATACTTTATAAGAAATTCTAATATAATAAAATAATATACACATGTGCCTTTAAATTCAATGCATTTATTTAAACAGATATTTGTTATGATAGGCTTAATAATAAGTAATTACAATGTTGAATCGGGTTATACATCAAGTTTATTAATTTTAAAAAAGAATAAAATGAAAATGTTCCTTCACATAAGTGTGTTGTGAAAAAAAGAAAATTTCAAAAACTTTTCTGCTGAAGATAAAACAATGTGTACAAAATGCACACATGCATGTTATTATAAAGAAAACGTATTTCAAATAAATTTAAGCAATTGTTTTGGGCAAAACATTATTAAATAATTTCTGACATGAATTTCTTAGATCATGATCATGAATTACTAAATTCAAACTCTTAAATTAAAAAAATGGCCAAAAAAGCAAATTAATATTTTTGTCAACTTATTTACATAAGTTTTACTGCAAATACGAATTATTATTATTTTAGTATAATAATTATCTAAAACGTTGATTTATTTGGATTCAATTTGAAATTCATTTTCTAATCTTATGATAATTGCAACAGATTAATTTTTTCATATACATTATTGATTATTTAAAACAGAAAAGTTTTATTTATTTTGAAATGCATTTAGTATTCAGAAAACTTATTATTTGGTTGGTTTAACCAGTATAATTTTGAAATTATTTATGAATTTTTTTTTATCTGATGTTTATGCATTTTGCATGATCTCTTTACAAATTTAGATGTTTACAAAATTCCTCTTTATAAACTTATTTTTCACCTCTCTGACTTTATAAGATTGAACAAGTCAAAATATTAGCTTAATTTTTCTTCAAGGAAGAGGGAATTATTTTAGTTATCACTTACATATGTTAATAATCAATACAGGTGTCATTTTGAAAAGTGGTGAGAACAGATGGTGTTGACTAATTATATAGAACTTGTTTAAAATCATTTTAAAAGAAAAACTGTTTTACTTGGTTGTTATAAATAAATTGTAAAATATTTATAGAATCAAACTGAAGGTTGACTAAAATGAGTAATACTTTTTTTTAAAAATAATAATAAAATAATGAAAATAAGCTTAGAAAAATTGTTTTGTTTTTTTTATTAACAGGAAAAAATATGGCTTAATATATTTTGAATGAAAAATGAAAATAAAACGTATTTTATAATTATAAATCATGCAGCAGTTTGAAAGAGAGATACGAGAATATTGTGGGTTCTAAAATTAATAATATAACAACATGTGTTGATTTTAATCACATTTGAGTTTCAAATAATAAGTAGAACTTAGCAGTCATGTATCTTTTATGTAAAGCAGGAAAGTTTATCATTTCAGTTTTTTTTAAATAGACTTTTCTCCCTAATGCAGTGAAAGATTTATTATACATCATTAAGTTTAACACCACGTGGTGGATAAAATCAAACTTTAATAATAAAAAAAATGTTATATATATATTTATAAATAAGAAGTTATTTACTGAATGGCAACTAAAATATGATCACTCCTAGTAATGTTTCTGTTTTCTAGACCAAATAGGTCTTGAGACTGAGAATAAAATTCCAATGTATTATTGTTTTGAAGGAATAAATCTTTATTATTATTATTAACATCTGTTGATACTAGAATAATTGTATATGAGTAAATAGTGTCGACAATTACAATAAGTTATTCTAATGCAAATCATGTCAAACTATTAATTTTATTTAATATTACCAGCAATTCAGCAATAGTAGATATACAAAATTACTGTCCTAAGTATATGAATTTATTAATTGTTTGAATTTTTCTTGCTCAGTGTAGGTACATGAGTTGAAGGCTTTTTCTTAGAATAATGTTTTAAATGTAACATTATTTAGAACAATATTTTTTAATTTATGCTCTATGGATTCCTGGAAAATTGCAATGTTATCACAAAGAAAAATAAAAACGGTAGAAATATGAGGAGCTTTAAAGTTAAAAAAAAGACTGAAATCTTAATTTCTTTTGTTTGTTTGTATAAAACATATTTTTTTAACCAGAGACAGTAAAAATAAAAAATGAAAATGTGGTCATAATAATAACTGTAATATACAGTTACAGCTTGTGAAATTTAAAGCAGGGCTGCTTTATTACAGCATTATTGCCAAAATGTAAGCAAGAAAAACAAAACAGAGCATTCCTAATTATATAACAGCATAGCCACTTTATTTTTCCATATCAATTATTGTTAAAAGATGTAATATATCTTTTATTTTTACTAATTGTTGTTTGATAAATAATAATATTTGGAGTAGATTATCCTTTACTTTTTATTTCAATTTTTTTATGCAGTGACAATCATAAAAATATATATGTTTTTTATATATTAAACACTAACACCCATCATGGTAAATATTTAAAATAATATTTATTTTATTATATTTTTCTGTAATAAATATTTATATGCTAATTTAGAATATTTCATTGTTCATCCTAAATGAATACCATAAAAATTTATTCACTCTGAAGAAGAACCAGAATAAGTGAACGAATCACTCTCAAATAACTATTAATATGGCCATGGAAAACAACTCCAATAATGCTAATTCCATGCATTGATAAAAGTAAATGAATCTGGTGGAAGTTTCTGAAATTTACCAGATATAGCATTTCTGGCATTGCAATAATTAGCAACATTGTTGAATAAAATCTCAAGCAATACTTAAAATAATTATGCAAATAATAATTATGCAAACCATTAAATAATTGTTTTATTATTGATAGTTTCAAGCACAACGTTTTTTTTATGACCCCAGCCAGCCATCAACTGGTATGATAGCAAAACATTTATTAAATATTTGATATTTCTGTACACCTTAACATATGTATGATTTATTATAAAAGAAAGCATAAATACATAAAAGCAACTACATAAAAATAATATGATGAAGTGGAAGTACATATAAATAATATAGTAAAAAGGCATGCAAAATATTATGATGAAAAGAGAATCATATCATAAAAGCATTGAGAAATCTAATTTATAACATTACGTTTAATGGATTTATGTAAAATGTTTAGTTTAAATATTCAAATAAGAACTTTTATTTTGTTTTAGTCATAAGGTGAGATTTTAAATAAAGTTATATATAATGTTGTGATATTAAAAATAAAAACAAAAGGTCAAACTTTAACATTTCAAAGTTATAGATTTTGTCTCTTTCATTGATGGTATTTTTTTTACTGCAATATGTCTCAACACTATTTATTCTATATGATAAAATTATTAATTCTATATAATGCCATAATAATGAATTCCTATACTTATGATTAACTAATGAGTTTTATAATTTTAGATATTAACATTTCCATTTTTACTATCGTTCTCTTTTCCAATAGTTTAATGAACTGATGAAAAAATAATAGCTATATGAAAGAATAAATGTAAATAAAGAACAGCTGTAAAAATGAATATTACAAGTAGAAGAATTACATCAAGTTGGATATCAATAAATAAAGTTCAAACCAAAAATTTTGTAAAATCTAAATGTGTAAAATGTCTGATTTATTAGAATGTAAATCATGGTATTTGAATAGTTCAGGATGTATGTGTTTATATTCTCCATAAATATTTATTTTATATCTTTTTTATCACTATTCTCATACATTTGTCATAATGAATTTATTTTATTTTTTGATCAACTTTGAAATTATCTGATATACAGTTATTTATTGAACTAAAATGGTATATTTTAGTAGTAAATGAGCTAGAGACTAAAAAAGTTAGAAAAATAAAAAAGTCAAATAAAAATTAAATAATAGCATTTAAATAATATCCAATCACTTTATATTTATACATGAATAGCTATATCAAATTATGCATAAATACATGTGTGAAAGAAATATATAATTTATATATGCATATTAAATAATTTAACATTATTTATAATAAATTATTTAATTTAAATAAAGTATTTTTAAAACAAGTCAGTTAGCATTCCAATATAAATATTTTACCATTTTTAATTAGATTAAATAAAAATTACTCTGGATTTTTTATTTTTAGAAACAACCATTTGTTTAAAAATGGAATGTTTTATATCTAATGAATAATATTGAATTAAATAATCAGTAATCTTATAGTTAGATAAAATCTCAAAATAGAGAGAAATTAATTAAAACAAAATTAAAGGTAGATATTTTTATCTGATGACTTCTGGATGGACCAGAATTAATTTAAAGTATTTTTATTAAATGCTTTTATAATCTATAATACTAATAAGCCAATAAGCTGATACACATGCGCTTTGCAGATGTCACAATATAAATGAATACTCCCACTTTTTCAAACCCAAGATAAAGTCTTTAAGAAAATATAGAATGAATCCACCTATATTTTCGACCCAACCGTATATGTATGGGCAAATCTGAAGTGTTTGAAATAAAGAGCATGAAGTTATTAATTGATCACTTTAAATTACTTTTCTACATCGTAAATGAATGACGCCAATGAAATTTCTAAAATTTACGATACGTCATTCTTATAATTAAACATATGTAAACAAGACATTTATTTTTTTAATATAGCGTGATGTTTTTGTTTATAATCTATAATACTAATTTCATTGGCATCATTCATTTATGATGTAGAAAAGTAATTTAAAGTGATCAATTAATAACTTCACGCTCTTTATTTCAAACACTTCAGATTTGCCCATACATATACGGTTGGGTCGAAAATATAGGTGGATTCATTCTATATTTTCTTAAAGACTTTATCTTGGGTTTGAAAAAGTGGGAGTATTCATTTATATTGTGACATCTACAAAGCGCATGTGTATCAGCTTATTGGCTTATTAGTATTATAGATTATAAACAAAAACATCACACTATATTAAAAAAATAAATGTCTTGTTTAAATGCTTTTATATTAATTTGCACTGTCTGCCATTCTGTTGGAATGTCCAGATTTCTTAATTTTTAACAATAAAAAAAATTTTTTTCCCCTTCAAAACTCAAAATTACAAACTTAGGCTCCCAAAAAAATCCTTAACAACTGAACCACTGAAAATATTATATTTGTAGAGTGAATTTTGTTAATATTTCCATTTAACTCATATTTAACTAATTAAAAATAAATATTTTTTTATAAAAAATTAATTATTCTTCTGAAATACTTAATATTTCATAAATATTTTGTAAAAAAATAAATGTGTAAAACAGGATTGGAGAATTAATAAAAAAGCCAATACATAAATATTTTTATATAGTAAACAAATGTGTGATATTTAAATTTAGAATTCATTTCTTAGAGGGCATATTTTTTATTTTCATATATTATTAAATTATAATTTTTGTCAGATGTTTTTTTTTTAATTTTAACGATTTTTAAAAATAATTTATAACCAAAACGTAAAAAATAAACTAAAAAAACAGTTTGTTTTTTAAATAATTCTTTTATGTAAATATCCAATTAAAAAGTACAAAATAGCAAAGTAATCAACAAAATAATCCATGTCTTAGTTAATTTGCCATTATTGGAAAATATCAGAGATTTTAAGAATCTATACTTGTTCTAAATCAATTTGGAAATTGGAGGAATATTGTCATCTAAGTCAGTGGTCTTTAATCTTTTCATACCTGCAAACAGGTAAAAATAAGTATAAGGTTTTGCAGACCAGCAGAAGTCTATAGATACATTTTAAATGTAAACTGCTTATCCTTAGATGAGCATAAATGTTATAACTAATCAACATAATAATGTTAAATATACAAGATGACGTTATATATATATATATATATGGAATTTGTATAATAAAAACCTTTTTTTTTTAATTTTGAATTTTTTTAGAAAATTAATAAAAAAATTAATTCTCTCTCTCCCCCCCATAAACATCTGTGATAACTAGAAAAACAAATTAATTTATATACAATTGATTAGATTTTGTTTTTGTTCTGTTTCTGTTTTTTAAATTGGATAAAAATGAAATGAAAAATAAATAAAAATTGTTTATATTAATTAAAAGTGTAATCTCTTATTATTTTGTTATTGTGAACTTTCCTGCCAGTCTAGCGCAGACCAGCAGAAAACTTCTGTGGCCTGGTGCCAGTCTATAAACCAAGGGTTAAAGACCATTTATCTAAATAAAAGCATTTGAGGCCTAAATTATAAAAATCCAAAAGGCCTCAAATTCTTTATTTAACTGACAATATATCTGCAATTTTCAATTGTTTTATAACAAGTCTAGATTCTTAAGATCTCTAACATTTTCCAAGAATGGTAAATTAACCAGGAGATGGATTATTTTGTTAATTATTTCATTTGATACATTTTAGGTAACTATTTCCATAAAAGATTATTTAAAATAAATTATTTTACTTTTTTTTTTTTGTTTATATGTTACAATTGTTCAACAGCTATTAGGTTTGTGTTTTGTCACTAAATCTTTGATTGTAGAATATTTCATATAAATATTTTTTGATGGCAGAGTGAATTTAATGGCATGTTGAAAAAAGTTTAAAAAATTATTTCATCTATTTAAAGAAAATGTATTGTTATTGAGTAGAAGAACAGCTTGCAACAACTGATACAATAGAAAGTCAATGGTAATTTAATTATTTATATTATGTTTGAGTAACTAATTTAAAGTTCTTTTCTCCTTGGTTACTAATCTTATTTGAACATGGAAATTAAAATACCTTTTATTTCCATAATTTTTAATAAATATTTTCTACTTAATATATGTGACAACCTCATGAATTTATTAAATAATAAACTATTATATGCCTGAATTAACTTCATTAAATGGTCAAAGAATATTTCAGTTTCACTCATCTCATTTACAAAGAAGGGAAAGCCTGTATTCTATGTTTTTGTTCACAAGCTCTTAATATATTGCAAGTCATTAAACAATTTTCAAAGATCATGGATAATATATTGTGGAATTAATATTTTAATCACATAAAGTTTAAGGAACATTGATCTAAAAATGGGCATGTTGCCTCTACTTAAGAATAAGAATTTAGAAAAAAAAAGTTTTTTCATTCTTATTTTATTTTTGTGAACATTAAAAAGAATATCTTCACAAACATAACACAAGTTAGAAGATTTATTAAATATAAATAATAAGGATAGAATGGATCTATTTTTATTGATTATATTTTAGATTTTTTTTAAATGTATGCATTGGCATGAACATTTTCAAAGAAAAATATGCCATGTTGAATTTTTAAAGAATTGATTTGAGACACAATTTTTACAATAACTTCAATTTTAACAGTGCTAGATCAAATACTATGTATTGTTAGAAAATGGAAATACCAAGAAAAAATATGCTAAAAAACTTAATGTTTATTCTTAAAAAACCTAAGAAAAGAATTTCAATATCCTAAAAAAATTATTACTTTATTGCTTGTTCATAATTTCTAATTTTTGATAACAAAGTTTTTAATTTACATGTTTATTGATAATTTCATTATATTCATTATAAAATTATAATTAAAACATATATAATACTTTTTACATAAGACAATTCTTTGTGTCAATACTTACAAAAACAGCAATGTGAAAATATTTCATTTTTTCTTGTATCCCAAAAGTTAAAAAGTCTCAATGTATCTATAAAAAATATTTATCACTAATAAGAGATAAAACAATAAATATTAACCAAACCATAATTATTGTAAGTGAAATATTATAAATTTATGTTTAACAAATTACAATAAATAAAAAAATAAAAAACATTAAAATTTCATCAGCATGGCATTGCAAAAAAATAGAGGAAAGGAGAGAAAATCACCAAATGCTATTATTCACCACTATATATGCAATAAAGTAAAAAGGCATTTAATTTAAAATTCCAAGCAATATTACCATGTATATGCATATGTATGTTCATCATAGAACTATAAATGTGTATTCATAGTCAAGTTTTGCTATAGTTAGGAAAGTTTTATAGTTTGAACAACAATATGCACTACAGATTTGAGCTCTAAGTTTTCCATTCCTCACTCAAAACTGTTTTGATTTTAGATTTTGATTAACCAACCTTGTTGAGAACATCTTTATACTTAATAAACATCAACAGGAGAGAAAAGATTATAATCAAAATAACATTTATTTAAATAACAAAAAACTGGTCAATAAATTTAGAATCTCCAAGAATTTCTCACTTCAAAAGGCCTTCAAAGATTTTAAAAATGAAAAATATGTAGTTACGTGTAATTTCTTTTTTATAATTTCAAAATTAGAACTAAATAAATTTTTATGTTTTACTTAAAAAGTTCAAAAATTCTAAGGCACATATTTATAAAAAAAAAAAAACAGTTTTTATATTCTACCTCTTTCATCATATATGTCTTGCAGATGAGCACATGTTCAAACTGTCTAATATATAAATGCAAAATATTAAATATATTTTATAATACTGAATATTGTTGTTAATAAAATATAGCACATTTCAGCCATTATTTGGCAAAAGTAATCAGGAATGAGGCTGACACAGAATCATAATTTACATCGCATGGGCCTATAATGGGCCTAATTTTATAGATATAGTCAAAATCATTATTATTATTATTTGGATTTTTTTTGTTAAAATTCAAACATTAATAAATCATTAAGCTTTTGAGAGTCATTATATTACAAAAAAGACTTTCTTAGACTTTAATCAGAGTCCCAAAGATTTCTCAACTGAACTACACAGATCTTGCATAAAATTCCCAACAACCATACTAAAAGCTGCCTATAACTGACAATTAGACACCTTTTCCCAATTACATTTTTTTTCTAGTAGCATATTTATTGGTTTTATCAATAATTTTACTACACACTATTTGGTTGATTATTATAAAGAAATACATGGTAAATTATCAATTTATTCATTTATGTTTTATTTTTAGAAGTAGAAGTAAATAAATGTGACCATAATGTAAAAAAAAAAAAACTGGCAGTCTGTTACATCATTATCTGTTGAAATTGACTTGGTGTTAAAATCTATTAAAATATTATAATTTTTGTAAAAAAATATCAGATTTTGAAAAACAATTTAATAGAATTATCATAAATATACTTTCATTCATTCAGAAAAAAACAACAAATTTAAAATAAAAACGAATTGCATTAATTTTTAATTTTAATGCTTACATAAATATCTGTGATGAGGTTTATTATTGTTATATTTACAGATCAGTTTTTAAGTATTTAAATTGGCCAAGTGTGTGTGTTTTTTTTTTTAGAATATGATTTACTTTTAAAATTATATATAAAAAAATCAAATCCAATTTTCTGAATTTTAGTATAAAATAAAAATTTTGTAAAAACAGAAAGATTGCACATTTTCAAAAACTCTCACCAGATAGAACAAAAGATTACGTCAATTGTTAACTAGTCAAAAGAATTTTAACTTTTAGTATGTTCTAAAAAAATTAAAAATTTTTAGCATTACGCTCAGAACAAATATTTTATTATGCAAAATATTGCACATTGAATTCAGAATAGATAATAAAGAAAAAGAAAATCTATGTGCTTTCAACATAAACTGAAGAAGTTTTATTAATATATATATATATATATATATATATATATATATATATATATATATATAATGTACATAACACTTATAGAAAAAAAATGGCTACCAAATGAAATAAAATTTGAGAATTTTTATATTTTTATTGTTTTTATTGTTTATATTTGTTTCCAGATAGCATATAATTTAAATCACATAGTTAAATACATAATTCATGGCTCCACTGTATATATTGGCAGATGTTGTCAAGGTAATTATAAAGTTGTATTATAAATTCCATGTATATATTTTTTTTTGTTTCTGCATTTTTTTTATGATTGAAGTTGTAATAGTAATCTAGTATCTTTAGAAGTCACCTTCAACAAAATTATATATGTCATATCTGTTTAGTATAAACATCAAGAAATTAATAATGTTCAAATTTATAAATAAAATAAAAGTTCATGTAACATTCCAATACAAATTAAGTATAGTTTTTTTAGACTAGTATTGTAATGTTATATAATTTTTTATTTTATTTTTTATTACTAGTATAGCATTAGGCAATATTTTATTTTTAAGTTTATAAATGTATTTTATATTTCTCAGGTGATACAGATTAGCATAGGCCTGGATTTGTAATGTGCTTTGATAAAGTATATTTAAAATTTCATTGTGTATAGCTAACATGCCTTTATGTCATGAGTCTTAGAGAAAGTAAAATAGTTTCAATATGGTATTTTATTATGAAAAAAGAAAGACAAATATATCTAGCTGATTTTAATATTTTACAATTGGTTATTATTTAAAATTGTGATTGTTTGCTTTTGATGAAATTATATATCCCTTTATGTGAATGTCAAAATTATTTTTAGGATGCCATGTTAGTATCTTAAACAGAATTTGAAATGGATTTATTAATTGAAATGAGCCCAATGTGTTTTCCTGAAGGTTTGTGATGATGGTGTTTTAGTTGTATTTATGTATTAGACTATTTTCATCATCTAATATGAATATTGAAAGTCTTTAAAAAATTTAACTTTGCTTAAATATTCTAAATACATTCAACTGTTAGTAATAACACACAGGTGAGTATATGCTCAATTTTTTGAGAGGTGCTATTTTCCTATTTTCTTCAGGTGTTGATGGCCTGACTAGGACTAGTATTGCCACTGATCAGGCCAGCAACACTTGAAGAAGAGAGGAAAATAATAGCTCTTAAAATGATGTGCATGTACTAATCTGTGTGCTATTAATAATAGTGGAATGTATTTGGAATATTTACATAGAGTTAAATTTTTCTAATAACATTCACTACTCAGATTATGAAAATAGTTTGATATATAAATACAACTATTCCTATGTGTATATTTAAAACATTCTGATTCTTTTATTGTAATCTTGTTGGATAACTATGTTATTACTAATGCATTCTATTTTTATTTCCAAAATATTACTCTATTTAACTGAATACTTACATATCATTTGTGTGTGAATTGATTATCAAATACTACATATCATGTGATGTATTTAGTCACATCACTAATAGTATAACATAAATATATTTTCTACATAATTTCACTATTATTGTACATCAAGATATAAAGAATAAATTTAGTTTGAGTAAAACAATAAGAGACCAAAAATAATAATGCACATTTTTTATGCAAAAGTTTATAAATTATAATTAATTATAGTATAAATTGAGGAATATAAATAGAATAATTTTAACCTTAATCATAGACTCAATTCTTATTAGCTTTCAAGTTCTGTATAAATATAATCTCACCAAACTTAAAAAAGAATAATAATTAATTGATTCTCATAATGAAAAATCATTATACACTTACATGGAATATCAATAATAACTATAACTAAAACATTAATACCTGCTAGTCTGCAACTTAGCAGCTTGATAACCTTTCATGTAATATCCATATTTCTCATGCTATCTATGCTGAAATAAATGACTATTAGATCAAATACAAGAATATAACATTATAATATAATAAGGCATCAAATATGTAAATAGGTTAAGAGTGCAGATCTCCACAACTAATATATATATATATTGTAACGATCCGGAGAAAGGAGACTTCATGTAAACTGCACTATGGGGCGCCATCTAGGCATTTGAACCTAGAAAAATTTATAAAGTAGGCAGATACGTAAGTCAAAAAAAAAAATATTTTTTTTTTTAAATTTTGATTCCGGTCGTTAGCCCATGTCACTAGCTCAGTGGAATAGCAGAGATTAAATAATATAAGATCTTATCTAATTAGATTTCAACATTAAAAAATAAATAAAATAAGCCACTGCCAGTAATTAACATACAAACATTTATTTATGCACATATATATAAGATTTAAAATTATTTTAGTATTAGTTTACATTTTAACATTTAACATTATTTTTAACTTTGATTTTTGACTTTAATTTACCTTTAATTACTATTATATTCTAATTTTACATTTTAATTAAGTTCGCACAGATAAATTTATGAAAGCTTGTTTATAATGTTGAATATAGATCGGTTACATAGATTTCACGGTCAAAAACATTTCAAAGGAAACATAAACGATCAAAATACAAAATTATTGATTACTGACAATTACGAGGAAATTTCTATGTAACCAATAGTATTCATCATAAGATACTTGCATTGTCACCAATAACTTAAAAGACATCCGAATAAATACATTTTAGATACTCACCGTAAGGTATCATTATTTATCGAATGTCTATATATTTTGATCAAATATGAAAACGCAAAACATAGTTAACCGATAAACAATCCATGCAAGCGTCTATAAACAACTTAAGTTTAATGCATTTTTATTTAGAATCGAGTATGAATACTACATGATTTGCATTGAAATTAAAATATTCTATCCCTATTTAACCTTAGACTAAATTGCGTCAAACTGTCATCAATCCATCTGATATATCGATGTATTCAATGTAATACGAAATACGGCAGCACCAAAAGAATTAAGAAAAGACATTGACTCTCAATCAGATAGAAATATTACATCTATCTAATGAGAAGAACAATAAAAAAAACTCCATAGAAAGGAACTGCGTTCTCCGTCTTATAATTCCTTCCATAGGCAAACGGGTGAGTGTGGTATATATAAACAATTCTGCCAGTAGCGAATCTCCGATTACATCTACTAACTACATCAATATATCCAATCCATTGACCCAATCTAACAACTACATAAATAACCTAAGATTACCCTCCCCTAATATAACTTTACAAATCTATACAGCCATTCACGCCCGACTTAAGTTTAACATTTTTATAATTAATTTAACGGAAAACAACAATCATAATAAAACTTAAAGAACAAAAAATAAATAAATGGAAATGATTTTACAAAATAAATAAAAAAAAAAATACATCAAATAACATTATTAATGAAGAATTTAGTTTGGTCAGATAGGATTCTATTGCATTATTTACTAAAAAGTTTTAAAATTTAGAGTTCTTATTGTTTCAAGTGAATATATGTTCTTACATTTTTAAAACGTCCAACTTTATCCGTTGCTTGCCATGAACGTAAATTCCACGCCGTCCTAAAATTGGTATCCATTTAGCCGTTGTTTTATTTATTCATTCGAGGTTTTAATTTAGTTGGTCTTCAATGTAGGAAACGATAGTTCATTTCTCCTTCTTTAACAGCTGAAAGAATTGACGCCTGTCAACCCCTCCAACTCCATACTACTACATATAGTCACATCGCAATAATCAATTTCCAGTCACTGATTAATAATTTCCAAATTTTCCTTTTATATTAATGTGAAGGATTGAATTTACATTACGTCACCGCGCGATGTCCTTTCGCTGTGGTCCGATTCCATAGGGATTTCTTCTTATTTGCTAACAGTTTCTATTGTTTTCTATCTGAGTGTTTTTACTTTAAATGCCAAGGCTGGTTTACATTTAACTAATTAACAATCATTTCCATTTCTGATTAATTAACCTGTTTTCCAAATCAAAAATATATTTAAAGATAAATTTAAAGATATAATTTCATCTCCAAATCTTTTTAAAATTTAGTTTTAAAATACTTTTTCTTTAATAAATTTTTATTTTAATAATTTTTCATTATCTGTGCGATTTAATATATAAGAGTTTAAGATGATATTTAATTTCAATTTTTAATTCTTAAAGAAAATTTTTAAATGCGAACTTTTTAATTTACTTTCATGTTTAATAAATAAAAAAACAACAACAATGTAACGAACGTCTGTGCTCGTTACAATATATATAAAACTTGAATTATTGCAATTTGATCACATATTGACCTAAAGATTATTATATTTTTCCCAGACTATATATAAACTATAAATCCAGTTAATTATTAATCAATTTATTTTTAATTTAATGTAAACACACGATATTGTTAATTCCTTCATTCCTTTTTCCCACATAAATAGCTTTTTATATAAATTTAAAACTTTCATTCAACCACACATTTTTTAAACATATGAATACAAACTTAACAAAGAACATTTAAACTAAGTAAAATAAAACCATTCATGATCAGTACAGTAACAGAAAAGCAAACTCTGAGTTAAACACATGCTTATCTCTCAGCTCAGAGAAACATCAAACTCTAGAGCTCAGAGTCCATAAAACATGACCAAACCCTTACATTTCCATGCTCATTTTTTTTTTCAATCTGGAGTAATAAGCTATTCTCTGTTTTAATAAACTATATATTTAATTAAAAATAAAATATAAATTATCATTATCTTACACTATAAACTACAATCATTATAAAATGCACAGTTAAATGTAAATTCTTTCATTAAGCATTTTGATGTAAAAAAATTGTAAAATATAAAATGTTAAGTAATATCTTGATAGACTGTTTTTGTAATGTCAAAGTTTCCTTTCTGTTTTATTCAAATAGAAACGTACACATTCAAGTAAAATAATGATTTGTAAAGTAATATGAATGTACTAATAAATGTAAAATAATAATAGATTAATTTTTAAGCAAAAACCTTTAGCTCTTGAAACTATTTTATAATTGTGTGAAACTGCAGGAAACTAATTTAAAAATAAATAAATAAAAATTTCTAAATTACAGTCATAATTATGTCTAACCCTTATTAAGTTTCTGAAAATACTTCAAAATGTTAAAATAATAGTAATGCATTTAAGATTTACCTTTAATTCATTTTATGAAATAATTATTAAAGAAAAACATTTTATATCTACAGCTAAATCTAAAGTCTCATTAAATATATAGTATTTATATTAAAAAGATGATAGAACAATGTATAATCATTTTAAAAAAGTGTAATGTATTTGAAAAATTAAATCAGAAAATATTAAATAAAACAATTATTAAAAAAAACATACAGGTAAACTATCACTAGATTACAACAATAAATCTTTTCCCTACTTATTATAAAATGAAATTCTGCTGAAAGTTTCAATAAACATTAATTTTACTATCTTTTTGATCTGTATAATATTTTTTTATTAATCTCAATAGAACATTTTCAAATATAGAATATCCTTTTATTTATATCAAAACAAAATCTTATATATAGTAGTAGAGAAAATAATAAATCTATAATTTTATTCAGATAATAAAAGTTTGCAAATTAATGGTGTTCTAATTAATAGAGTCCACCTATACTGTATTTACATAAAAGATTAAAAAAGAACTTACAGAGCATGCATGTCAAATTAATACACTAAAAACCATATTTTTTTAAATATACATTTTTTCTAGATAAGAAATTAGTTGAAAATAATAAATGGGAGGTAACACAAACAATTTTTAAAAACTGATATTTTTGTTTTCAAAAGTAATGTCAAATGTTGTTTTTTGATAATTTTTATAAGCATGTAATATTGTTAATCTAACAAGAAAATAAATGCATTTGTCTGTGTGTGCGCGCGTAAATACACACGTATATGATGCTTTTGGTGAATAAAACTTTTAGCATGCACAAGACTAATCTGACAGCGAATAATAAAACAATTATTTTCACTTTCTTGTAAATAGAAATAAAATAAACTAATAGTTAATAGTAAAATAAATTAAAAATTCATAAAATACTAATGGTTATGAATAGGAGTAAGAATTAAAAAAGTAAATAAAAAATAACTTTATATAAAAATTATATAGGAAAATAATAAATGAGTTGGGAATTAGGTTTGTGATCTATGCAAAACATAAATAAAATATAACTCATAAAGTGGAAGAAATAGCTATAGAGAAAAATATTTGTAAAATACAGTAAGAAAAAATATACTTCTATTTACATAGATAAATTCCAAATTTCTATTTACATAGATAAACCTAAAAACTTGAATTTTATATTAAAATAGCTGTTTATTATATTCTGATATACAGGGCTAGCGCTAATATTAAGCCAACTAGTGGTTATTTAGCTACCAGAGCACAGTTAACAATACAGTTCTGAAGGATCGAAGTTTTTTTACAAATTAATTGTTTTTGTATAAGATAATTAAACATTCATGCATATTAATGCATTTTAATAAGATCTAGTTTTGTATTCTTGGCTTTATATAAAACAACTAAAATAAATGTTTTATATAACAAAATAAAAATGATGTTGGCATTTTTATTGAAAGGAAGGAAATAGCTAGTCTTATCTAGAATTTAAAATTACTTAAAATGCTAGTCAAGAATTTCATATTATATATATTAAACACTTCATCTATATAGTTTTTCTTAAAAAAATATTTTATACGCTTTTTATATTTGCATGATTTAAATATTTTATAACGTATTATAGTTATAAATTACGTCACATGTTTATTCCAATTATTAAGTTGTATTTTTTAAATTTATTAAATTTTTCAAATACATTTTTAGTATAAAAGGAAAACCATTACTTATTAAATTAACTTTTAAAAGTCCATTCAAACCATCAATCTAATGGAGATAAATTGGGCAAATATTTAGTTATAGTAGATAAATTTTGCTACATTAGCCAAGGTCATTGAGATTAGAAATGGCATGAGGTTCAGGAAATGCGGACATAAAACTTAGTAATCCTATATAATAGCTCAGAATTACGGTTTATTTATATTCCGAGTTCATCTTTTGATTTCCATTCTTCTGTAATCGGCTCAAGCTTTAAAGTTTACCAAAGTTTATTAGAATTCTGATAATGATTAATGGCAAATTCTCAGTATTATTCATTAAATGTGTTTCAGTGGGCTTTTTTTTTTTAGACTAAACCACGAATTTTGTTAGCTTGCATAAAATTGAAAACAACAAGATTTAAGCTTTTTTGTTAAAAAAAGGGGGGGATCGCTGTAATTATTATTTACTTTTCGATTTGATAAATTGTTACTTTGCTTAAAAAAACGTTTAGTGCATTTTTCAAAATGTAACTGCATCTTAATCTATATAAAATTTGCAATTTGATCATCTGATACACTTTGAATGCATTATATATATATATTGTATATTGTTAATGTAAAAATCATGTACAAGCAATAAATACAATTTCGTGGCTTTGTGGTCATTAAGTAAATGAAATTAACAGATTTGAAAATTTATGAGAGACATTGGTATCAATTCACTGTGGAAACTAAGAATCTTAAGATCACAATAAATACTACTCAATTCTTTTTAGACTGAAAAACAGTTTTAAGTAAAAATCACAGTTTTAAATGACAAATAATGATTTCTCTCCGACTTTAGTTTAAAAATGTAGATGAATATGGTAATCTGAGAGGTAAGACTTAGATGTTCTTTTCAATATCTAATTAAGTATAAGAAGATTTCATAATATTAAAATTTAAACTAAATTGTAGCAATATCAAGTGAATACACAGGGCAGACAAAACATTATTGAGGCATATCACAATAAAATCTGGAAAGAGAAAAGATGCTGGAACCAACATTATGTATAATAAATTTTGATGCATAAAGGAGATTAATGGTGCATCAGTTTAAGCATTTCAGCAGAATAATAATATTTAATAATGATCATTTGGAAGATTTAAAAATATCTAGCCCATTATAAAATCATTAAATTAAAAACTGCTAAAATAAATATTTTGTTGAATCTTGAGGATATCATGAAGTCTTTATTTGTATAAAATCCACCTTATGCATAGACATTTAATGAATAAATGATAAGTTTATAAGACACAAGATTGCTTCACCAGAAGATAAATAAATTATACAGTCAAAACAGACAAAACCAATAAAATGATTGTTTGGAAAGCCATGTAATTGAGCCACAGAAGTAACAGACTGAGTTTTGATTAAAACCTTCAGTTCTTTATTCCATCATTTTACCAATTAATTATATGACACATAATATAATGTACGGTCTTTAATGAGCAAACAAAATGTATTATTATTTAAAAAAGTTTTACAGTTGAAATACCCTTTTTCATGACTAACATTTCAAGTAATATGTACTCGTAATGTATATTACAGTTTAAGGAGGTATAATAAAGAAACTTTGTACTGGCTCGGATCAATGTTTGCAAAAAAACATAATCAATTGCATTTAAGTAATTAACAGTGCAAAAATTAATCATATAGTGAAAATACATCTTAATTCATATCAATATATGTTAATGCAAAAAACAGACATCTCACAAACTTTTTGATTTCTTTTAGATATGAAGACCAAGTTATCTTCACAAAAGCATTTATTATCTCAACTTTTGACTATTATTTAAATGTTACATAAACTGACAAAATTTAATAATAAACAAATTTTGTCTCTTATGGAACTGTAAAAAGATGAATTCATTTTTATTGAATATTCAAAAATGTAGAGTAAACTCAAAGGCAATATTTTCTGATAGATATCTACCAGATTGAGATTTATCAAAGAAGAATAAAGAATGATTAATATGTAAATTAAAAAATCATCTACACAGAATATTAAAGATATTTTTATAAGACAAAAATATTTATTTATTGGTTTGCAATATGGGATGAAGGGATTATTGTATGCAGAAAAAAGAATAATGATTAGAATGTCCCTGTGAACTTTCTTTTCTGACTTTGAACCAAAAAAGAGATGGGGATAAATTTTTTAATTAATATAAAATAGATATTATGCAGTTAATCTTAGCAACAAATTAAATTAGGTTCACAGTCAAAGAAATAGAAGGCTGTTTTCCAATGTAATGCATCTTGGCATTATCAAAGTAATACAAAACTGTAACTATCTTATGAAGAGATAATACTTCATGCCAAGTTGGTATTCTTAGATAGCAAATCAAATGAGTTGAGGTTTAAACATAAGATAGAATCCAGTGTTATAAAAAAATCTTGCAAAAAATATTATACTTTTATGATTAAAAAGAGGCTAAAGGTTTTATTGCATGGGAGTCCATAAGAGATTCAAGCACTAGAAATATAAGTGTCAGAATTGATTCAGGGACCTCCCAATCCAAAGTTGGATGCTCTACTGAGCTTTTTTTATAATTGAATATAAATAGTTAAGACAATAGAGCTATTATTTTTTTATATTAAAACTAAAATATATATTAAATGATGGTACATCATAAAACCTAACAACAAATGTAGTAACTGTGTAAGAATTATTTCAGGACATAAGGGAAAGTTTTATAGAATATAGCTATAATAGATTAAAACTTTTAATATTTCAGATTTATTCACTGATTTTGTAAATTTTAAATAGTTTTAAAGAGCAAAGTATATGCTGCATAATACATCTTTAACTTATAAATTTAAAAAATAAACTACAAGTTAACACAAAAGAATAAATGTCAAATGCAGGATATATAAGAGATAATTCAATAGATTAAATAGTACTCTAGACAGACATATAAAGCAATGCTTGTAATGGATGGTATATGTTACAAAAAGAAAATACATGACTTATTAAACTTCTGCAGAGAAATCTATGATAATTTATTTCATTAATATATGCAAATAGTACCTATATCAAAAAGGCTAGAAAAAATTTTCAGTTTAATAGATGTTATTTTACTTCAATTAAAACTATTATATATAATGGATTTGGAATCTATTTACTCACACTAATCTCTGAGTTTTTTCCTAATAAATTCACAAGTTGATTTTGCACTCTCTCTAAATTCAGTCAACATGCAGACTCATCTGGATGAATTTGGTTATGTAATCTCTGTAGATAATGGAGGAATGATTAACATAATTTATGATTGTCTCAAGCTAAAATTGATCATATAATATTAAATAACAAAAAATATCAAGATAATGCTTATTTTCATACATTACAAAAATAGAAATGGGCATGTATGTAATTGGTTATAAGTAAAAACAGAAAGGCAATGACCATTTGAAAAGAAGTGATAGTGTATATAAAAGGTGCATATTAAAATAGAAAAGTGATTGGAATATTATATTTGGAATTTATTACACTGTAAAAGTTCAACCTTTAATTATTATAATTGCTACCATATATTGTAAAAAAAAAACAGAAGCTTGCCTTTAGTTATGCTGCATATAACATTATTTATTATAGATAGCTTATCTTTAAGTATTTCTAAACTATTTATTTCTTGGAATATTTTTTTAGCTATTTTTAATTGAGAAAAAAAAGGCATATACTATTAATTGACTTCTGTTTATAGGTTTGACTATTTCCAAAATATAGTTGAATTGTTAAATTGTTAGAAAATTATCTTCCAAATACACTTAACTTTTATTAATAATATTAATTAAAATAGACCACAATTTTTTGTAGTATTTTCTTTCTGGTTTGCACTACATTGAGCTTCACAGTTGAATCAAAAGAGAAAGTGCTTCTACATTAATTCTTTCACATCAACTTGAAATTAATAACAACTCTAATAAAATCATAATTATCTAATAAACTAATTTTTCAGGGTTTTATAATACTAATATTTATGAAAAATAATAGATTTTTCAGGGTTTTATAATAACCTGCTATTCTTGAACTATTGTTTCTTCGAACAATAAAATCTCTTTAAAAATGCTTCCTATTTCAAAACTTTAACTCAAAATAATTCAATGTATGTGTCAAAATATTGCTAGCAAAATTAAATAAAATGGTTAAACAATAATTTTATCTCAATGTTAAATTAATAAATGCATGAATATAAAATGATATTGTAAAAGGGTTTTATATACTCCATCTTATCACATAATATTCTCATTACAGATAGAATTGCTACAACAATGATGAATTTGATCCAGCTGATATTTACAAGCAACTTTATATTTCAAATATGATTTTTAAGTGAATAAATGCAAATGAAATGATGTTTATTATTAACAAGAATAACAAGGAGCAATATTAAAATTAACAATTATTTTAATGCATAAAATCAAAATCAATCACAAACAAATAATAATAATAAAAATTATATAATGAATTTTAATAAAATACTACTGTCTATTTCCTAATTAATTCAAACACAGGATATGTAAAATGTTATATCATATGGTGCACATTTATAGGAAAATGTATTAATCTTTCTTAAAAATAATCCTCAATTTAATATTTCAGGATAATGACTATTATACTAATAAAAATTAAATAAATGTCTTATGAACTTTCTTAATTAGTTTATTTTACCAACCAATCAATTGTTTATAAACCTCATTTACAAGGATTGGTGAAAAAAATTATTCTACCAATATAAGCAAATATAAAATCACTGCTATGCAGATCTAAGTAATAATTTACTTCCTTTCTGGATTCAATTTTAGGTTTTACTATTAAAAAGATGTTCCTTCATCAATACAATGTACAGTTAAATCATTAGGCTGTCTATTATATACATGGTAACAGTAAAAAGTTAATATTAGCAAATGTTCCTTATAAAATTTTATGCCTACATAATGATAACTACATTTAATTTGAGCTTAAAACATTAAGAAATCATAAGATTCCAAATTTTGGAAAGAACCATTTAACACTAATTTTAATAAATATTAACATTTGTACAACCAGATCCTAAAGTATAACATATTTAATCGCATCCAATCTTAATACTAACTATAATATTAAAGAAGATAATATCTTTTATCTGTACACTGAAATATCTGAGACAAATTTATTTACATTTATGCAAAGTACTATAACATGACTAAAGGACAATTCATTTCAATTTTTATATAATTTATTTTAAAATAGCATAAAATATCAAATTTCACTTGATGTGAACATTAATGCAAGATAAATCCATTTTAAAATCACTGATAAATACGTAATCCATAATAATCTTTATTTATTTGGGAGGATTCATAATTTATAAGCAGCATCAAAATATATCTTTATAATCCATTATCCTTATACATATTTCTCACATTATGAATGGATAATCATTCATGCAAGTATTTCAAATATTCAAAAACACATTTGTAGTTTTGTCATAAGTAGCAGTTTAATTCCTTAAACATATTTTATTTTTATTAAAAAATATTTTAAATTCAGCACTTTTAATTCCAAGTTTAAATTAAGCCATTCATCTTTTGATCTTAAATTTTGTAAGTTAATAATGATAACCATGTCACTGTTAAAGCCAAATTTATTAACCAAGCAAGATAATTTTTTGTATCATTTTATAGATCAAAATCCATTTCATTACTAGCAAGTTGATATGAAGTATATTTGATTTTAAGAATATTATTCTTTAAAATTAAGTTTCCTTTTATATGTGAAGATGAGATTCAATTTATTTTCTTGATAATTTAAAAAAAAGTTTTTATGAAGAGACTAAACATTTTAAAATATCTTAGACAAAAAAATAATACATCTAGCATACTGTTTAAAAGTTCAAAATACAGTTCTTCTAAAATTCATCATATATTACTAATTACTCTTCCATTAAAGAAAAAAACCAGAAATTATTCATAAATAATAAAGCAATACCATTATCCAATTTATTATATTTTGCAGTTGATTTAAATAAATGAGATTTTTTGAAAGAAATATTTTACAAATTGAATCAATCGTGATTTTTGGTTACACTGTGTGGTCTGTTTTTACTCTGGAATGATAAAAAGAAGTCAGATGTCAAACAAAAGGTACTTTCCCAGATTTTTTTTTTTAGCCTACCATTAGGTAGTTGAAGAACAAAATGGCTATTTAAAATTTAGGATTGCTTGAAGTCCTGCAGCAAACAAAATTTTAGAGACTGTCTGATTTTCCCACAATTTCCTTTTTATACAAATGATAACATAATATTTAGGTTGTGTAATTTTTTCCATAATGGATTGGGGTTTCTTCTGTTACCAATCAAATATTGGAAGAGGTTGCTATAACTCCTGGCACTTAAAACAATAGAATTATGATTTTTGTAAAACAAAGATAAAAATGTTATATTTTTGGATTTTAAGTCATAATTTTTTTATAAAAAGTTTTATAATCATAAAATTTCAAATCTTCTCTCAGTTATTGAATCTAAACATTTTAAAATTAATTTTAATAAATAATTTATGTTTTTAACAAACTAAAATTTTTGTTAAACAAAATCTAAACTGATTAGTTTTCATTACCCTTAAACATGTAAGCATCACACACACACACATACACCCAACATATAAAATGTAAGAGCTGCTGATTTTACATGCAATTAAAATATAATGTTATACTTATAATCCTATTATTTATTTCTATTTCTGAATAATTATTTGTGTGTGTAGCATTGCTTGTTGTCTTAATATAATCAACAAATTTATTTCTTAATAAAATATAGAAACTCAAATGTATGCATATTCTCTTTATACAAAATTTAGAAGTTTATCATAAAAATCAGCTTATTAAAAATATATTATACTACTATAGACTTTATAAATATTGACATGAGAGACTATGGAAATATAATAATGATTATATTTCATACTTTTTAACTAAATGAAAGTAAAAAAATACATTTGCTTAAATATAAAAACTAAATTAATCAAAGTCAAATTGTTTTTATAATCTTCAAATTCAAAACACCAAATTCACAGTGTAATTGTAATGCCACTATAAATAAGAATGAGTTATATTATATGTTCTGTCTTGTCACTTAACATTGAGCTAACATAAGGAAGATTTATTTAAATTACCACTAAATTTCACATTCAAATTTTAATATCAAATAGAACATTATGAAACTATTTAAATAGAAACTGATTTGCATATTTAATGTTATTTCTCATTTGGCTTTTTAAGAAACTGATAATATCAGGCTAAAAAGCATACTTCCTGCAAGAAGTTAATTTAGTTTTCATTAACCATTATTTTATAGAAGACTATAAATTTCTATAGAGGAGCTAAGTAAAAAATTGTATGTTAATAGACTATATATATATATATATATATATATATATATATATATATATATATATATATATATATATATATATATATAAGACATATTTTGAGGGTTCATACGTGTTAAAAATTTTAAGTATTTATAAATAAAGGCAAGATTATTTTAAAATGAATTGGATTATAAGTTTTATCTTATCAATTAATATTAAACCTACAGAAAAGAGATTTAGCAAAATTAGCACTAAAACTCATGTTCAAACTTTAATATCAAAGTGAAAACATTACTAATCTATGTAAATAGTAACTGAGTTGCAATGTTTGATGTGGTCTTAACTGGTATTTCATACAGCTAAAGACATCATGTTTTTATTGATAGAAATATGTATCAATACGTGATTAATTGATTTTTCATTAAATATAGCTGTATAAAAAGTTGTACATTTTTATAAATTCTATAGAAGGCATAAAGAAAAAAAATAACATTAATAAAGGATATATTTATGTGCATTTAATTAATTAATATTTATGTATTTAAAACGTTTATTTGGTCCCAAAGTTTTTTAACAGTGACTTATACAAAAGAGGCTTTAGTTGAATTGCTACTAAATTCATGTTTAAATTTTTATATCAAGTTGAATATTGTTAATATATTTAAATGGGAACTAAATTTCTGTTTAATGTAATACCACTTAGTCTTCTAGGTAGTTAATTTCATAATCAAATATTAAAATCAAAGTGAGTGTTGCATATCTATGTTATAAAAATAGTTATTGTGTTTGATGTGATCTCATCTAATCTCCCTAACAGCTGATAACATCAGATTTAATTAACAGAAACACATGTTCTACAAAAGCTTATTTGATTTTTTATCAAATGTTACAATATCAAAGACTGAAATATTTTATAAATTTTTATAGTGGGTGTAAATAAAAAAATAACGTTAATAGATTACCAATATCTGACTTTTAATTAAAGAATAAAAAAGCCAGTAATAGTTCTGAATAAATTTCATTAATTAACAGAAAGTGATTTTACAAATAAAAACTTTTTTTTTTTGTTTTTGTTATAGTAGAATTTTCTATCATATTTTTAATTCTAATTTAGTTTAATTAGGGCTGACCAATTGCATTTTTTTATAATTGTTAATCATTTTAAGTTTCCTAATTATATAATTAATATTTTAAATACAAGTATATTTTATATACATGGACTTTAGATGTAATATATGGAATTTGAATACAGATTTTTAATCTTCTTTCAGCTATCCACTCTATTTCATACAACTCATATACATGACCACCTACATGTGAAAAATATAAATGATCACCAATATAAATATTTTGTGCTGAACCAGCACTCATCAGTTGATCAAGATCATCATCTCCTACCCACATATATAATTTGTGCTCAGTTTATATTAAGATAGAAAATCTTCACACTTTAATGGTCAAGCTTCAATCTTTTCCATTTTCCAGCTCTTTAGCCATCCATACCATTGAAAATTTGATGATGTTGTAACTGTCACTAGAAATGGCAAAAATTATAGCAACAAAAAAGTCATCAGATTGTTTACTTTTGTGTAATCCTAGAATATATATGTAGTCCACATTGAGGTTTGAACAAGTGTCACAACATATCTAAGTATAGAAGTACTAAAAAAAATAAAGTATTTCATTTAAATTTAAATAAAAAATAATGTGGTTTTAACAATATAAGTGATTCCGAAATTTCAACATTTACATATGTTTTATTATATTATTGCAACAAAATGGCAACATCCTGTTCGATTTAGCACAATGATAAAGAGTATATATGTAGTCTATTTCAAGCTTGAGCCTGGAAATTTGAGGCCTGTGCAATTGTCACAATAAGTTTAAATAAAAAAATATTCCACTCACATCTGTATAAAAAATATTTACATTCAGAATGTATTTCTAACAATGAAGTGATTTGTAAATATGAACATTTTCATTTATATATAAAGTTATAAATTATCTTAGCCACTTGCTGCCCCTGTCATGAAGCATCTTTATGTCTTGCACAACATGTACATGATGATCCTGTGTGCATATGTATTGAAGTTAAAGCTTTTACATATGAAAAATGCAGTATAATCCAGTTTAAGTCTTTGAATAATTTTTGCTCAATTAAATGTTTAAAAAGTAGAGATGTTTTGGTAAAATAATATTTTTTAACTGTGTGGATTGTATTATTGCTGTTATAATGAACACACAATAATCTCTCTCCCCAGTTGAGGGCAATTTGTACTTTTTAAAGATTTAATTGCGCAAAGATAATTTTGAAAATTAAAATTGATTATACACAATATATATGTATACTATAAGAGAAATACATTCCACATTTGATTTTAAGGATTTTACAAAAAGAATAATATCAAAGCAACTTCAAAAATTAATTTAAAATGCTAATGAATATAAAAGTGTACATGAGACAAAAAATACAACAAACTACTACATCGTAAATTAAAAAACAAAAAACAGAAACACAAATACTTTTTTAAAAAGGCTATTAATGAGTTTTAATGGACTAGAACTATCAGTAATGAATTTGATTTATAATAAAAGATGAAACTAAATCCTTCATTAAGAGATATGATGATTTATAATATCTCAGATTTCTCTCTGATGATTCAAACTTTTCAAAGAAGATAATAATCACAATCTTCAAAGGTAGTTTTGTTTGAAGTCCGTGAATAAAATCAAACAAAAATTAAGTAAAACATTTTTAATGAAAATTTATTTAATATTTTTTAATTAATTAAACCTTCAGGTAAATTAGAGAAAGGTTTTGTTTAGATATATTTTTGTTTATAATTATTTTTATCATCATTATAATATGAAACTTAAATTATTTATAAATACACAAGAATATACATATATAACAACTTTAAAATATATATAGTTAAAGAATTAGTACTTTTCCAATTTTTAACATAAATTTATCAGTGTGACCCTACTATGGCCTTGTCTTATATATTTACATTACAAGAGTGTATAGACAATTATGCCAGCCTTTCTATGCAGTGCCTCTTTAAATCTGTACTTCACTGAAAGCCTGACATAACAATTTTAATGTCTTAATAATTATAAATTCTACATAAGAAATATAATTTTAAATTTTATTAAAGCCTGTCTATTTTTATTATATATATATACTTATAAATTTTTATCTCATTATCACCTAAATTAAATATTTTCTGTAGCATAAGCTCTTTTTATTAGATTATACATAGAGGAAAAAGTAAATTATATAAGTAATATCTCATTAACTAATGGTTATAATAATGAAATCATAAATAAGATCCTTAATTCGGGCCTAAAATAACCATAATAAAAAGAAGAAAAAAATTACTGCATTCCTTACATAAAAAAACCTATAGATAATATTGGACATATTCTAATGATACAACATAAAACAACACATACTATTAATCAAAAATTTGGCAAAATTCTGTCAAGGGTCAAATCTCGTTGACGTTCACTGAATTTATAAAATTATTATGTGGAAATACATAATCATCATGTCAGTTCAGTACTACAAAACATGAAGATACTAATACTATAAAACAGCACTCATCATCATCTGAACTTACATTTCATGCTACGGATACTGGTCAAAATACAAATATTGCAAATGCATGTGATATTCTATATGAAAATAACAAAATCAGAGCTATTTAAAATGTTATATCAATAGCATTATTATACATATAATTTATATCTTTTATTTTGGGAAAAAAATTAAAGTCCATTAATTTGAATTACATTAATTTTATATTGGTTTTCACATTCACTATCTCCCCACTAATACTTTTATACTTTGAAAATTTTCTGTTATTGTTTTTATTGGCTGAACTTTTAATCTTATTATATGGCAATGCTTGCAATTCCTCTATAGTAACTAAATAACATTCATTGCCCAATTGATGACAAATGCAACTGAATTCAAATGTCAATATAATAGTACTATTAATTATACAAGGATGAATCTCTATATATATTATAAAAATATTATTCCAATGCTCTTGGGAGAAGTAAAGGTTCATGGCACAAACCATCATTAAATGTTGCCAGATGATAAGTATGAAAACTATATATATATATATATATATATATATTTTATATATATATATATATATATATATATATAATAAAATGTCCATTAATTAAAAACAAAATTGTAATTATAATTGAAATAATAAATTTGACAGTTTACAAACTATTACAAACAATCCTTAAATCCATGGAAGTATTTCCCATTAATTTTTTAAACCTGCCTCAACAGCCATTAAATACAAAAAAAAAAGCAGAAGCAAACATCATCAATTCAAATCCCACAAATCTTGTATTTTAATGTTAGCAGCTTGTCGATTTATTAAATGCATTTTATACCTGTTTATAAAAATTGCCTCTTTATTTTTTCTTTTGCTATGGTTTCTCTCTTCATGAAGAATTTTGACATTTTCAAAATCAAATTTAAATTTATATTTACATGTTTTTTCATGATCAAAGAAAACTGAAGGAGACATTAAATCACCATTGTTTTTGCTTTTTACATGCTTATATAACAATTCATGCTCCCTCAATCTCTTCTCAATACTTCATCTAGATTCACCTATATATGATAGCATACAATCACAAAATATTTGATATATGACATTACTTTTATGCTTGACAGGTGTGACATCCTTAGAATTATTGACTAATTTATTAATATTGTTTGGAACATAGAATGAAACACTAAACACATTCTTATATATATATATATATATATATATATATATATTTTTATAATATATATATATATATATATATATATATATATATCTCATTAAAAAATTTCACTTGTGGATTTGAAATAAATGGAATAGATATCCATTGTTTACTACTAATCTTCATTTCCTTTAAATCATTATAACTTTTTTTAAATTGACATAAAGTATTGTTTATTTGTTCCATTTTATAACCGACATCAAGCAATTTTTTGGCAAATATTTCAATATTTTTCAGTTTATCACTTTGGTAACGACATAATTTTTCATTCTGAAACAAAAAAGATCTAAAACTTGCCATCTTATGCATCATTGATACTTTTGATTTACAATTTATATATCTTCTTTTTTACATTGGAAGCAAAAAGTTGTGAATTAATGCAAGCATGTTTTAAAGATAACAAAGAAGTTTGAGGAAAAAACAATGAGTATTATATTAATACATAATAAGATATTTACTAAAACATTGAGGAAGTTTTACATTGTATCTGTAATAAAAAAACTATAATATACTGGATTGGAATGTATGGATAAACTGAAGGAAAAATGTTCATAATAAATTGGATTACAAAGACTTTAAGATAATTAAAATTAAATCAGTAAATAATGCTAGTGAAAATACTTATTTTAGAAAAGTTGGATGTAATACTCGAAAGCAAGCAGAAGTGTATCTTTCTAATAATTTAAATCACATAAAATACACCACAAGGTGGTTTGTTATATCAGTAAAACATTTATGTATGATGAACTTTATAGATGAATTTTACATTATAGATGAATGATATAAAAGTAGAAGGATATGTTGATACTGTATGAACTAAAAGTGAAAATAATTAGAGTAATATTTTATCTACATTTGTGATATGACTATAACTGTTTACTGTGAAGCTAAGTAAATTATTTATTGACAAAGTGACATTGAAAAGTACTATGAGATTAAAAAAATTAAATAACCAATGATGATAATTAATAATTAATAGATATCAATTTTGATGGAATGGGTTGAATAAACATATGAAATCAATCACTTATTGTTTAAAATGTACATCAATTATATCCAAGAATATCAATCTGCATTACAAGTGGAATATTGTATAAAATATTAGAATCAAATGATAATACTTGCATGGAATATCCATGGGATAACATGAATAGTGAAATATAATGTTGGATTTGTGAAAATTTAATATTGTAGTAAAAAGAAAAGAGTCTACAATAAAAATATATGTTTAATCAAGTTGAAAATAAGTTTTGTTATGATGCTGTTTCATATAATATTCTGGAGCAATTGATTAATAAAGATCTAAAATCAATTATTTTGTTGATAATTATTGCTATTTAGGCATTTATTGATTTAAAATTATTTTGGTCTAAACACATTGTTTACTTATGTTCTCAATTCTGTAAAATTATTTATTTATTTTATTATCTGATGAAATTCATACCTAGATCTACATTGATGACTATATATTTTGCTTATTATCAGAGTACATTATGTTATAATATTTCCATTTGGGTGACTCTACTGATTACTCACTATCTCAATTATATACTTTGCAAAATTATACATTGCATATTATTTTTGGTAGACCTAGATTGACCACTGTGCAATATATATATATATTAATTCTGGTGTGTTATCTGTTTCTAAACTATATAAGCTTAGAATGGTAATTGATATATATTGTTGTCATTTTTAATTGTGTCGTAAAGTCCTAAAGTAATAATTATAGGTACTTTCTTGGCTAACAAATTTCAATTGGCGGTTCAAGATTTTTCTTTAGAAAGCAATCGTAGGCAATTTAGTTACAATGGACTCAGGCTCTTTAATTCTTTTGTTACTGACTGCTCAATAGATGTTAATAATTTGTCTTTTTATATTTTTAATAAAATATTTTAAAGTATTGGTTATTGTCTCATGAACAATATATTAATTAATTAATATGTATAAATTTTATTTAATATGTATATATTTTATTTAATATGCATATGTATATCTTTTTGGTTGTATTTATTCTTATATCATTTGTTTTGGTTTATTTGTTTTAGTATTTGTAGTATAGTAATGTATTTTATTATTATTTTGTTGTTGTTGTTGTTTATTCTTCGGTTTTTAATTAATAATTTAAGAAAGATTCCTAGCACAAGTTTATTTTGTTTGGAGTATTTTTCTTTCATATATGTATTGTTTGATTAATAATAAAAAAATAAATAATAAATAAATTATTATTATCATCATCATCATTATTATTATTGTTGTTAGTGGTGGTGATAGTGGTGTTGCTGTTGTTGGTGTTGCTTCTGTTATTATTATTATTATTATTATTATTATTATTATTATTATTATTATTATTATTAGTATTAGTATTATTAGTATTATTATTATTATTATTATTATTATTATTATTATTATTATTATTATTATTATTATTATTATTATTATGTTTCAAAGCAAACCTTATTTGTACTTAAGAAAAGTGGCTACATCAGTAAAAAGAACAAGAAAAAAATGAGTATATCAAGAAACAAATGTTAAATTATTATTATAAGTACAGTTCTCCAATTAATTCAATTGTCCATTAATGGATTAGAGTGGAATGGCACTTGAATGATATGATTCCAGTGTTAGATTTAATCTCAATTGTTTCAAATGATACAATTCCACAAAATGATTATATCCTTATTCAATTAAGATAGCGTGGGTCTGGATGATGTTTGTTTATTGTAATGTATAATTCTCTAATAGATAAATTGAGAGAGCTAATAACAAAAATGAATATCGTACATATAACAAAGCAACATCTATCCAACAGAGAAAGCTTTGATATGAATATAAAAGAAGGAAGCCTCTTATTTAAAAACAATGAATTACTCACGGAAATGTTTTATCATTTATATTATTCAATGTTTTCTGTATGATTCTCAATAGACAATAATCAAATAATCAATACTGTTTTATGCAGACGATTAAAAAGTTTTCAACCAAATACATACATATGCAGATTTTGATAATATGTAGGCAGATATTAATAATTTTTTACAAACATGTTTGGGGGTGATTATTAGAGTCTATCATGCACAGTATATTCTTGGTGGTGAAATGTTCTTGGTAAAGGGGGTTGTGTATGTTGGTGGATGACAATTTCCACTGATTATTCATTCCATGAGTAATATTTTTTTTAAATTAAAATTTATTTTAATTTGTTGAGTTGTACTTAATACTTATGCGTATTTCATTCTTACTTAGAAAAAAGTGCATTTTGGTGATTTTTTCTGGATTATCACTCAGAAACTTATGAACTTTGAACTAGCTCTTGAAGGATTTCCCACAGGTCACATGATTTAGTATCTGACTTTATTTACATGTTATCATTAAGAAAATGTTTGTTTTCTGAGAAATTTCCATGATTAATTTTTTTGGCAAACAAAAATTATTTTCATTTGGTAAATTGCACACAATATCTATGTATATTCGATTCTTACTTGGGAAAAAGTGCATTTTGAGAATTTTTCTGGGTTCAAACATGGAGACTTATGAAACTTTGAAGTAGCTCTTCAAGAGTTTACTGTGAGTCACATGACTTGGCAGTCACCATTCTAATAAAATGTGTCATTGAGAAAATGTTGGTTTTCTGAGACATTTCTATGATTAATTATTTTTGTCAAAGAAAAGCCACTTTCACTTGTTGAATTATACTTAATGTCTATGTATATTTGATTCTTACTTGGAAAAAAGTGCATTTTGAAGATTTTTCTGGGTTCAAACATGGAGATCTATGAAACCTTAAAGTACTTTTTCTAGAATTTACTGTGGGACTACTACTACTACTACTACTACTACTACTACTACTACTACTACTACTACTACTACTACTGCTGCTGCTGGTACTGCTACTGCTACTACTACTACTACTACTACTAACTACTACTACTACTAACTACTGCTACTACTACTACTACTCCTACTCCTCCTACTCCTACTCCTACTTCTACTACTCCTACTCCTACTACTACTACTACTAACTACTACTACTACTACTACTACTATTATTATTATTATTATTATTATTATTATTATTATTATTTCTTCATTTGCTAACATATACATTTTAATTTTAGTGCAACCAATGTGAGTAGTAAAATTATAATTTGAGTTGTAGAATTATTAAAATATATTGCATGTTCTTTTACTATTAGAAGTGTTAATTGTTTTACTTGATAATAAAAGCATTTTTTGATTTATTTATAATAAATAAAGTTGTTCAATGTATTTTGTGAATATCAGTGCAACCATTATGACAGGAGAATCAATATAATTAGATATGTTAAAAAGCCTTGCATTTCTTCCTGATCTAATCAGGATTAAAAAATATATGCTCCTAGTAATAGAAGCTGATATAAGTGATTAGGGATAGAATGTCTTCAAGGTAAAAATTATATTTATAGATAAAATATTTTATAGATATGAGTATAACAAAGAACTACATCACATCAAGCATTTAAGGTATTTATCCAAAGTGTTGCTTAGTGGGAGTTAGTATATCCACCAATCCACCTCATTTTATGGGCTCATCACTATAAAAAACATTGATGTGTTTAAGTTTGGGAAATGTAGTAATATACTAGTTAGCTATTGGGACTTATATTTAATGTATATGTAATGAAGGATCGTTTAAATAATCAAATGATAGAACATTAAAAATGTTTGCTTAATTTAGTTTTCTTATATATATATATATATGTGTGTGTGTGTGTGTGTGTTATACTAATATTTTATTTGCTAATTAATTAATTAAATTAAAAATAGAAAACAGAAATTTAATTAATTTAGATTTAATTTTTAAAAATATTGAATTTTCAAATTTAACTTTAAACAGTACTAAACTAATTAGTGTTTTTGTAAAAATGTGTTGGTATAATTATCAAACATAAATAAAATAACTGAAACAAAATATGTTATTTTGCTTATTCAAGCAACATTATGGAAAGGTCTATAAAAAGACAAATATAATTAGACATTTTTTGCTGAGTGAATAGCACAGATATAATTAAAACTTTTTATATTTTAGCATTGGATAGTACATTTAACCTGAAGTTTGATATCGAAAAAAATTGTAACAGCAGATCATAGAAGCAAATATTTTTATAGAAGGTCATACAAATATACATTATTAATAAATCTCCAAGTATTTGATAAACCACTATATCTCATTGATAACCACTGCGAATACACATTCAAACATGTCTGACTAGAAAAACTATTCGCCTTTATTTTCAAATTTATATATCAATGCATTAAAAGAAAATTTATTAGTTAATTTTGTCTAACAGTTTTCTAAAGAGAAATTTGCCACGAACAAGGATCTAATTTTTATACAATTAAACTTTCTGAAAACTATAGGAGAGCGCATTACCTAATTTTATATTCAAATCATTAATTTTAGAACTTACCATTTAACTGATTACTTATTTATTTCTATTTTATATGTTAAATTAGAAGTTGTTTTAAATGAATTAATTTCTAATAATATTTATAATACAAAAATTAGAAAACGCCTGGGCCTGTTTTGTAATCATGATACCATCAAATCTTAAAATATTGCTTTATTTTTTTATATATCATTTTGTAACAAACAACTTTTAAAATATTATCGGTGACAAGCGTTGGTGGTCGAGAGATCAGCACAACTGCCTTACAAACAGTGGTCTCGGGTTAGCGGGTTCGCTTCCCGGCTGATACTATGACACATGGAGAAAAAAAATATTATCGGTCAAAAATTGTCTAGGTAATATTTTTAAACTAACCTAATATTTTTATTATTTAATAACTTTTTAAGAAGAAAATTCATTATTTAAGTATTGGTTTTCTTTATTATTGCCATAATTAAATTTTACATTAATGTTGAAAACAATCTCATTACTTATTATCTGCATACTCATTTTTAATAACTTAATAATCACTGCAGTCATATGTTTGCCATCATTTGCAATGTGGTTGTGATTTTTTGCTTGATAGTGAGTACATTAGCTCAGCTCAAAGTTAAGATATATCTTTAAAAAACAAGCAAAAATTAAGCCAATAGTTATAAAAGTAATATTATTGCTCATAAATTGTTACTTCCTTCTAAGTTAAAATGCAGTCAAAGGATCATTGTCAGTAACTTAGCATAAAATATAACAAAAGAAATTGACATTAAGAATCATTTAGATAAAACTAAAATATTAAAACTTAGTATTTAAACACTATTCTGAATATATACTATTACATTACATTATAACAATATGCTAGAAGATTTAGCCCATACCTTTAATCATCATTTTACATAATAGATATAGTTATTATAGTTTTATTTAATCATCAAAGCACCAAAACTTTATATAATTGAAATAGCAACAATAAATTTAAAGGCTAAAAATATTCCAAACACATTAAAGTTATGAATAGCCACCAAATTTCTGAATAGCTAATTAATCTGGTATTCAAAGGGCAGCTAGTGACCACAGTTGTAAAACAACTTTATATATTAAACGACTCTCATTAGCATATATTAATTTATATAAATTAATGTTGATATTTATTCAATTATGGAAAATTAATGTGAATTAAAATTGGATTTTATAATAATTTATTGGACATGGTTTCATTTCATTAATAATCAGTTTCATTTTTTTTTCTTCATTTTTATTTTATTTTCAAACAAATATAAAAACTTATGGCTTACATCCATATAAGCGCACACAAACAACATAATTCAATATTCAATATAATGGTTGACTGTTTTGTAATAATTCAATATATATATATTGTAACGATATATAAATATGTCGTTACATTAATTTAAAATAAAAACTTAAAAGTTCACAAATAAAAGTAAAAAATAAACTAAACGCTAAAATTAAATTGTTTGTTAAACGTATATATTCGCACAGATGCTAAACTTTAAAAATATTTTTTTTTAATAAATAAAAAAAGGTATTTGAATGTATTTTTTTTTATAAAAAAAAGATTTAAATATAAAAATAGTTTAAAAAAGAAATAACGTAAGTAAAAATAAAAACAGGTATTAATTAATTCCTGTAATCTGTAAATGGAAATGATTGTTTATTAATTATCCAAAAGCTGTCTAATTAAAAAGTCAGAGAGTAAATTAGATAAGAGAATAAAGAGATTTTAGCTTGACCAATGGAAGCACCAAGCGTCAGCCCGGACCCGAACGAAAATTTGGATTAGTGACATCTTTGTTCATTCAATCTGGAGATTTACTATAAAAAGAGAAATATTGAGTTCCAGCGGGGTGTGTTTGAGAGTTGTGATAGGATGCACATACCACACTCTCTAGTTAAAAAAATTATAAAATGAAAAGACTGTGATACAAGAATGGAACCAGCTAATGCTACCTCCAGAACATTATCTTCCAATGGAGACATCGCGGGAATTAAAAAACAGGAACCTGGACTCTTCTACCGTAAGCTATATTGACATGAACTCTAAATTTAAAAATAACTAAGAACTTTCGTTCAAGCTTATGAACTTCCATCTGACTTTTTTAAGTTTAAAATCAAATTAATAATGTTTAATTTTATATGTTTTCCGATTGATAAAAATCATTTCCATTTTTTTTTTCTTATTGTATAAAGTGTTTATTGTTTAAATTTTAAATGATGAAATTTAGGTTGGGTATAGACGTTGCATAGATTCTTTAGCAGTTGATTATGTTGTGGTTTTCACATTCGATTAGAATATATGGGTCAACGATATCACTGCAGCATCTTACGATGAATGCTAATGGGATTTGTTTATTCCCAATGCAAGTGACGTTTATTGATGACTTTGTATTTTGATCGGTTGTGTTTAATTTGGAATGTTTTTGACCGTGGAATCTGTGCAGCTGATCTATACTCAACATTTTTAAAACAAATTTTATAAAATTCATTTGTGCGAATGTATCTAAATGTTAAATTTAAGTCAGGCGTGAATGGCTATATAGTTTGTAAAGTTATATTAAGGGAGGGTAATCTTAGGTTATTCGTTTCATAGTTGAATTGGCTCAATGGATTGGATATATTTGTGTAATTAGTAGATGTAGTATGAGATCCACTTCGGGCAGGATTGCATATATACGCCACACACCTTCTGTTTGCCTATGGATGGGTTTGTAAGTCGGCAGAAGACCGCAGTCCATTCCTATGGAGTTTTTTGTTTATTGTTCTACTTGCCAACAGATGTAACATTCCTGTTGGTGGAGAGTCAATGTCTTCTCTAATTCTACTTACTGTTCAGATGTACATTCCTGACAGTATAGTATTTTGTGTTGTCGTATCATGCTACATTGAATACATGAATGTATCAGATGGATTGGCGCCAGTTTGGTTGCGAAATTTGTTGCCTAAGGTTAAATCAGGGAAGAATATTTTCTTTTCAAATGCAGATCTATGTAGTCTATTCATACTTGACTATCTAAATAAAATATTAAACTCATTGAAACTTAGTTAAATGTAAAATTAAAAGTTAATATAAAAATCTAAAATGTTAAACTTATTCCTCAAAATTTAAATGTTATTTTATATGTGCGTAAATAAATATTTTTATGTGTTAATTTCTGGCAGTGGCTTTTATTTATTGATATTTAAGATATAAATTAAGATATAGATTTTTATCTCTGCGTCTCCACTGAGCTAGTGACTTGGGCTAATGATTGGAATATTTAAATAAAGTGGAATCTTAACAGCGCGTATCTGCCTACTCTATAAATTTTTCTAGGCTCAAATGCCTAGATGGCGCCCTGGTAGTTGCAGATATTGTTTTTGTGGTTAGATTCGATCTCCACTTCCATTTCGATCATTATAATATATTCTAAGTATTAATACAAAGGAGAAAAATATTTCATTGTAAAATATGATATTATAAACTTAAGTATTTTTATTACTATAATATTGCATTAATTCAATGATTCAATACTTTATCAGTTCTGAGAGATCATTTTGCTTCATGTTAATCTGACTTGCGAATTTTGGAAAAGCTTTGTCAACTGCCACTTCTCTATACATTTGATGTGCAATTTTAAAATTTATATTGCAATTGTCTATAATTGGCCTAAATTTATAAATTTTATCAAAATCTTTACTTTTAGCATGGTCATTTATTTTAAAATCTAGTTCACATCATAATTTCAACAAAAAAGTTTGACTTTTTTATTTTTCAGAACTCCAGATAATCTATGCACAGAAAAACTAAAAGAAATGAAAACCACCATGCCAAAATATGCTGACAATTTATAATATGCTAAATTTAAATTCATTACCAAACTACATGCTAATATAAAAACTAAATTGTATATATTTTTCTGTCAAACAATAATTAAACAAAATTTTAAATTGAATACATACTGGTGGTAGAAAACTTAAGCCAAGGAAATGATAATATTACACATTGCCACACATAATCTAGTAGCATTTTACAGGAACTCATTTAGATCTGATCAGAAAAAGGATCCTGAAGTAGTGACAGTCATAGTACTTGTGAAAACAAAACACTAATTGTTTTTAAGAAACTGCAACTACTGCTTTCTCTGAGAATTTACTATCAGAAAATTAGAGCTGTTATAAAAATTGTAACATATGATCCCTTTGTCACTTCTATGGAAATCCACTGCCATCACTCTGAAACCATTGAATATCAAATTATTCTCCATTATTAACCCTTACAAATTCTGACATTTTTTCTTGTTAAACATGGTGGCAGTTTTTAAAAATGCCCAGCGTTTCATTTCTGGATAATAACAATTATTTTATATTAGAGTGCAATAAATTGAACTTGATTTATTTTTTTAATTTTCTAAACAAATAATATTCTAAAAAATTATATTTTACATTTGTAAATTAAATATTTAAAAACTGACATGTAAATATGAATGAAGAACAATTACACTACACAATGGTCATACCGTACTGGTCAAAACATGTTGATCCATCTAACATGAGCTTGAACTCAATGAAACATACTTTAAATCCAGTCAAGCCTGAGATTTAGGTAATGGACCAACCTGGATTAAAATTCACTCCCTAAGTCCCAGATCAAACACCTAATGAATAACAAAATGATTGCACATGAGAATTCATTCTAAAGTCCAGCTCACTAGCAAAGCATAAAAGACAATGAGACATATATTAGATACATTATAACTGGACTAACATAAATATACACATGATTGTACATGTGGAAGTGGAGAAAAAGTAATTTAAACAACAAAAATGATTTGGATAATAAAATGTTTAATAATATAGTAGGATGATTATATACCTATTAAGATGTGCATAACAGAGATCTCTAGCTAGTGGTAAGTAGTTACATATTGTCAATCATGCTATTTTTACTCACATACTGTTGTATTTGGTTAAATAACATATTATATATCAATACGCATCTTTGGTGGGTAAGATTAAGATGCCAATCAATTATTAAAAAGATTACATAAGATTGCTATTATATTGCAATTAATGTTTTGATTTATGGTTCTGAAACATGGTGACTAACATATTATTTCAGATAGTATTTTAGGATTTATTACATATATAACACTATTTTCACACCATTAAGGTCATGAAAATAAATATAATGCATTTATAAAATTACATTTGATTCTCTTACTTAACATTTGAAAGGAAAAATGATTTGTTTTCACAAGGCATATACTTTTAAACAAAGAAATAAATTATGATAGAGGGAATGTATAATAAAACTAAAATAACCTTATTAATTAATATAGCTAGTAGTATTTGGAATATATATATATTGTAAATATCAATATATATATATATATATATATATATATATATTTGAGCAGCACAATTTTAATATAACACTAAAACTAGGTCATGAAGCAAAAGAACTGATAAACAAAGAAGTGGTGATACAGACATAGTGGCATAGAAATAACAGGAAAAGATTGTGTTTTTGGACAAAAGATGAAATCTAAGACACTTTTTTTAGGACAGTGCTTAGAGTAGTGTGATTAGGTATGGTATGGCCCAGGCTAACTGAAGTCACCAGCATGCAGATGCCTTTTTATATGAAAGAAGTTTTGGAAAGCTCAACTATCTGCAGGACAAAACATAAGGAGAATCTATGGGTTTGATTTTATCACAACCCCCAGATTAGAAGCATGCAATATACATATTCATTATTATAAGCTGTATATTAGTAATACAGTACAGATAAATGTCATTAATGACACTGAATAAGATTTACTACTTTAATAATAAATGTCTCCTGTTTGAATGTCATAATTTAGACAAATAATATACTATGCCACTTTAGTATATACATATACAAAATTTTATTTAGTAAAAGAAACATTAAAATTTACTCCCTCCCCCCCCTTCCCTTTTCTGCTATTTAAAAGTAATTCAATCCCACCTTCATGGATTTTATAATAACTAGAATGTTTAAATATTTGATATATTAAGAGTGTAAAAATAAATAAAAAATAGCAGTTGTATAGAAAACAACTAATAGGTACCCTTTTCAGAATTTAAATAAATAACATTTTAAAAGATTCCAAAGTGTTAATTAGCTTGAGTGATGGATCCACCCCATGTAGAATTACTTCATTCTATTTTGAGTTGAATAAATAACAATTTTATACTAAAAACCCAAAATAAAATTTTGACTTGTAAAAACAATCTGGCAAGCATACTAATTAATAATATATTATATCAGGTTGCATGACATTGGCATATTAATCATAACAAAAACAAATATATGAAATCAAGTAATAAATACATATAAATAAATGACTGCACCAAAATTAAAGACAGTTAGAGCATATGAGAGAGGATTAGATTCATCAAAATTATTTGAGAGCAATTTATCTACTAGAAAGATACAAATTTAAATCAGTCATGAAAGAAATTTTGATAAGATTAGTTAGGCTATATTTACTTCCAGGCAGCATGAAGATAATTACTTTGCACAATTTCTTAGAGTCCATTTTAAAAAGTCAGCTTGTACATGGCAGTTCAGGGATCCATGCTAGTTTTTAGGTAACAACAAGCTTCTATTCAGCATTCCAAAGTTCTCTGGTCAGGGATTTCTTTTATTCTAGGTCAGCAGGATGGTACAGCAGCAGAAGATGACCCCACAAGGATTGGGAAGGGTAATTGGCTTCTATTTAATCAACATTTTAAATTTCACAGCAACATGGAGCATTAAAACAATACAGTTCTCTCAATAGTAGCTATCTTCTTGATGTTTAAGATCAGCCCATTTTATATCCCACTCAAATATTTATGGAATGCTTTTAAATACTTATTTTTAGCTCAAATTCTAATCTTCAATCTAACAAAATATAACATTTTTATATCTATTATTCCTAAAGATGCAATTGTTAGATAATGTTCAAATTGGAAATAGATTGACAAAAATGTTTATAACAAAAGTAAAATCTATTAATCTTATTCCCTACTTTATTTTCAGTAAAAATTTTAATTAAAAAATTCCTTCCCAAGATTAAAACAATATTAAATTTCCACCCCTTTAATTATTTTTGACAATTAATGGTTGCATCTTCCATCTTGGATTTTACAAAAATCTACAGTTTAATTAAAAAATAATTTAAAAAGCAAAAGTTTTATAAACAACATATAATAACATATTTATAAAATTAATATTTTGTTAGTATGTTTGCTTCTGTAATATATATATATATATATATATATATATATATATATATATATATATATATATATATATATATATATATATATATATATATATATATATATATATATATATGAAGCAGTCAATCTTAGCTTAAGATTGAGCTTCATGTTTTCATCTACTAAATTTTATTCAAACCCTACTTCCCATCCCACTCCTTTTGTCAGTATGTATATTTTATGTATACATTTAGATGCACACCTAAATTATAAAATTTTAAGTTTTAAATTAACATTTTTATTATTAATTTTATGATTATTAATCCTTTTTATTAAAATACATAGGTGCAGCTCAAATATATATATAGGAGCAAAATTACTAACAAAGGATTGATGTTTTAAATATTTTATTATTTGTCATTTTTTAAAACTTTTTGTTTTTAAATTGCTTGTTTTTTTTCTTTTAAACTGTATATTTTGTAAAATCCAATATGGAAGATGCTGCAGTAATTGTCTAAAAATAATTAAAGGGATTGGAAGCACTATTGTTTTAATCTGGGGAAGGTATTTTTAATTAAAGTTTTTACTTAAAAGTGGATTAAGATTAGAGATACTCTTGTTATAAACATGTCAAATCTATTTCTAATCTGGAAATAGATTTGAATTTATTTTTGGACATTATCTTACTGTTGCATCTTCAAAAACAATCGATAAAGAAAGAGTATAAAATGACTGTATTTTGAATGACAAATGAAATTAGCTACTATTGAGAGAAGTGATTGCTACTAGACACTATGCTGTTTTGAAATCTAAGAATGATGTAGTAAAAAGCTTTTCCCGACCCTTGTGCATCATCTTCCACTGCTGTTATATCATGCACTCATAGTAATGAAGTAAGAGCCTGACTGGAAAATTTTAGAATGCTAATAGAAGCTTGTTGCCACCGAAGAACTTTCATTTCAATTGCATGCACATGCACTACTAAATCAGAGTCTTAAAATTGCCAGATAACTTTTCAAGCCATCACCTCAAACTAAATCTAGCCTAACTCATCTATCAATATGTCTTCTAATGTATTTAACTTTGTTTTTGTTTTAATATGTAATTTGCTCTTAAGTAATTTATTTTATTTAATTTTCTCTCGTATGCTCTAACTTTCTTTAATTTTGGTGCGGTCATTTATTTATAGTTATTTATCACTTAATTTTTTATTATGTCTATTTTAGTTATTATTAATCTGCCAATTTCAAACAATCTGAGGAGTTGAATTTCTAAATTTTTTTCTTTCTTTTAAGTAAACCTTCATGAATCAAGGTTATTAATGTCCCTTTTAAAATATAATGCGTTATTAATTAATACACTTGCCAGATTGTTTTACATCAACATTTTGTTTATGCTTTAATGTAAAAAATATATATTTGTTTAACTCTGGATTTTCTACCTGGGGAGAATCCAGAACTTTGGCTAATTAACGCTTTGAAATTTTAAAATATTATTTATTCATTTCTGAAAAGGTGACTGATTATTTGTTTTGTATATAACTGTTAGTTATTTTTTTTCTATACTCTTTAAATAGTCTATGCTTAAAATATTAAATACAGTATTTATATATTCCAGTTATTGTAAAATCAATGAAGGTGGGATTGATTTATTTAAAAATAGCAGAAAAGGGATGGGGGTAAATCTTAATGTTTTTTTTACTAAAGAAAATCTTCATGTATATTTTATTAAAGGAAATCTCTCTCCATATATATATATAACTGCATAGCGTATTAATTGTCTAAGTTATAGTATTCAAATAAGGGTCATCTATTTTAAAGCAGCAAATTATATTTCATGTCATTAGTGATATTTATCTGTACTGCGTTACTGACATTCGGCCTTATCTTCATGTTTATGTATATGTGCTTCTAATCTGGGGGTTACGGTAAGATTGAACCCATAGATTTCTCATTATATCCACTATTCCGTATAAAATGCCTCTGGCAGTGATCCTGTAAGTTTGGCACATGCTATGCATGTCACTTCTTCATATAAAAGGGCTTCTGGTGGTGATCCCGAAGTCTGTCACACGCTATGCCCATTCACTCTCTTCGTATCAAAGGCCTGCACATCAGCAATGACCATGGCATGCCTATCCACTTCATTTTCGTCCAGAAGCATGACTTCTCCTGTTATTTTAGGCTATTATGTCAGCACCACAAACTTCTTCATATTATTATTTCTTTTGCTTCATGACCCAGTTTTAATGCTCTAATATTAAAATTGCACTCTGTTTAAAAATATATATAAATGCAAACTACTTCTAGTTTTATTGATTAAATTTATTTCAATCTTATACAATCCCACCATTGTAACATTTCTGTATTTAAGAGTACATATATGCCTTGGGAAAAATAAAGCGTTTGTCTCACTATTGTTAAAATAATTTTTCATTAAATATTTTGTCATAGATTCAAATATAATCAAATGTTTTCAAATGTATTTTATTTATTTTCACAACCATAATAGTGTGAAAATAATTTATCTTATATCTGTAATGAATCCCAGAATGCTCCCTTGAAATAATGCTAGTCACCATGTTTCAGAACCGTAATCCAAAGCGTTAATAACCATTTTATGCGAATTCTTTGTAATAGTTGATTGGCATCTTAATATGTAACCCACCAAAAATGTGTGCTTATTTATATTTTTTTTAGCTAATAATGAGCATATGAGAAATAATAGCATGAATGACACTGTAATCCTCTATCACTTGGTAGACTGCTTGCTCATTCATGCACACACTAATGTATATAATTAATTTATAAATGTATAATAATTTGTCAGTATATTAAAATATATTTTATTATCTAACTTATTTGAGTAGTTCGAATTCCTTTCCCTCCACTTCCACATATATAGCCATACTTATATATATTTTTAAATTAAGTCATAGTTAATAGATGTCTCATTGTTTTGCTCAGCTTTGCTAGTCGGCCAGATTAAAATTAATTCTTGTGTGCCACCACTATTATGTTATTCATTAGGTGTTTGATCTGGGGCGTAGAGAGTGGGTTCGAATCCAGGCTGGTCCTTGACCTAAATCTCAGGCTGGACTGGGTTTGAAGTACATTTTGTGAGTTCCAGCTCATGTTAGATGGATAAACATGTTTTGACCGGTACATATATATATATATATATGAGCCACACCTATGTATTTTAATAAAAAGAAATAATAATAATAATAATAATAAATGTTAGTGAAAAGTTAAAATTTATAATTTTGAGGCACGCTTCTCAGACATATATTTATGAAATATATTCATGAATAGAGGAGTGGGATGGGATACAAGGTTTGAATATTGGTTAATAGTTAGTGAGTGGATAGAATCATGAAGCTCAATCTTGGGCTAAGATTGATCACTTCAATACATTGATGTAAAAGTAAACTCTCTCAGAAAATATACAAATTTGTTTTTAGTTTAACTTTTTTTTGTAAATGCAGACAAATATGTATTTATGATAAATCTATCAAATTCACCTTTAAAATCTGGTATTTAAATTATAATTATTACAACATTTGAAAAGATTTTAACAGCATGTCAATTCTGACAAATGATGATACACACACCATGATTTATCTTATTTATTTATAGTCAAGTTTATTAACTTCCATTTCTAAAAATATAAGATAAATAAATAAATTGAAAATGTGCATATGTATTTTTTTGTTTTAAATGATTATCAATTAATTTGTGTGTAAAAACACAAATATTTTATAAACAAACAAAATATCAATTTTTTTTGTTCCAAAAAGTTTGTGTGAAAACTGTGTTTTTATTTCTGTCATAAATAATAGAATAAAGACTTAGATCTTGTCCAACTGCCCTTTGGATTTTTTAAAATTAAAAATATAAGTACTGTTTGCTGCACTGTACTGTGCCATTAGGCAATGCTGCAGTACCCATCAAGAATCATACAAGTGATAAATTTCTATTGAAAAAATTGAAGAAATCACTGTAAAATACAAATTACAAAAACATAAATCAGTGAAATACATAAAACATACCCCCCCCACATGAAAAAGTCACTTGAAAAGTAAGTAAAATACAAATTACAAAAATAGAAATTGGTAAAATACATAAAACATAAGTTTTAGCGTGATTGTATCATATTAAGAGTTGCAAAATGAAATATGACTTGCAAAAAAAATATCCACAAAAGATAGACATTGTGGGCATTTTTTGGAGCAAAATTATTTAAAAAAGCCTGTTCAAATAGATTGCAGAACAGTTAAGCAAACAGATTGCAAACCGTTAACTAATAACAGCAGATATAAAAAAAATGTAACAACGATGGCATAATTTAATAGCAGGCTTTAGCAAACAATTATTTAAAAAAAGTTGCAAAATGAAATGTGACATAATAGACATCTCATATTAAAAGTATAATCACTTGGCAAAATGAAATGAGACATAATAGACCTTTCACATGAAAAATATAATTGCTCAGACTGACAAATTTAATCAAAATGTAACTGAACTAGTCTTCTGAAATACCTGCCTAGATTTATTATAACATATTAATTATTTTGGGGTACTAAAATACAATTTTTGGGGATTATTTTATTTTTTGATAGAGTTAATATGGATTTTTTATGTAGATGAATACAATATTAAACATGCACAAACTTTCAGGCAACATTTCAAAAACCAGTGCTGAAATTTAAGTAGCATCTTTTCTTATTCAAAATATATCAAAATTTGGGATCTCCCAAAGACAAAACATGAGGCAGTGAAGTTCTTCCAAAGTAAGTTTTCTGTTCTCTCAAAAAGTGTGCATCAATGGCCATCAGTTAATGCTTTATATGAGCCCAAGGACACAAGAGAAATGCAACACTGATGCATGTCAAAGTCATATAGCACTTTGAAAAAGAACCTGGTTTAAGCACTGCAGATTATCATTTGTAACCACCATCTGAATCATTTATTATTGGAGTAAAAACCAATTGATCATACAATCGGGAATAAATGATTTGAATTTGAACAGAAGCACTGTCATTGCATGGATGCACTCTTTGAGAGAAGCCCATAAAAAAAGTCTGCAATCTTATGCCCATTTTGTAAAATTGAAGGCCCAGAAAAAACTGGAGAGGTTGATGAAACTCTATTTACTAAATGCGAAAACTAACAGAAGAATTCTTCCACAAGAGTGGTTATTTGGGGGTTTATGTAGAGAATCAAATGTGTTTCATGGTCACTATTCCAGGTTAAACATACATCTATTCTTCTAGATGCCATTAAACAACATATTGTACCAGAATCCTCCATATATTCTGACTAATAGAAGTCCTACAAAAGTGATGAATTTAATGCCGCAGGTTACCAACATTTCAAAGTAAATCATACATATAATTTTGTTGATCCTTCTACTGAAGTGCATACACAAAGTATACAAAGACTTTGGAAGCTAGTGAAATGGCATAATAAAAGAGAGGGGAACTACTCAACATCATCTGGAGTCATACTTAGCTGATAACTGCACCATGATAAAGATGTATTCGATGCTATGATACTATTCATTAGTATACCATTGTTGTAAGTTTTAAAATTTCTAAATTTCTGTAATCAGTCCACAACTTGTGTTAAAGTATTTTTTTTAATATGCTGTTATTAGTTAAATGTGCTGCAATCCATTTGAACAAACTTCTCTAAATAATTTTGCTCCATAAGCATCAAAATTTGAATGTTTTTTGCCTACTTTAAAATTGCATTGGGATGTTATATTTTGTGGAATTACCTTTTTTAAATAATTATTTGCTAAATCTTGTTATTAAATTATGCCATCATTGTTGTATTTTTTTAATCTGCTGCAATCTGTTTGAACAAGCTTCTGTAAATAATTTTGCTCCAAAAGCCTCAAAATTGAATGCTTCTCTAAATAATTTTGCTCCAAAAGCCTCAAATTTTGAATGTTTTTCTTGCCTATTTTTAAATTTCCTTACCTTCTTTCTTTAAATAATTGTTTGCTAAGCCTGCTATTAAATGAGGCCATTGTTGTTTGTATTTTTTAATCTACTGTTATTAGTTAAGTGTGCTGCAATCTGTTTGAACAAGCTTCTATAAATAATTTTGCTCCAATTGCCTCAAAATTTGAATGTTCTTTTTACCTATTTTCAAATTGTTTACAATGAATTCATCTGCCTAAAAGAAGACCATATTAACACCATCAAAAAATAAAAATAATTCCAAAAAAATGTATTTCTTACACTCCAAAATAACTAATACATCATAATAAAACTAAGCAGGTTTTTCAAAAGATTAGTTTAGTTACAGTTAGAAAATGCAAATGGTCTATTATATCACATTTCATTTTGTCAAGTGATTATATTTTTTAATGTAAGAGGTCTATAAAATCACATAAATTTTTGCAACTTTCTTTAAATAATTGTTTTCTAAATCCTGCTATTAAGTTATGCCATCGTTGTTGTATTTTTTAATCTGTTGTTACTAGATAACTGTTCTGCAATCTGTTTGAACAAGCTTCTCTAAATAATTTTGCTTCAACAAATTGCCCACGAGGTCTATGGATTGTAAGTATTTTTAAAGTCACATTTCATTTTTCAACTTTTAATATGATGCAATCATATTAAAAGTTGTGTTTTATGTATTTCCCAATTTCTGTTTTTGTAATTTGTATTTTACTTACTTTTTAAGAGACTTGTTCATGCAGAAGTGGGAGGGGTTGTTTTATTTATTTAATCAATTACTGTTTTTGTAATTTGTATTTTACTTATTTTTGGTTGATTTCTTCACATGGGGAGGAGAGAATTATCTTTTATGTATTTCATTGATTTTTGTTTTTGTAATTTGTATTTTTTACTCTTTGAATCCTAAGCAGCCATCTTGAATTTAAAAAAACAAATTACAACAAGTATAATTTAAAACATATATTATGTTTGAATACAGTAAATTTAACAGTATCTACATTTTTAGAACCAGCAAATATGAAAGAATGTAATAAAGCTGATAAAATAATTATTACTTCAAAAAAGTGATTTTTAATGCTTTTAGACATCTTTACTTTTACATTTGTTCACAAATTCTAAATTTGGAAAGCTAAATGTTAAAATGATAATTTTATAGACAGCTTCATCACATGCATCTCAAAAGGCTGAAAAAATGATATATAATATATCTTACCTGAGGTAATTTTTGTATGCAAAAATTGCAAAAACAGTGTGATTAGCAACTTCCATTTTTACTAGCTGACCCAGATGTTCGTCTTTTATAACAGAGTATATGCTAGAAATATTTGGTTGTTCTTCCATGCAGGTATCTGTTAGAAATATATTTGGTTTTTGTGGGGAAAAGATAACAGAAATAATTTACAAGATGTTGCAGACTTTAGTAAATCATAATGTAATGTATAGTATATTATAATATAATAAAGTCATATGTAACCTAAAATGTTTATTATTTTCAAATTAATAAAATGTACTTAAAAAATAAATACCAAACAAAAATTTCTCCAAGATAAAATGAACAAAAAAAATCAATAAACATAAAAAAAATTATTATGATCACTGAGTATATATATGTGTGGGGGAAATCTTATATGAGAGTGAATGGCTGAAGGAATATGATGAGTCTTGATGTGCATGTTTTTATACCATTCAAATGTAGTGTCTAAAATTCTATTGCATATATATATATATATATATATATATATATATATATATATATATAATTATATTGTATATATTTATACTTTTCTGAATATATATATAATTCTATTGTATATATATATATATTGTTTTGTATATATATATATTGTAATGGTACATGCAGTTACATTAATTTAAAAACAGAATTAAAAATTTTTTTTATCATAAATAAAAAACTAAAAGCTAACATTAAAGAGTTGTTCAATGTATATATATTCCCACGGATGCAAAACTTTCAAAATTATTTTCTTTTTAAAAAAAAAATATATTTGAATGTACTTTTTTATAAAAAAGTATAAGATCTAAAGATAAAATATTTTAGTAAATGGAAATGATGTGTTTATTAATTATCAAAAAGCAAGCTAGCCCTTGGGGATCTTATATAAAAAAAGTCAGATGAAATATAGATAAGAGAACAAAAATAAATTAGATGTCCAATAGAAGTAGCAATGAAGGCCAGGACTGTAATAAAAATTGGAACAGGAAACCATTGTTCAGTGAATCTGGACGATCGGTATAAAAGGAAAAATATTGAAATTAAGAACAGCTCCAGCTTGATTTTGTGAGAAGAGCGATAAGATGCACTTGTCACTTTCTCTCACTTATTTCAAATGAAATGACTGTAATACTAGGATTGAACAAGCTAAGGCCACCTTCAGATAGACCTGTCTTCAAATAAAGACTTTGTGGGAATTGACACCAGGAATCAGGAGCTCTTCTACTGTAAGATATAAACAGAAAAATTTTACCATTAAAGATTTGACAAGCTAAACCTAATTTTTTTTAAATAAACTTTAATCTGACTTTTCAAATCAATTATTAATGGTTAATTTTTTACATTTGAGTTTTCTAAAAATCATTTCCATTTTTTTATATTTTTATTAATATTTATTGTATAAATCATTTATATGCATTAAATTTAAGTTGGGTATAGACACTTGCATAGATTCGTTAATGTTTAATTATGTTTTTGTTTTCATATTTGATTAAAATATATAGACATTCAGTAAATAATGATACCTTACGGTGAGTATCTAAAATGTGTTTATTCAGATGTCTTTTAAGTTATTGGTGTCAATGCAGCATCTTATGATGAATGCCTTTGGGTTTCTTGTAAATTTCCCTCTGCAATTCCATCAGTGACTATATTTTGATCGTTTATGTTTATTTTCAAATGTTTTTAACTGTGTAATCTATGTAGCCTATCTATACTCAACATTAAAAACAAACTTTTATAAAATTCATCTGTGTGAAATTATATAAATGTTAAAATTAAGTCGGGCATGAATGGATATATAGATTTGTAAAGTTATATTAATTAATTAAGGGAGGGTTAATCTTAGGTTATTTGTTTCATAGTTGGATTGGGTAAATGGATTGGATATATCGATGTAATTAGTAAATGTAGTATAAGGTCCGCCATGAAGAGGATCGCATTATATGCCACACACCCTTTTTTTGCCTATGGAAGGGGATAGTAAGACGGAAAATGCAGTCCCTTTTTATGGAGTTTTTTTTATTGTTCTTCTTACCAGACAGATGTAGCATTCTTGTCTGGATGAGAGTCAATTGTTTCTCTAACCATGCTGTTCAGATGTACATTCCTCACAGTGTGGTATTTGTGCTGTCATATTCATGTTGTATTGAATACATTGATGTATCAGATGGATTGATGTCGGTTTGACTGCGAACTTTTGGCCTAAAGTTAAATAAGGGATAGACTGTTTTCTTTAAAAATGCAATCTATGTAGTTTATTCATACTCGACACTCTTAAAAAAATATTATTAAATTCATCTGTACGGATGGTTTAAAATTTAAAATAGTAATTTAAATTCAAAAGTTAATATTAAAATCTAAAATAAAAAATGTTATTTCTCAAATTTTAAATGATTATATATGTGTGTTAATAAATGTTAATTGTGTGTTAATTATTGGCAGTAGCTTTTATTTTTTTTATATTTAAGATATAATTTAAATAAAGTTATATATTATTAGCTCTGTGTCTCCATGAGCTAGTGGCATTGGGCTGATTATCATGAAAAATATCTATGTCAAAGTTGAATCTTTAACAGCATGTATCTGCCTACTCTATAATTTTCTGGGTTCAAATGCCTAGTGGCACCCTGTAGTGCAGATATGGTAAGACTCTATCATATCAGACTGTTATAATATATATAAAGAGTTATAAACTAGGTCAGAAAAATAATTACAATAAATGTTTTATATCATTCAAATGTATTCAATTATATACATATCATTTCTACATTTATATATAAAAAAGTAATAAAAACTAGGTCACCAAACTAATTCAAATAACAGTTTTTACATCATTCAAATGTGTCTTATCTAAAATTCAATCCTATAATGAAGCTGGAAATATAGTACATATTCTGCTTCATCTAGTGCCAATGTCATCAGCACTAGTATGGATTTAAGCCCAATCTTATATTAACTGACACCCATCTCATAATAGGTGGAAGTATATTTTTAATATTATAATCTTTTATATTTCATTAATTTTATGTTATAATTAAAACTAACCTTTTTATGATAGTTTATTTATTTTGTATTTGTAAAAAAAATGTATATTGTGTTTATATTGTTAAATTGAATTGAATCCTGGATATCTATAAAATGTTACAAATATTTTAAATTCTTTTATTAAAATTCATTTTTCTTCAATTAATCAGTTGGTAACATTTTATATTTATCTTTTAATCAATGTACATTAGAGAGTCAACTATTTCAACAATGTAATATTTGTAAGAAATGTTTTGTAAATTTCTGTGTAAGTTTATGTCAAATATGTTTGAAAGTCATTGTACCAAATTTCTAAAATTTTTCTGAATAAAAATCTACATTTTTGTTAATCTAAACCTTAATTAAATAGATTTTGTTAGTACAATGACTGATAAACTTAATACGCTTATTGTTGTTTTTTTTAATTAGAAAATCAACCCTTGAGGCATGTTCTTGCAGAGTTATAGATTTTCCCTCCAATGCAGGCACCAACCTCAGAGAAACAGTTAGAGCAATTGCAATTGGCAGTTGTCACTGTAGATTCAATCCTATAGATAAAGATCAGAACACATAAATAGTGGAAAATTTGATAAGGATTATTATGGAGTTTTATTGAGAATGGTTCACTGAAGAGTGTAGTTTAGATTCAGTACATCGTGATTAAAGAATGACTGGCTAAAAAGATCAACCCTTGCTTTCCAGAGCTCTGTCCCACCAGCCCATCCATGCCTTTCCAGTGCTTTAAACATCTAGCCAGAGACTGTCTGTGTCGAGGAAGCCTGAAATGATCTGACTGTATTAACTGCCTGTTTCAAACCATGGAAGGCCTACTGATTAATTCTGAGGTAATGTCCAATTCACCACAAGCCATTGATTCCATTTTACTTGTTTTCCAAATCAATATTAATTTATATTTTATATATCTGTGTGATGTTTATACAGCTTGGTTGAAAATGCATCTTTTAATTTTATTAAATTTAAAATATAAATTCTTATAAAATCTTACATTATTTTGATGCAGCAAATTAAATAAATTTTTGTTGGTTTATTTAGAATATTTGATTTACTGAAATTTCCAAGTACAAAATTTAATGAGCTATTGACTTTAAATTCTCTTCCTCTTATTTTTCCAGTCAAAATCATTATGGGAGACTTACTTTCCATAAATTAATTAATAGAAAGCTCATTTAGTTTTGTATATCATATATAAATTTATTTTGAATGATTTATTTTAAAAGTATCTTACTATTGCCTCCCATTTAAAATAGCCCTGTAATTATTTCTGAAAGAATAAAGAATTTTTAATGAATCAATTAAGTAACATTTATTATAGAATTTTATCAGTAAATATTTCATACACATATTTTATTTGTCAGAAAATATTAAAATTATGATTTACAATTTATTATGATATATGTTTAAAATTCACCAGAAGTGAATTTGATATTTAATACCCAGTTTGTTTATATTAATTAAAAGACAGATTTATTTTGCAATCTTCAATGATGAGCTATTTAATAACTTATTAATAAATGAAATATTTGGACGTGTGGAAATCAATTTATATTTTAGTTTTAATTCTTGCCGTCCTTTTGTATTGTAAATTATGATCCATTTAGTAAAGACCTAAGGTTTCTGGGACTTTCCATTATGGCAGGGAGATAGTTTAATTAGAAATTAAGTTATTAATTTTGTTAGTGATACACTATATATATATTGAACCGTATTCGAATATGTGGATTCGAAACACCGGCCTCTTAGGCAGAGAAGAACATACTCGGAGAGTATGTATGCCCAAACAATAGCTATAAAGTATATAACTAACGTTACATTTCCAGGACATAACTTCTTCTCGACTGTTGAGTTCAACACCAAGTTCAAAGCACTTTTTTTATTTGTGTATAAACACGGGCACCAGCTGCTTATTCTAAAAGAATAGACAATGCATTTTGAATAGTGGCAACTAACCCAACGCCTAAATCCATGACTAGCTCAGTTGTTTGTAATCACTAATAGATTATACTTAATTAGGGGTTAAAAGACTTGATAAAGAATTTGTTAAAAGAATTTATAAAAAGAATTGTAAAAGAATTGATAAAAAGAATTGACCGACAAATAAAGTTTAATTTTAAAGATAATTTATTAACTAACATTTATTTTCTAAATTTAAACATTTTATAATTCTAATAAAACACACGCATATTTTAAATTAACATTTCTAAATAGTTTAAATATTCCTATAGATTCAATAACAGAACACTCTAATTTCATTAATAAATATTGGTAGAATGATCACGCACATATTAACTAATGCACACACATAATAATGATAATAAAGGACTACATAGCATTTGAAATTTAATCACACACATATCAATAGTTCATTTATGTATGATATCGAGTTCATATAATTAGACTCTTGGAGGATTCACATGAATTAATGAAATGCAATGGCTATTACAGTATAAACGAAAATAAGCAAATGTTTTACCTAGGATTTTGAATGTTGATGTAGAATTTTGTTCTTTGGAGGCTGCTTTCGGTGAGGATATTTCCATTATAAATGCTTACCAGCCAGCTGGGATGTTTCCTTGCTGAGTTTCCTGATTTTCATGATTATTGCTATCGGAGACAAATAGATACTGATGGAGATTTTCTAAGATGTTAAGCTGACATTATTTCATGGGCAGATCTGCTGTTTTCTCGGACATCTAGGCTGGAGGTGAACGTGCGTTCCAAAATATTCTCAGCACTGCATTTTGCTTATTAACTGACTCAATTAATTTCCAAACTGCACTCTCTCAATAACTTTATGAACTGATTGTCTCAACTCAATTAATTTGTGGAATGAATGACTGTCCGATAAAAAAGGTCTATTTATATCTGCAACGTGTTGTCTTTCTGATATCTCCAGCAAAGATCTGTTGTCAAATTCCTTATCAATTAATCCTTTGATAAACGTGTTTTGAAAGATTGCTTAATTAGTAATAGCCATGCAAAAATGTATTGTTTTATATTAATTAATATCTAATAGCCATTGCCGTGTTTTTTAATGATAATCTTCTTTAACTTTATAATAACATTTATTCTATTGTTGACAATCGCACATATATACGGTCATATATTAGTTTTAACATTATTTTTTCTTTAATTAAACTTGAATGAAAAGAGATTTGTATATTTTAACCTTTGAAATTATATTTTTTACGAATACTAATAAAAACTATTTATTTCCTTTTGTAAACCTTTAGTTTCATGTCTCAAACCAAGACTCCCCCTCCCCCCTTAGGATTAATTAATTGTAGCTTTTTTTATTTCAAAAACTAACGCTAGAAAACTATTTAATTCTTATCTTTTTTCTAAAACAAACTGCAATAAACTCTTCAACGTTTAATTTTATGTTTTTCTTTTATGAACGATTACTTTAATAATAATTTTAGATAAAAATTATATGTGCCTATATCAATATAGGTACAATATATATATATATATATGTCTAAGGCATTAATGTTTTTATAGCTACAACCATTCATTTATTATTTTGCTTTGCTACTTACTCATCAGGACCTTCAGAAATTTAACTATGATCAGTCCAATCTTTCACACTCCCTCAAAGTATTCGTAGTTCATACCAAGGAATCCATTTTTGGGCATTTCCATTTAAAATGTGTATGGGAAGTCCAGCACATCAAAAATATTTTATTATTATTCAGACATGCTTTGGCTGGAGGGCAAACATTTCTCTTATCTACCTGTACATATCAGGAATTTCCTTTAGCAAAGCCACCCAGAGTTTCATAACAGACCTCATTTATTTTTGTTGTAATCTATAATATCATATTGCCTTCTTCATCATTTTATATCTTTATTTAGCAAACTTGAAATGCTCTCTGCCATGATGGCACATCCTTCACAAGCAAATTTCGTAATTAATTAAATCTGACTGTATAATTGTCAATTATTTATTTAAGAACTATTTTGCTTCCCACACTCATTATATACAAATGATTTTAAATGTATTAGTGTTTTAAATGCCCATCTTTCATGTCTTGTAATATATATATATATATATATATATATATATATATATATATATAGATATATATATAAATATATATATATATATATATTATATATATAAAACATTTATTTGTAATATATTGAAGAGGGCTAATAATTTTTTATTGCTGATTGTTTTTGGCCGACCAATTAACAAACTTTTACATTGTTTGTCAAAGCCGCATCAAAATGAATTAAAGGAAATAACCAAGTTGTATAAGCAAAGACTTAACTTATTTTGTACTAAATTCCTTAATAAATTCCTATAATATTGTTATTTTAAATAAGCTTAGTTTGTCATTACTCCAAATCTCTAAGGTTAATTACTCTATTTAGTTATAGTATTTCCTTGATTTAATTCATTTCTTTATAATGTTGCCAGAAAGAATTATCATTATTACGGTTCAAACCATTAGTAATCGATATCCAATCACCTCTGTACCATTCTGCAATTCACTAAATTAATTTTTCATATAAACCCTTTATTATTTTGAGTCTCTATGTGAACCATGACCTTCAGCTGGGACGGGATAAAAACAAGCACTGCTAGTGTCATCACAAACATTATCCATTAGTCAGAGAGGCAATAGTTTAGGCAAATAGGTTAGAATTCATCCTTGTCCTGACATATGTATTTTGTGCATGGTTGGATTCAAGGTACTTTTGCTTGGATTATTGGTCTTGTTGAATGAATACATGATTTTGACTGGCACAATATAAAAAAAAGTCTGAAAAATAATTACTATAAACATTTTTATATCATTGAAATATATTCTATTCTATATATATTATTTTTAGATATATTTAATTATAGAAAACAATAGTAGTAGTAGTAGTAGTAGTAGTAGTAGTAGTAGTAGTAGTAGTAGCAGCAGCAGCAGTAGTAGTAGTAGTAGTAGTAGTAGTAGTAGTAGTAGTAGTAGTAGTAGTAGTAGTAGTAGTAGTAGTAGTAATAATAATAATAATAATAATAATAATAATAATAATAATAATAATAATAATAATAATAATAATAATAATAATAATAATAATAATAATAATAATAATAATAATAATAATAATAATAATAATAATAATAATAATAATAATAATAATAATAATAATAGTAAAACTAATTCAATACTCACAGAATCCTGGCTAAATGTTAGCATCAGTTTCAAATTTGAATCCAGTTATGAATGCATCAAATGTGATTACTATGGCAAATAAAAATAACAGTAATCTTTTTTCTTTTTGATATAATTTTTTTTTTTTACTTTGCTGGTTCTAACTGTTATTTTTGTATTAAAATTAGTTTTTAGAAAAAAAGGGCTCATAAGCGCACATCTGCAATTAAATGTAAATATCATGCTGTAAAACAAATGCAATCGACCATGAAAAATGATTTATGGTTATCAAATCTAAAAAAACAAAAGAGAGAAAAAAATTAAAAATTGTATTTTATAACAACTATCATAAAAAATCCAAAGTTCATCTAGAAAAAAAAGTAATACCTCATTTAAATCAGAAAAAAATGGCAGATCGAATGATCTAAGAACCATAAGTGTCCTATTTACCAATTTCATGAAAACTCAATTGAAAATCTACATTTTGTTCAGGGGATCTCAGGGGTGTTTCAGACTCAAGGGGTTTTAAGCAATTTCTTCAATAGAAATTTATCGGTTTATGGTTCTTGATGGGTACTGCAGCTTTGCCTAGCAGCACAGTAAAGTGCACTAAACAGTATCAAAATATTATCAAAAGCATTATGGAAGAATCTACATCATTAAAAAAAGTCCTATATTAAAAACAGTTATTATAAAATTCTGGGAGAAAATCCTTTTTTTGAAAAAACATGCAATAATTCTCAATGATTATGAGAATTACCTTGTTAGTTTTTCAGTAAACTTTATTGCTTAAGAATGTAGACTATGAAAAAAATTAAAGTTAGTTAATTGGAAAAATATAAAATTGTTAAATTTTGTCATAAAAATTTAACATATAATGTATTTTCTGAGTAGTATTAAAAAGCTGCAGAAGTTTACATAATTCATACAGTTTTTAATTAAAACCAAATATCAGTAATTTAAAGAAGTAAACATGATAAGTAATATATTGACATATTTTATTATTACTTGCTAAATCAGGGTTTGTTATGCACCACTTGTATTTATTAATGTGTTTCAAGGAAATTAACTTTTTATTCTTTGAACTAAATGAGCTTTTACATTTTGATCTGTTTTTGTCATACTTTTAAATGTAATGGCAAGACAACTGTATAAATCCACTTCAACAATTGATAAAAACATTTTGTTTATTTGTTTAACCATAATATTCAAAATACTCCTCATTTAAAATTTTCTGAACCTTTACATTTTGAGTTATTTTGTCATATGTTTAAATGTAATGGCAAGGCAATTGTATAAGTCCATTCTATCATTTGATATGAATACTTTGTTTATTTGTTTAATTAACCCTAATGTTCAAAATACTTCTTATTTAAGATTTGCATAGCTCTCATTTTTTAATACTTAGTTCTATTATTACACCCTAATAATATTTTGTGTATCCAAGCATATTGCAAACATATATATACATTTTTAATTGTACTGAATGAGCCTAAAATTCACAAATTTTTGGTAGATTATAAAATTGAAAAATATGAAAATTAACATTGAGATTTAATTCTATATAATAAATAGTGTTAGCACAAAGTGTAGTGATTTTTTTTAATAAACCTCAAACTCAGTCCTGCTTTCTTAATTATCATTCTGTCTGAAAAGCTAAATAAATGTTTTTCTGTGATTTTTTTTTTCTAAATTAACTTTATTAAAACAAATAATATATATTTACAAATGGTATACTATAGGCATAATTAATAATTACCTGATAACATCATGGTAAAAAGGACAAAACTTAATAAATTAGTACATGATATTTTGGTCATCAAGGACTTTATCTAGAAAGCTGAAAAAGTTTCCAAGTTTCCTCATATAAAAATTTTGTAGATAAGATTCTGTCTTTAAGTTTTTTAAGAGTTTGTAAAAAATAAGAATCAATATCTGGAAAAGGCCGAGTAAATTGTTTCTTACATCTGGCCAACCATACAGAGAATGTCAAGAAAATCGACAGTCTGATGATTGGGATGTTGCCAGATTGCAGGCAGTCCTTAATTGAGATAATCTTGTAGAAGCCAACTTTAGAGTTCTGATAGATAAACATTTTAATATTGCAAAGTCCGGTGATTTTTTTGATACAATTACAATCAACTAACAATAATGTTTTGAAAATAATTAATTCTAAGTCATATATTTTTAATTACTGCATATAAATTCATACTTCTTATTTAAGTATAATTATGACTTATTGTTGAGCTTATTTATTTTAATTAAAAGTATCTTTTAAGTATTAATTGCTTAGCTGTATTGAATTATTTGATTGCTTCATAATAATTGAATGAGTTCTAACTAGGCTGTGGTTTCTTCCTATTTGATATTTTGATAAATTGTATCTACACTATATTTATTAGGCAGTTGATATAAACATATTATAATGTTGATAAGTTTGCATTTTATCAAAATATACTTAATATATTTTAAAACTCGCCTATAAAAATTTCCTTGAAATCAATAATCATTATCATGGTTTAAGATTTATTTTTAGATTTATTTTATTAATTGTCAAAAGTTTATGTAAATAGTTTTCATAAGAAAGACTAACAGTTAAAAAACAAGAAAATTTACTTTGACTCCCAACCTAAAGTGCAAATGTAATTTTTCTTTGAATTCTTCATAAATACACTCTATCCCAAGCTCTATCATGACATATTTATAATGATCTATAGTCATAGTATGTATATAATATAGACCATATGTTGAGCACTAATTAATATATACTGGAGTCATTTGTGCAGGTCATGCACACTTGAGCACTATAATCTATGTAATTGGAACATCACCAATAAAACTAATGACTTGAAAATTTCCAAAACACTCATTCAGAATAAAAAGTGATTGTTGGAGAATATAAATGTTTTTGAAATGTTTATTAAAAAATTAATGACAACATAATCATATTCAAGACATTTACAGTGTGAAATAAAAAAGATTTTGAGCAGTAAATATCTCCAAAAAATTGGAAAAGTAACAGCACTTAATACACAATGAATCAGTGGCAATGATTAGAAAACAAACATTAGAAATCATTAGGTTCAACATAAGATTAATCATTATAGAATATAAAAATTTGCATAAGACATCTTAAATAAACAAAGAAGAAATCTTTCTTATACATTTATCTCACCACTACCAATTTTTGAATGTTTTTATGTCTGTTAAATTTCAGTAATGGTTATTCTACACTTACCATTTCATATTGACATACACTTTATATTACTTAAATACATTTTAATTTACTTATCTACTTGATGCAATTTATTCAGCTGCATTATTATTATTAATAAAAAATGAAGATTATTTATTTTCATAACATATTATTTTAAAAAAATGTTGTATTTATTAATATGAGTACTTTTTAATATAACATGTGTCCCTGGTCTTTGATATTTTATTATAATTTATGTAGAGATGCACCAAATTTATAATGGAAGTTTGCTTTCATAGCCAACTATTGTCTATTGACTTACTGGTTTCATTAACGATTCAAGGATGGAAATAAGGAGAAATTATTCATAATTATATATGATTAATACTAATTACTGCTTTATCAAGATGAATGATTGACATTTAAAATATTAAAAGATTTATAATATGAAATGAGTTTTTATCCCTATTATTTTATATTAATGGAATATGTTGATAATTATTTAAAGGCATTTATTATATGTATATAACAAGAATATTCTACTTAATAAAAGTATTTTGGTTTTCACATTTACTTATCAAACAATTTTTAATAATGTTTTCTTCACCTTGGATAATCTTCTGGTTTGCTTTCAGGCTTCAACCACTCAACAATTGGAATCTAAAAATGACTTTTCTAATGTGAAAATGGATTTTGAACATTTCTCAAATATACACAAAGAGTGCTTTAAATCAGATTGCTTTAAGCTTTCACCCAGCATTAATATTTTTCATTCCAACTCTGCAGAAAATCCTTTAAAGTCTAAAGTAATAAAAACTATTGGTTATTTATACATTTACTTCATTTTGATAATTTTATAATCAGATAGATATATTAAAACGCAGTGTTTTTTTCCTAAAACATAAACAAAAGTATTGAAAAAAATATCTAAAAATTTTATTTTATTATATATATTCTTCATCAGATTTTCAATTGGATGGATGGTTGAAGAGTTGGAGAGTGGAGTGGATTGAAGCCTGTCCATTAAAGTATGAAGGTTGGCTATGTTAATATATATCTGAGCACTTATTGCATATATGTGTAGAAATGATAATCTGTACCAACTGATGATTGCTAGTTTAGCATGAAATATAGATATTGGTGATTATTTATCTGTTTCAATATATATATATATATATATATATATATATATATATATATATATATATATATATATATATATATCTGTTCAAGTGTATCAGTGATTTGAGATAGAGTGGTGACTAGTGGGTTATGTGACAGTCTGTGCTCATATAATATATATATATATATATATATATATATATATATATATATATATATATATATATATATATATATTGATGCAAACCATGTATAAAATATCACAATTATAGCTTCCAATATTTGTTTAAGTTATTATTATTTATGTATATTTTTATTTTCGATTAACAATATATTAAAAGTCTTGCAATTGTAGCAGAATGCATGAATATATATATATATATATATATATATATATATATATATATATATATATATATATATATATATATATATATATATATATATATATTGTGCCAGGCATTATCAAATGCCCATGCACAAAGTCTGTATTAAGCACAAAAAATATATAATAGGAAGTTGGACCTGAGCATTAGAATACCCACACAGACAAATTTAAAGCAAAATATTGTACACAGAAATACACATATAATAAACTCATGTATTTTTTGTTTTTATTTTTTGTTTGTATATTTTCAGTATATATCATTTTATGTATTTTGCTTTTCTCTGAAAAATTCAAATAGAGAAAAGCAAACTTTATTAAACAAATGGATCAAATGTTGGAGCATGTTAGTAAAATAAATAATTAAAGTAATTCTTCCAACATACTTGTATACATTTTTATTTTTTAATTACTTTTCTAAAAACTGTAATTTTATTCTGTAAGCAAAGAATGTTAATTGCTTTGGCAAAAATCTGACCAAAAGCAAATTGTTTGATAATCAATGCTAAAATTAAACTGTTATCTTTTTTTTATATAAAATAAAAATTCTTTTGAGTTGATTCTGTAATCAAATGGTCTGGGTATTCAAGATGGAAACAAAACATATTAAACCCTAAAATGAAGAATTTATTCAGAAAAATAGTAAGAAATGTTATAATCTAAATGATAAGGTAAATTAAAAGGATTGGCTGATTCATACTTCTCAGGGGGGGGGGATACTTAAATTGGTTTTGTATGAGTGGGGTTGATTAGCTTTAGTCAGTGCTGTGGGATTCTTTCTTTTTTTGGCATTCAAGTCATTCACTACTTTGGCACCAGAATTTTTCAATCATCTAGCCACTTAGAGATTAATTTATGGACTAGACTACTGCTGATATTTTCTAAGAAAAAATCAATTATACAGTTCTTTTAAGAACTCTTGGTTTCTTAAGGATTTAATGAACCATTCAAGATAGCAAATGAACATTTAATAATAATTGTTGTATTATAGCAGATAGAAAATATGGAGAAATCTACCAAATCTTCCACTAAAATGAATGTGGGGTAGAAAACCAGCCCATCCACCTGCCCTTTCTCTGTCCAAATCACCAAGATGTGATCATGCCAGTTCCAGCTGGTCATGATGATGACAACAGTCATTTTGCCTATGCCTGACTGAGATGAAATCCTCACTGCACAGCTAGTTGAATTGAAGCCTGCTCAAAGCCCAGTCAGGAGAAGATGAAGACTACATACGTTTCTTTTAAAAATGTTTTATTATTGAATTAATTCATTCTGATATTTCGAATAATTAGAAATATATATTTGTTATTATTATTATTAATCATTCAAAAAAAAAGGGGGAGAGAGTTGTCTCTTATATATATATATATATATATATATATATATATTGAATTTACAGTTATTATGGACATAATCATAAAGCTTTTACTTAAATCTTTTAATTCATTTTTCTATTTCAAATTCTAGCATTTTCAACAAAGGTTGCAATTAGATTCTTTTTTGTTGCTATTTGTTATTCCTCTTGTTGTTACTCCTGAAAAGTGTCATACATACATATACATGTGTATATATGCACACATATTTTTGTAATATTTGGGAAATACAATATCTCATGTTGAGTATCTAAAAATGTATTTATCCGTATATCCTTTTAAGTTATTTTTTGTCACTGCTGCACCTTATGATGTGTGAAAAAGGGGTTTATTCATTGTAAATTCCCCATAAGCAAGTCTACTAATAACTTTATATTTAGAATAGTAGTAAATGTATAATTGTGTTGCATGTATATACATGTATACAGCACCTCATGTTGTGTGCTATGTGGTATCTGAGCTAACGCAACCTTATTACATGTTGAAAAATATGAAATTAGTGACATATTTTATAGTGCAAATATACATACACATAGTTGTTGTTTTTTATTATATTTACTATCATAAAAAAATGTTTTAAAGTCCTGAGTAAAAGTATATGCCTGTATGACCGAAAATCTCTTATCTAAAAATATCTATATATCAAATCACACAAGATATAACTTATTTCTACAGGGTAAAAAGCTCAGACCACTTTCATTCTTTATGAAACATTGTATTGTAAATAGCTTTAGGAATTTATATATTTTCTTATTCATTTAAATTGTATTTATATATTTATCTATTTCAAAGCATCAAATATATATACAGGTTTGTGATAATAATTCATTTATTTATTTTTATTATATTATTTTAAATATGAAATGGTGGTGGGTATCTGGGATTAAATAAGTATTTGATCATAATATTAAACTTGTTTTGTTTTCATATTATTATTTATTTGATAAAATGTGTTCTTTCCTTATCAATCATGTACCAACAATAACCATATAACTAAGACCCTAGATGTAGAGTACTGAGCTGGTCACACAGGATATCACTCTACTGGGGTGTTAAATCTTATTCTTATGCTCCATTGAATTTATGGTATTGCACATCCATTTAGGAAGGGGGAAAATTCATTATTATTCCTTTCTAGAAGTGCCGCACAAAAGCTATTTTGTAAATAGACTTTTCAAAGGTATGTACTTAGCATAGGTTCTATACATTCGGGCCTTCAAGTGAGATATCAACTAAAGGGGGTTTTTAATTGGCAGAGTCCTGTTAATTCACTCTTTCTATCAGTTTAGCTGGAGGTACCAATATGTGTACAGACAATTGGCTGAATTGGTATCCATTTTTTTTTCCCTGTTAAATCTTGATCACTTCATGTTCAGTGCAATATTAGGAATAGAAATCCACAGGAAAATATGGTCCAGTACAGTAAAACTTTGGGTGCCAGTTTTACTGTACCAGTTCATACTTCCCTGCAGATTTCTATTCCTAATTTTGCACTGAGCATGAAGTGGTCAAGATTTAACAGAGAAAGAAATGGATACCAATTTAGTTGATTGTCTGTACTCATATATATTGGTACTTCCAACTAAACTGATAGAAAGAGTGAATTGACAGGACTCTGACAATTAAAAACCCCCTTTAGTTGATATCTCATGCAAATGCCTGAATGTTTAGAACCTATGCTAAGTACACACCTTTGTAAGTCTATTTACAAAATAGCTTTTGGGTGTCACTTCTAAAAAGAAATAAAAATGAATTCCCCTCCTTCTAGAAGGATGTGCAATACCATAAGTTCAGAGGAGCATAAGAATAAGATATCCTATGTGACTAGCTCATGTGGCTAGCTCAGTACTCTACATCTAGGGTCTTCAATGGGTAAGTTAAATGGTTATTATTGGTATGTGATTGATAAGAAAAAAACACATTTTATCAAATAAATAATAATATGAAAATGAAACCAGTTTAATATTATGAATCCCAGATTCCCACCACCATTTCATACTTAAAATGATATAATAAAAACAAATAAATTAATTATTATCATAAACCTGTATACATATTTGATACTTTCAAATAGATAAATATATAAATACAATTTAAATGAGTAAGAAAATATCTAAACTCATAAAGCTATTTACAATACGATGTTTCATAAGGAATGAAAGTGGTCTGAGCATTTTACCCTGTAGAAATAAGTTACGTCTTGTGTAATTTGATATATAGATATTTTCAGATAAGAGATTTTTGGTTATACAGGCATACACTTTGACTCAGGACTTTAAAACCTTTTTTATTAATAGTAAATGTAATAAAAAACAACAACTATGCATACGTATATTTGCACTATGAAATACTTCCCTAATTTCATATTTTTCAACATGTCAATAAGGTTGCATTAGCTCAGAGACCATATAGCATACAACATAAGGTGCTGTATTTACTTCCGTTTTATGATAGATAAATTCTTATACATGTATATACACGCAGCACAATTATACACTTACTATTATTCTAAATATAAAGTTATTAGTGGACTTGCCTACAGGGAATTTACAATGATAAACCCCTTTTGCACTCATCATAAGGTGCAGCAGTGACAAAAAATAACTTAAAAGGATATATGGATAAATACATTTTTAGATACTCAACATGAGGTATTGTATTTACCGAATATTACAAGCGTATGTGTGCGTATATACACATGTATATTTATGTATGACAAATTTTCGGAGTAACAACAAGAGGAATAACAAATAGCAACAAAAAAAAGTAATCCCAACCTTTGTTGAAAATTCTAGAATTTGAAATAGAAAAATGAATTAAAAGATTTAAGTAAAAGCTTTATCATTATGCCCATAATAACCATAAATTCAATATATATATATATATATGTGCGAAAGACAACGCTCTCCATTCTTTTTTTTAAAATGATTAATAATAATAAAAAATATATATTTCTAATTATTGGAAATATCAGAATGAATTAATTCAATAATAAAACATTTTAAAAGAAACTTATGTAGTCTTCATCTTCTCCTGACTGAGTTTTGAGTGGGCTTCAATTCAACTAGCTGTGCAGTGAGGATTTCATCTCATTCAGCCATAGGCAATGGGGCTGTTGTCATCATGGTAGCTGGCTGGAACCTGTATGATCACATCTTGGCAATTTGGACAAAGAAAGGTCAGGTGGACCGGCTGTTTTTCTAACCCATGGTCATTTTAATGGAAGATCCAGAAGATCTCTCCATATTTCTATCTGCTATAATACAATAATTATTATTAAATGTTCATTCACTATCTTCAATGGTTCATTAAATCCTTAAGAAATCAAGAGTTTTTAAAAGAACTGTATAATGGATTTTTTTCTTAGAAAATATTAGCAGTAGTCTAGTCCATAAATTAATCTCTAAGTGGTAAGATGATTGAAGATTTCTGGAGTCAAAGTAGTGAATGACTTGAATGCCAAAGAAAGAATGAATCCCACAGCACTGGCTAAAACTTATCAACCCCACTCATATAGAACCAATTCAGGTATCTCCCCTGGGAAGTATGAATCAGTCAATCTTTTTAATTTATCTTATCATTTAGATTATAACATTTCTTACTATTATTCTGATTATATTCTACATTTTAGGGTTTGATATGTTTGGTTTCCATCTTGAATATGCAGATCATATGATTACAGAATCAATTGAAAATTTTTTTTATTTTATATACAAAAAAAGATAAGAGTTTAATTTTAGCATTGATTATCAAACATTTTGCTTTTTGTCAGATTTTTGCCAAAGCAATTAACATTCTTTGCTTACAGAATAAAATTACAGTTTTTAGGAAAGTAATTAAAAAGATAAAAATATATACAAGTATGTTGGAACAATTACTTTAATTACTTATTTTACTAACATGCTCCAACATTAGATCCATTTGTTTAATAAAGTTTGCTTTTCTCTATTTGAATTTTTTCAGAGAAAAGCAAAATAAATAAACTGATATATACTGAAAATATACAAAACAATAAAAATAAAATACAAAAAATACATCAGTTTTTTATATGTGTATTTGTGTACAATATTTTAATTTCATGTGTGTGGGTATTCTAATGCTCAGACCCAACTTTCATTATTAATATAGCACAATTATATATTTGTTGTGCTTAATACAGAATTTGTGCATGTACATTTGATAATGCCTGGCACAATATATATATATATATATATAATAAAAAGTCAGATGTCACATGACTTATATATAGCTTGCACTTACAAATATGTAAAATTAAGAGCATGCTAATGAGCTCTAAACAAGCTTTTTTTTATTTATGATAAATGCTACTACAAGAGAAGGCATTCAAATCATTTTTATCTTGGATTGTCCCCACCCCCAGACCAGTTTCAACCTATGGGTCTCTTCATTAGTAGTTGGGACATTAGATTCAAAAAAACCAACTCAAGCAAAGCATTTATCTAAAAGTTAATTGTTAGAAGAAGATCTGACATTTTTAGACATCTACATGTCTTTAAAGTCAGTTCTCCAACTGAAAAAAATATGTGGACCTGAACTTCATTCAGATACTCCATATATTAATAGGCTTAGCCATTTAATTTAGCCAAAGCCCCAACAGCATAATAATAATAGTAATAATAAAAAGTCAGATATCACATGACTTATATATAGCTTGCACTTACAAATATGTAAAATTAAGAGCATGCTAATGAGCTCTAACCAAGCTTTTTTTATTTATGATAGATGCTACTACAAGAGAAGCATTCAAATCATTTTTATTTTGGATTTTCCCTATCTCCAGACCATTTTCGACCTATGGGTCTCTTCAGTGAGGAATTAGGACATTAGATTCAAAAAAACCAACTCAAGCAAAGCATTTATCTAAAAGTTAATTGTTAGAAGAAGATCTGACACTTTTAGACATCTACATGTCTTTAAAGTCAGTTCTCCAACTGAAAAAAATATGTGGACCTGAACTTCATTCAGATACTCCATATAGTAATAGGCTTAGCCATTTAATTTAGCCAAAGCCCCAACAGCATAATAATAATAGTAATAATAAAAAGTCAGATGTCAATCTAATGTCCCAACTCCTCACTGAAAAGACCCATAGATCGAAACCGGTCTGGAGATGGGGACAATCCAAGATAGAAATGATTTGAATGCCTTCTCTTGCAGTAGCATTTATCATAAATAAAAAAAGCTTGTTTATAGCTCATTAGCATGCTCTTAATTTTACATATTTGTAAGTCAAGCTATATATAAGTCATGTGACATCTGACTTTTTATTATTACTATTATTATTATGTTGTTGGAGCTTTGGCTAAATTAAATGGCTAAGCCTATTAATATATGGAGTATCTGAATGAAGTTCAGGTCCATATAATTTTTTCAGTTGGAGAGCTGACTTTAAAGACATGTAGATGTCTAAAAGTTTCAGATCTTCTAACAATTAACTTTTAGATAAATGCTTTGCTTGAGTTGGTTTTTTGAATATAATGTCCCAACTCCTCACTGAAGAGACCCATAAGTCGAAACCAGTCTGGGGATGGGGACAATCCAAGATTTGAATGCCTTCTATTGTAGTAGAAACTTCTTTAAATGTATCAAGTCTTTAAATATGTAGTTATCATTTTATTATGATCATGTACTGGTGACCCTCCCATCTCCTTATGTAAAATCCTCTTATTTCCCAGTAACGTTACAATATATATATATATATATATAATCGTGTATAATTACGAAGAATGCCTGTATTTCAAATATTATAAGTAATATCACTATAATCATCATTTGTTGATTTGTTCAAGTAGGAGAATTATGAATAATTAATCAGATGTTAGAACTTATATATATATATATATATATATATATATATATATATATATATATATATATATATATATATATATATATATATATATAAGTTCTAACATCTGATTAATTATTCATAATTCTCCTACTTGAACAAATCAACAAATGATGATTATAGTGATATTACTTATAATATTTGAAATACAGGCATTCTTCGTAATTATACACGATTTGAACACAGACTTTCTAGGAACCTGTGTTCAAATGCCATATATTTTTGATATTACTTACTTATATATATATATATATATATATCAATCATAAGAAAATCAATGAATGATTTTTTAATTAGCATTGAAAGTGCACAAAATTTTCATTAATGGCCTCTGACAAATTTGTTTTGCGATAGCCCAATCATAAATTCTTGCAATCAGAAAGTTCCTAGTTTATTTTTATATATTGCAATAAATCTAAAGCCTTTCAATTGCATAAATGACATGGAACAAACCATTTGTATGTTTTTTTAGAATGTAAAATATTAGTTTATAATTTTTATATACTAATGAAAAAGATGATAAAAACTATTTATTTATATAAAGTATCTGTATATCTGTGAAATGTTTATCATAATATTTTATGTATGAATTAAACAATGATCTGATTTCTATAAATTAAAATTCAATGAAGTATCTATATTCAATTTTATTTAAATGAATTAAAATTAACAATTATAATTATTAATATAGAGGAGAATTGCAATTCTAGCATTAAATTATAAATGTAGGTAAGATTAGATCTAAAAATTTTCATACTCTACTAGTATAACTTAATAAAATATAATTTACTTACACAATTTAAATAAAAATATTACTAATGATTGTTTAAATTTTAATTTAAAAAGATGCTGTTAAATTTCAGTCAATCTTCATTCAATGATGAATAAATAATTAAATAAATATTCTTACATTTAGTAAAATTGTAATAAATAATTTGTTGAGCATTAACTCATTACCTCAGTAATATACATTAAGGCTATAACCTTAAGACTATGCATCTAGATTCAATAGTAGGAATGTCTTTTAAAGTCATTAATTTTGTGTTTAAGATTTATAGAGGTTTCTACTGTCACATTTAGGTGCATAGTCTTATATATATATATATATATATATATATATATATATATATATATATATATATATATATATATATATATATATATATATATATATATATATATATATTACATTTAGTTAAAATAAGAGCATAAAATGCAATTAATAGTATATAAATGATTATATATTAATAGGTAATATTCATAATAAGAGTTAATGACTAATTTCTAATAATGTTTCATATTTATTGCACCCATTTTATTTAAATTCTTTTTCAATTATAGTTCTTTAATTTGAAGCCTTAGATCAACTTTCAAAATGCAAACATTATTTTTTAACTTCACAATATTTTTTTTTAAACAAAATAATAATAATGATAAAAATTATAAATAAATATTAAATAAATAGATTTTCTCTTTATTTTCATTAATGTGATAGTTTTTTTTTGTTGTTGTATGTTTAACATTTTCTTAATAAAAGCTGATGGATAAATTTTAAAAAATCTGCAAAGCCTAAACTTAAATGTTGAAAAGAAAAATTGCTTCTATGAAATACCATGTGAATGTAAAAGAAAATAGATTGGTGAGACCAGTGCTCCCATTTAAACATGCTTGCAAGAAACCCAAACTGATGATTTTGGAAGAGAGAAAACAGATGTTTCTAAGGTATCAGACTATGGATGTGCTAGACCTTGGAATTTTTTTAATTTCACAAATTGGTTTATTGTGTTAGCTTGAATGGCATGGTTGGGATGGTTAATATATTTTTGGACATTAACAGGTAAATGATTATTGTGATGGCTTGCACATTTCTTTATAGAGTAGAAGTCTTCATTATTGTTTATTCCATCCATATCCCTCTCGTTTCCTTTCCTGTTTCATCTTGAAGTCCCTTTTTAATTTTGATTTTCTCCCATTTGATAGCTTCCATTATGTGGTTTAATTTATCTGAAGTTGTGTTGTCTTCCACATCAGATGGTGTAATCCTTTGAGAGCTTATATATGGTTTTCTCTCACTATTTATCTTTCTTTATCATATTCATTTCCCAAACCCTTTATCATTTGTTTTATTGCAATATTTTTATATTCTAGTTAGTTCAATATAATTGACTGATTTTTTCTAATAATATTTTGATATTATTTTTTATTCTGTTTTACATCTCCATCTATCAAGTCTTGTTCCACATTAAGGTATTGTCAATCATTTTCTATGGATTAATTTTTTTTTCCATTATGTATTTAAATATCTTGTGTTTTTTTCTGGTTGCAGATTTTTGCATAGACACTTTTTATCTTCTCGTATGTATTTAAATATCTTGTGTTTTTTTCTGGTTGCAGATTTTTGCATAGACACTTTTTATCTTCTCGTATTTGTACATTCATGCAACAAAATCCACAGTTTTGTCAAATTATTCTAAGGCAGATCTTGAGGAGAGTTTGAGACCTCAAAGCAGATCACACCTCAGTTCCTTCCTCCATGCTCCAGGATTTACTACACCATGAATGACATATATGAGGTTACACTTGGACTCTTTTAATTTGCATTCAGGAAGTAGGAAAGGATAAATAATGAAACTAAAGAAATGTAATGAAACTCATACCAATTTATCTAATATCTACACCTATGGCAGTTAGATAGTTCCCATATATAACTTATCTAACATTAAGTGATTCCAATATGGATAGGAGTGAATAAGCAATAGACCCTAATATGTTTAATATAATTTAATCGTAGCAAACTTATTTAATAACAATAATATTGACAAATATTTGTTTTGGATATTACACTTGTAGATGGTATTGATGTGTAAAAAATTACAAGTTTTCAGATTTGGCTGCACTTTATAACTCTGTAGGTAATTGTGTTTTTAACAACATTATCAATTTAATTAATCTATCATTGGATATGCCTGATTTATGCTATGATATGCCTAAAAGGTTTGCTAAGAGTTAAATCTTATAAAAATGAAAACATTAAATATAACTTATTTATTAATATTACATAATAAGTAATAAATGTGCTCCCTATGCAGATCATTTATATATACTAGACCTGGAGTTCAGATGAATACTGAACTGAATAATATAAAGTAGGATTAACTGTCAATTTGCACCATAGCTTCAGAGACTACTGTGCTACATACTAGATAAGGGGTATGGCATGAAAGTGTGATTACTCATGGGATTCAGTACCCCATACTGAGTTCCATGGACCATATGACTTGTGATCCTAAAGTATAAGAACATTTAATTCAGGTGATCAGAGCAGCTTAATATGTGGCTGTGTATGCTTGTGTTCCAGTTCTAAAAGAGAGCTGTTCGAACTAAGAATAATGGGGTAGCCATTAAAACTAAAGCCCATTTTAATAATAAAATACATAGCAAGACACGTAGCATGTATATACTTCATAAGGACACATTCATAATGCTTTCAAATATCAAATATTAAAATTAATAAAGTACTAAATCTATAGTTTTGATCTGTGAAACTACTATACACCCATTCATAAATTAGCATACTTAAACCATGCTAAAAAGGGTTAATTAGAATGATCTAGTTTATTTATTAAATCTATATAGTTCATGATAATCTAAGGAGAAGTAAAACATATTTGGGATTTAACTAGTTACTTATAATATACCTCAAAATATCATTCTTGCATTCACTTAACTAAATATAATCATTCAACATGTAAACCTGAATTACAATAAACTAAAACATATTAGCTTAACTAACATATATAAAAGTAGGTTTTCAAATCAAATATCGAATATTTATGTGTGTGCTAAAAAGCAACATAAATTAGCTACTTGGGAGCATATAATTGTCTCTCCTCCCTTGATGAGTAATTTCTGCACTGAAGGCATAACACAAATTAATGTATACATTGCAATAAAATATAGGCATAAAAATAGATGAGAATATTTAGAATAATAACTTGATACAGTTATTATCTTTACAGAAGTTTAATTCAGAATTTTACTTCTTTTAATTAGACAAGATTTTGTAAATTAACTTCATTAACTTAAACTTACATTTTTATTTATACAGTTAGAAAAAAAATTTATTTTACCGAGTCTACTGTTAAGAGTAATTTAAGTTAGAGTTTGTGCACATTTATTATATAAGATAGCTATCTTTAAGAATCATTTAAGATTTATTTAGAGTTTAGTTTAAGAGCTCTGCAGAGAGTTTGTTCCTGATATTTCATGGCACAAACATTTACTTATAAGCTGGTTCATCTGCTACCCTTTCTCACAGGTTTGTGTTCTTGGTCTCCTTCAATTTCCATAGACTTGTCTCCCATGAAGAAAATGGCAATAGGATGCCATCTAGCCTCTGCTGTTCATTGTAAATTTTGGCATAGTACCTAGTTGCAATTGATTTTTTAAAATGATGAAAGTGAACCTTTTAAAATTTAAACTGGGTTTTTTTAACCAACTCTTTCTCAGCCCCTTCACAAACTACTAAGTTGTTTACAATTTTTAATTTTAACTTTTACATTTTTATAACTCTAATAAACTCTAGTAAAGACAAGAGATACAATTGGAGCTATTGACAAGTACTGCCAATGCAATGATATTTTCTTTGTTTTTTAACTTTATTTTTAAATCAACTTTGAATTTTCTGTTCTCAGTTTACAAACTAATCAGATATTTTTCTAAGAAACTGACAACCTTTTTCTTTTTTTTTTTTTTTCTATCAAAATTCTACTATATGTATAACATTGTCACCTCTGGAATTGAGATTTATATGTGAACGCAAGCAAATTTATCTATGGAATTTATAATAAAGTAGAATTAAACTAAATTAAAAAAATTTGGAATGTTTCTAAAATCTATTACATTACAACTTCCCTCATATATATGTAGTTGCTCATTTACACATACAACCATGTTTACACAACTAATGTTGACTTAGTATTTTATAATTATAACTGCATATGTTTCTTATTATATGCCTATAGATTGGATTAATTAATTAATGTACACAATATCTGTAGATGCAAATATTCATTAATCAATTATTACATACTAATCTATTGTCAATTTTTAATAATATACACTAATTTGGATGGGTTTAAATCTAGAAAATAAACTACTATAGAATATAGTAGGTAAAATGGGATGTTTAAAAAAGTTTGAATGAACAAAAAAAGAAACAAAAACTTTACTTATAAATTTGATACACAACCATGAACTACATTGTTAGTGACTGTAAGCCAAAATCTCAATTAATTCTATCAATCTGGCCTGCCACCACCATCTTGCTACATCAGTGTGTCTAATTGCTAATAAAAGAGAATCTAAATTATTAATTATACAAAAATACTGACAAATCAAGTTTCTTACATATAAACCTTAGTATTCTAAGCAAATCACCATTACCTCTAATAAATATGAGTATACTAATATCATATATACATGTACATGGAAAAAGAAAATCAGATCCCTAGTTAATAGTTATCTAGTTTAAGTAAAGAGGGGCATGTTTCTCACTCTGTTCCCACATTGTGACCTTTCTAGTTAAATCAATCAGTTCTGCAGTTTCCTGGGCAAAGGCAGTGTAGAATCAATAGTAGTAATTGCATAGGCCCAAGAAAGACTGCATGTGTTTCCAAATAATGGGCCTGAAAAAATATCTTATGGCTCTGATCTTATCCTGATATGTCTGAACCCACTCTCCATCTACTACATGTCACAAGAATATTTCCTGCTGGGAAAATTCACTCTTGTTTATGATCACAGTTATATTCATCTTATGGCACTCTCTGTAAAAACTCTTTAGATGTTTCAGATGCTCCGAGAGATCCTTTGGTGCTACCACTATGTCATCTATATAGCAGATTAATGCTTTTTGTTTCATCTGAACATCTGATCCAAACATCTCATGAATGCAGAAGATTCTCAATCATTCCAAATAACACCCTCTGGGAGACATAAGTATGCCCATATGGACATTAAATCTGAATGCAGTATACTGGGAGTCTCTCAGTTACAATGACATCTGCTAGTAGCTTGTCATGAGGGTCAAGTGTAGAAAATATATTTTTCCCAGCCAGTTGTGGGAAGATTTTTTTATCTGCAGTGGTGTATTTCTCTCTAGCATGCTTCATTTAATTTACTCACTTCCAGACATTTTCTTATAGACCCATCTTTTCTTCATGATGATTAGCAGGTTGTTATAGGGTAAGTCTTCCTTCTTGATGACTCCTCACTCTATCATTTATTGGATCTAGATTTCTACTATCTCCTGGTATTGGAATGATGTCAGATATGTTCAAGACTGGAAATATATTTCTTCTTTGAGTCTTATTTAATGAATATAGCCTTTGATTATTCATGGGGTATTGGAGAAAACATGTTTGCTCCCCTTCAAATCTTTCCATAATCTTTCACCTTTGAGTTAATATGAGAGATTTTTTAATCTGGTCATTTATGAGATCCTCCTAGGTACAGGTCTTGGCTTCTTGTTGGTGAGAATATTACTTCCAGTTTGACTTCTTCCCAGTTCAGAATTACCGCATTTGCCTCCAAATGAATGCCAACCATGTGTTGACTCAAAAAATCATAACCCAGCACGATGTCTTACAGCAGCCTTTCATGATCAGAAATATTTGGCTGAGTGAAAGGTGACCACTTCCCACTTCTAACTATACTTGGAATCTCTGTCTTGGTCCCTTCTCCACAACTGCACTGGCCTGAGCAGAAGTTTTGACATTTGATATCCCTGTGTCTCCATGTCTGTTAGACAACACTTGGATGCAAACAAAACCTGACTTTCTGTATCTACCAGGATCCAACACTTCTATATCATAAATGCACAAGGCAACCATGGGGAAAAGCCCTGAAGTTGCCTATAGCTGAACCTGGTTCATCATTGTCCTTATGGAATTTACACAATGGGTGTATTATTTTCATTCTCTTTCAGTTTTGCAGGTGGTTAATGAAACCCTCTGGTGTTTAATGACCACTCATTTAAGTAGAGCCTTCTCACACTGTTTTGGGTATCTGTCTGTGGCACGTGGAATCCTGCAGCTTGGTTCTGAGAGGTCATAAACCTGTGGTGCTCAATTTGGCGTACTTTTATGAAGGCTCTTTGGGAAATGGTATGTAATCAATGGTAGTAAGAAATATGGTCAACTATGTTATAGTCGTTATCCAACATCCCACCATCATCTGTTGCACTTGTGTATGTATATTCTGCTGGATAGCCCTTATTATTTGAATTTCAATGAAAGAAAATGCAGTCAAAGATCTCAAATGAGCCACCTGTCTCAGGAAGAACTGTGTATGTGTTTCTTTGACAGCAGACCCATATTGCTCTCTGAGACTGGCATGATAGATTTCATTCTGTCACTGTTCACTTCAGATGGTCTTTATCAATGCTGCAGCATACTGGTTGAAAGTAGAGAGTTTTTCCATGAAACACTCACACCATGATAGAGCATATCTTAGCATAAAGTGGGTCATGAGGGTGACCTTGTCCACCTCTACCACTTTCTGGAATGGAATAGCCCTTGCAAGCTGTCATTGAGGGTTTTTGGACTTTCTACCACTTCATCTGTGAACACCTTTACTTGGATAAACATTGATAAATAGGTCTGCACATTCAAAGTTGATTCTGTTGAAACTATTTGGCTGCTTTCTCCCTCATTATTTCTGCTATTCAGACATCCTCAGTTTATAGTTTTTGTGTTCTTCACTTCTACAGCAGGGCACTGTCTGGCCGGTCTTGTTTTTCTGAGAGTGTTGTCTATCATTTCCTTGCCCCTTTGGTCCAACTACCTTCCTATAATGGTTCTTCTAATCTGGGCTCTTAGGTGCACCCATGATGCTTCCTCACTACTTCCATTTTTATAATGGCTTCTTTACTGGCATGACGAATTTCTTTTCAGATTCTATCTGTAGCAACTTAACTAATTCTTAAGGTATTTCCTACTATTTACTTCTATCTGGGCTATACTTTCCTTTACCTCTTGGAGGTTGTTAATAATCTCTACTTCATAAATACTTTGCCTCCTTGGATGATATCTTTCTAAAACATCATATAACTGTTTTTATATCTCTTCTTGTGACTCCCACAAGCTCTTAATAACTTTCAGTTCCTTCTGATACCTTCATCTTTTTCCAGTCCATTGCAAATCTGAGATATGACTCCATGAAATGACAGCTCTTGCTTGGCTACCTTGTCTCAAGCCAAAACAACTGACCCCTCAAGATCTGTAGAGCCTCAGTAATTTTTATTTTACAGTCCCTTAGGACTTTTTCCAATTTATTATATACCTCTACATACCCCTTATAACACTCTATTATTAGGTTTTTCATTTTCTCTTTTAGGGCTTGGAGTTCATTGCTCATGTCTCTATCTCTAGTTTCATTTTTCTTCCTCATCTTACTGTCTCTTTGTTCCATCCTCTTACATATGGTCAAAATCTCCCTTTTGTTCCTTTCTTTCTCTTTTCTTTTAGATTCCTAGTCTCTTCCTTCTCCTTTTTTAGCTTACATTTCTCTTTGTTTTTTTTTCTTTTTTCTACCCTGTTTGTTTCATCATTTTGAACATGGTTGCTTACATTCCCATGCTTGCACTCTGTTTCTCCTCCAGACTCTGCTCCTGTATCTCCTTATACTGTTTCTTAAAATATGCAGGGTTCTTACTGGGTATGACCTCTATGCTGCTCATACTTACTTCCCCTCATATCTCCCTCAGTACTGAACTATCCTATACCATTTCTCTCTCTGACCTCAACATTTTTCCTTTATCCCTAGCTTTCTTTTTGAAATTTTCCTCTCTGACTTCATTTACCTCTCCGATTATCTCCTCTTCTATACTGCTGTTCATTTACTTAATTTAATATTTCACTTAAGGATTTATTTAAAATTTAGTCTCTCTTTCAAAACAGCACATTGCCATCTCTCCCAATAACTGCCCTACCATGTATATCTACTTATACTGAAATAACACCAAGTGCTTAGTCCCTCATTTAACATTCTTAGTGCCTCATTTAACATATAACAAAAATATTAATAGTAAAATTTATCTTATGCTTCCTTTCTGCAAAGTCATTAGATATTTTTATTATTGTTAACCCATGATTACTTCATTGTGACTTTTCTAAATTTGGTACTCCAAGCACATGTATATATAATTAATCTTGCCTAATCATTATTGCATTCACAGCCAAATCCAATTCCCTTAAACCACAAAACAAAAATTTTCTAATAGTGAGTCCTTCAAATTTTCTCCCTTTGACAACAAATTTATATGAGGATCAATCTAACCTGTTCAAGTTACCCTGTGTGTCAGTTGTCAGTAGTTCAGATACACATATGTGTATGAATAATATTGAACCTCACAGTATGCATTAGCAAATTATATAGCCTTAAAAAATTGCTAATAAGCCTTAGGGTCCTGGTTCAATTTTACTCTTAGAAGTTTACAAGTCTCACTACAATAATTTATAACTTAAACTACCAACAAAGTTTATTCTTCACCTTTATATATAAATTGATAACAAAACCAAAGCTAATTTCAGCTACTGCCTTTGCTAAAAATTGAATGTTCAGTAAAAAAAAATTACATATACATTTGTTGAAAAAATCTTTAAGAAGCAAAAGATCTTCTCAACCACTCTGTTCAGGGTCACACAAAATAAATCAGGCCTCATGATTGAGCACCCATCTCCAGAAAAAAAATTACATTTTTTGAAAAAAATTGATACATATATTAGCATCAACATGGGTTACTACAAGGTCGTGGAAAGTAATTGACATGACCTATGATTGGGCAGTCATCTCTGGAAAAAAAATTCCATGTAATGGTTATATTTGTACATTCATGCAACAAAATACAGAGTTTGCCAAATTAAGACAGGTCCTGAGGAGAGTTTGAGACCTCAAATCAGTTCACACTTCAATGCCTTCAACCATGCTCTGTGATTAACTACCCCAAGAATAACATATATGAGATTACATTTGGATTCTTTCAATTTGCATTCCAGCAGTAGCAAATGATGTAGTATGAGACTCAATGAAATATAATGAAACTCATTCTAATTTATCGAATACCTACTCCTATGGCTGTTAGATTGTGCCAATATATAATTTAGCTGACATATAAATTTGGAAAGTGATTTAATATGGGTGGGAGCGAATAAGACAACAGTCTCTAATACATTTAATAAAAATTAATTATAGCAAACTTATTTAATAATACTAATACTGGCCAATAAGCATTTTGGATATTCCATTTGCAAGTGGTATTGATGCACAGGTGAATTACAAGTTCTCAGTTTTGATAGCCCTTTATAACTCTATAGGTAACTATGTTTTTAACAACATTATTAATTAAGTTAATTTATCATTGGATATGCCTGATTTATGCTATGTTATACAAGGTTTGCTAAGAGTTAAATCATATAAGATTAATAACATTAAATATAACTTATTTATTAATATTACATAATGAGCAATAAATGTGCTTTCTCTGCAGATCATTTATATAAAATAGATTTGGAGTTCAGATCAATGCTGAACTGAATAATATAAAGTATGATAAACTAGTGATTTGCAGCATAGCTTCTGTGACTATGATGCAACATACTAGATAAGGATTGCAGCCTAAATGTGTGGTTTCTCAAGGGATTTTGTACCCAGTACTCAGTTCCCATGAGCCATATGACCTGCTATCTTAAAATATAAAAATATTTATTTTGGGTAATCAGAGCAGCTTAATATATGTTTCTGGACCCTTGTGTTCCCGTTCTAAAAGAGAGCTGTCTAAAGTAAGAATAATGAGGTGACACTTAAAATTGAAGACCATTTTAATAAGAATATATATGTATATATATATAGCAAGGCATGTAGCACATGTGTGCTTTATAAGAACACATTTGTAACATTTTCCAAATATTAAATATCTTAAAAGTGCTAAATCTATAGTTTCGATCTGCAAAAATTTTATACATCCATTCATAAATTAGCATTCTTAAAACATGCTTAAAAGGGTTAATTAAAATGATCTAGTTTACCAATTAAATGTGTATAGTTTATGATAATAAACTAAGGAGAAGTAAATCACAGTTGGAACTTAACTAGTTACTTATAATATGCCTGAAAATATCATTCTTGCTGTATTATTTAAATAAATATAATCATTTAACATGCAAACCTGAATTACAATAAGCTAAAACATAGAAGCTTAATTAACATATAGAAAAATAGGTTTTCAAATTGGAGATTTGTGTGTGTACTAAAAAGCAACATAAATCAGCTACTCAATAGCATCAAATTGTCTCTCTCCCTTGATAATATTAGCAATCTCTGCACTGAAGGCATAGCAGAAATTAATGAATATACTAGGCATAATTTAAGATAAGAATAAATAAAATAATAATTGGATACAGCTATTACCTTTACAGGAGTTTAATTCAGAAATTTACTTAAACTTTAGTTTAGACATGATTCTGCAAATTAACCTTATTAACTTAAACTTACATTTACTATTTATATACAGTTAGAGTGAATTAATTTTACTAAGACTACTATTAAGAGTAATTTGTCAGAGATTGTGATCATTTATTACATAAAATAGCTAGCTTTAAGAATCATTTAAGATTGATTTAGAGTTTAGTTTAAGAGCTCTTCAGAGATTGTATTATTTTTGGCTGTGATGGCTTGCATGGCATAACATGAACTTTCACTAATGGGCTGGTTCAACGGCTGCATTTTCTCAAAGGCTGGTGTTCTTGCCTCTTTTTTCATTTTCATAGACTTCAAGATGGCAATAGAAAGCTTTCTAGTCTCTAATGTTCATTGTAAATTTTGGCATAGTACCTGGCTGCAATTGATTTTTTTAAATATGATGAGAGTGAGCCTTTTTAAATTAAAACTAAGTGATTTATACTAACTCTTTCTCACCCCACCCTCTCACAAGCCATTAAGTTATTTATAATTTTTAGTTTTAAATTTATGTTTTAATAGCTCTAATAAATTTAAGTAAAGACAATTGACAATTAGTGCTGATCCAATGATTTTGTTTTTGTTTTTTAACTTTATTTTTAAATCAACTTTGAAATTTTTGTTCTAAGTTTACAAACTAATGAGATGTATTTCTAGCAAACTGATTTTTTTTAAAAGAGATTTAACTTCTGTCACCATTCTACTACATGTATAACATGGTTACTCCTGGACTTGAGATTTATTTGTGAAAGCAAGCAAATTTATCTATGGCATTTATAATAAAGCAGAAGTAAACTAAGTTAAAGAAAAAATACTCCTTTCACATACAACCATATTTATACAATTTATGTTAACTTAGTATTTTTAAAATTATAACTGTGTATGTTTCTTATTATATGCATACAGATTTATTAATTAATGTACCCAATATCCATACATGGACATACTCATTAATCACTTATTGCATACTAATCTGTATTTGATTTTAAACAATATACACTTACTTTGATGGGTTTAAATATAGAAAATATACTACTATAGAATATGGTAGGTGAAATGGGATGTTTGACAAAATAATACCATTTCATCATCGATGTCCCTTTTAGTTTTTATTTTATTTTTGTAGAGTTCATCTTGAAGATTATTACTTTTCATTTGCATATGTTTATTTTCCATCTTAATATCTAGCTTTGTTTCAAATTTAGTAAACCTTTTTTGACAATTACAGTCTTTTTCTTCATTGACATTTTGAATTTTTTGTATTTTATTATCCATGTTATTCTGTAACCATGATACCTCATTTTTCAATTCCATTTTTAAATTATCTAATTTTTTGAACAGTTCACCCTTCATATCTGCCTTCAAATTTTCCATTTTTGTGGACATATTTGCATTTATACTTTGTTGGTTGTTTTTCATGTCTGTTTTTTATATTTTCCATCTTTGTAGACATATCTATGAACATTTGATGTATCATCAACATCATGATTTAATGAAGAATCAATATCATTTTTCTTTTTTACTGTTGATTCATCTGCAGTTTTATTGTTTTCTAGGGCTTGGACATTTACTACTGACACTTCCACAGATGCGCTTATGTTTTCTACATCATCTGTCTTACCGAATATATTATTCCCTATATCTTCTCTAACTAATTCAGTTTGCATTTCCATTTTATCTTTCTTATCACAAGTAGTCTCAACTTGAAGCATTTTAAACTGATTTTTTATAATCGTGAACTTTGTTAACACTTTAATTTAATATATTACTGTATGAATTATCTTAAAATTTTGAAACATATAAAATTATTTATTGTTACAGTTGCCATTGTGGAAGCAATAGTCATCATGATCAGTTCTACTATCATGTCAAGTCATGATCTTATATTCTCTAAAAATTGAAGTCCTAAAATTTTATATATATATATATATATATCTTATATTCTCTAAAAATTGAAGTCCTAAAATTTTATATATATATATATAAAAGCTCTCCATTTCAACTCAAGTTTATTTGTTGACAATCATTTATTTGTATTTTAGATTATTAGTATCTTTTTGTATTCAAATTCAACTCATCATATCCAAATGAATTTTAAGTTATGTTTATGTTTAAGCTGTTAAATTGAGTATTAATAGGCAAATATATTAACCAATCAATATATTCTGTATATATAATAGAGGGTGATACTAATATACAATTTCAAAGCTCAAGTATTATTAATCTCATATGAAATTCATAAGTGCTAATTGTTTTGAAAACTTTATTTGAACATATGTAATTCATGCCCAATGAATGGATGCACCAACTGTAATGAGATAGTCTAACCATGGTATGCATGAAGATGGATGGGTCCCTTCTGATGTGTAAAAAGGATGTCCATTTATTATCTACCTTCATGCATACCTTTTTATGTTTATTTTATACTGAAGGGAGAAGAAAAAGATTTAAACAACTTCCAATTCCACCTTAAACTTATCACCTACATATTGTAGTTTTCTCTCGTTATTCTGAGTTTTGAACTCAGGAAGATATATATCATTATCAGATTCAGGGAATGTTTGTATCATCAAGTTCATAATATCTGTAACATGAATAAGTACCTATTAATAAGAGTGGGCATATTACATTATATGCTTACAAGTAATGATCATTATATGTGTATGAGGATGTAACTTAGCAGAATTTAACCACAGAAAAATAAACCAAAAAATTTGTTTTAATGTTTAACTAAATTTAGTAAACACACACACATATATATATATATATATATTAATATTTGGAGTAAAAAAATTTACAACAAAATTAATGAATCTCATTTATCCTTGGTATGTTTGGTTAATACCAATATTTCCCATCCTGACCCCATGAAGAACAGTCACTATGTGCCTTGATTAACATAAACTATCTGATGGTTTAATGGACTCCCTTGTTATATATGATGTGCATGCAACAAAAAAGACATAAGTTTAACATAAACAAAATATGCAAACAATATATATATATATATATATATATATATATAATTAACATTAATTTTGAAATAAACAATCAATGAATGTATTTATGTTGTACATATATAAATATATAGTTGATACATATCTTAGGTAACACCTTATCTTTCATTTGCAATGATCAGATTACTTTATAATCAAGATTATATCTTATAAACTTTATCTACTTGTAATACTGACCTTATCTTTATTATGAATTTCATAAATTTAATATAAGTTGTTCAGTCCTATATTAAAATAAAGAAAATAAATTATTACATTTAACATATGAATAATTAATTATTGATGATGTCAACTTTGTAGATAGACTTCTCAATTCATGTGGATAAATTTTCTGATGGCTTATTTTATAATCCATGGGAATTCCTTTATCCATAGCTTGGAATTCAAATATCTGATGAAAGCCTTTGACTGAAATTTTGAAGTGAGGAGTAAAACAAATTTTTTATGATGGATTATTTTGTTGTTTATCAATCCAGACATATACAGATAAGAAAATTTCATGTTGTCCTTGACAATATAAATACAATTTATCCAAACTTCAAACACTTTTTAGCTAAAAAGTGTTTGAAGTTTGGATAAATTGTATTTGTATGATATTACGGCAAACATAAAGAAAAGTGTGATTTTGGTAATATTTGGCCTTGACAATTTTTAACTTTGTAAATGATGACTTCTCTTCCATAACAGTTTTCTTCTGCAATTAGAAATGCATGATTGGTTTTGTCAATAAGGTATAAAAAAATTTTAGTTGAAATTAATTGGAACAATGTCAATATTTCTTCTGCTATTACATGTTTTAGTTTTAATTTCCAAAATTTATAGCAAGGAATCAATGGTGCTTTTTTTTTAGAGATTTGAATGTTTCCTTTTGTTTGTAGATTATTATTTTCTGAACTCTTTTCTAAGTTGTTTTAGAAGTAAATGTTTCTATTCACTTTCTTGAATTGTAAAAAAAGATTTCTTTAGCAGTACTATGAATTTGAACCGGTTGGCATAAACCTTCAAATTTTTTTTATGCAGGAAATGGTGGATTTTGTTACACAGGTAAAAGGTTTTTTTATTTTTTGAAAAAAAAGTTCATCTTTTATTTTCTATCTATCTGTCCAGTAAATTTGGGCTAATTTTTTTTTTATTTTATTGTTGATATCATCTTTGGAAAAGCATTAGCATAAGCAGTTTGATAATAAAATAAATTGTGTGTTTTTTTATTTTAATATTATATACATTAATTATTATTAATAAATATCAGTCATATATCACATGACCTATATAGCTTGTATTACCAATATGTAATATATAAAGAGCCTGCTATTTTTTGATTAAGTTTATTCATCTGAACTTTTGTATATCCTGATATTCCATTGATTGGTTTGGTTTGATTTGGGTGTTGTACATAAAAATAAAGATAGGTCGGTTTCTAAACATTTTAATTTACCTGATCACTAGATTGGTTATATTGGAAGATAATTTTTCTTTCATGAGAGAGAGAAAGCAGAAGGAAAGTTTTTTTATTTTTAAATTTAAGACATTTCATTTTCATGGTTATTAATTTGAATATAGGTATTATCACATCTTTGAATTACTAGTTTTCTAGGGATTTGTTTTTTTTTTATTTGTATTTTTTTTGTTTCCTAGAAAACTGGTTTTTAATGTTTTATTGCTTTATAACTTGTTTTTTTATTATATATATATTAAAATACATATATATTTATATATAATGGGTTTTTTATGTATATATGCATATAATAGGATATTTTTATGGTTTTGGTTTTAATCCTTTAGCCATGCTTGCCTCTTGATGGCATTGTTTATTTGCAAAATCACATAAATTGTAACAGTACTTGGCCATCTTTTTTGGATTACTTATGTTGCATCATTTATTTTTAATTTCTAATTTTTATTACTTTTTTTTAATTGTTTTTGTTTTACCTTTTTAAAACATTTTTTTTTTCAAAACAATTTTCAAGTGAAATTGGAAAAAAAAATCAATAAAAAAACACCTATTTACAACTTTCCAAAAGAAGCTATGATACGAAGTGCTCTACATAACAGAATTTACGAACCAACATTATTTTAAAAATGTAAGAATTACCTTTTTCTTAAATGCATTAATTACATTTTCCAATTAGAGTATAAATGTCAGCACATAAAACTGAAATGTGCAGGACCCTGGACCTGAAGCTTTTGCTAATCCAAAGGATCAGCCAATAGATGCACTAGTCTGAGCAAACCAAGCTTATGATTTGCAAATCAATGTGCAACCTCAGCCATTTCATTTGTCTCATAGCTCTTCTCCCACAAACATGCCTTTTTGCATGAATTCTGTCAAATTGTGCTTGTCTCTACCATTATACAATTTTTTTCCACCTTGCAAGCTGTGTAGGGAAGCATGGTGATGGACTTGCACTTATTACTATGTAATACTACATCAGGTAGGGTGTAAGATCATTACTTTGAATGCAGATTACAAGAGTTATGGTCAGTTGAATTCCATACACCCTCGCATGATATCTGAAATGTGTGTATTTTGCATAGTGTCGTGAATCACATAAGTGGGCTGTAATATCTGTATGTAAATGCTATATAAATAGCTAATATGAACAAAACTGTTCTATAGGCCATAGGCTGCCTAAATGACATTTTTATGTGATTTTTCATATAATACACTATCATCAAGCAGTGTGCATGGCTAAAGGAAAAATACCATGGTTTTTTTTATATATAATAATATATGTATAATTTTAGTTTTTTTTTAAAAAGGTTTTTTTTTTGAAAGAGTTTTTTTTTAATTTTTTTGCATAAGTTTTGTATAGTTTTAATGTATGTAATTTTTGTAGAGTCATTTATATTGTGCAAACATTGTGTTTTTAAAGGTTTTTTTCATTTTTGTAGGGTTTTGTACATTTTGTAAAGTTTTATAAGTATTTTATAAGAATTTTATAAGAATGTAATTACTGTTTTTTTTGTTTGTGTTAAAAAAAAATAGGAAATATTTATCAGTTGGTTGACTGATAAGAATTGTTGTATAAAGAATTTTACAGGAATTAATTTTCTCATATGATATGTAAATTTTTCTAATTTTTAAATGTTTAAATTCTGGAAATAGCCTTTTTGCTGTACTTTCTGATGAAAACCGGTCTGCTGATTGAAATAGTGAGCAGCTTTATAGAGAAGTAATTGTGTGTGCGTTTTTTAATAGTATTTATATATATAATTCTGCAAACCCAGATATTTTTTGCTGCTGCAAGATATGTAGAGCGTTTTTAGATGTATGTTCAATTGAGAGCAATACAACCAAGAGGATAAAAGCTCTTTTTATATATGTGTGTGTGAACTACCATATCTTTAAAGATAAAAAATAAATTTGAATATTTTTTTTACAAAAAAGTTTATTGATAAATAACTAAATTTATTTTACCAGTTTAATATTTAAAAACAAACAATCAAACAAATTTTTGTTAAACTTTATTGTTTAAAATTTTATTACAGTATTTTTTATACATTCTACAATCTTAGAATATAAGTCATGTATTTAAATCGTAAATCTTCAGAATGAAGTAAAATATCTTTTCAATATTTTATTTTTTTATCTTAAAGGTTTTACATTTATTGTTGTTTTAGATTATTTGTTTTATTATATATAATGAGATTAGAAATACCTGCACTAATAAAAACTCAATTTTAAACTTTGGGTATCTATTACACTAATATATTTAATAAGTTGTAATTTTATTAATGTTCTATTAAAAAAGTGTATTTTAAGTAAGCATATCTTAACATTTTTTAAAAGACAAAAAATATACAAACATATTTAGTTCTTTTTTTTATGTAGGACTTTTTTGATTAAAAAAAGTAATATGTAGATTTAAACCTTAATATAATTTTTAAATTGAGGTACTTGTAATAAAAATCAAAAATAAATATTCCATTGAATTTTATATTAACATTATTGCTTCTGAATTTGTAGTTAATTAAGACATCAAAATTCAATGAAGTATAACCTATTAAAAACCTTAGCTTTTAGTCTTAGTTTAAAAGCATATTGAAATAAAAAAAAAATCTTTAACAGCTTTTGACGGTATTGAAAGTATTAATGTGTTTTTTAATACTTGCTAAAATGTTAGTTACAACACACATTTTTACTTAAATTAGAACAGCAAATACGCTTAGCAAATGTAACTTTTGCCAATATTATTACTTTTAATTAACTTTATTTATTCTGTTGTTAATAAAATTTAATTGCAGTCATATGAAGAGCTTTTTAATGCATTTTATATTCAAAGAAATAATAAATTAAGCATTAAAAGAAAATGGAATAAAAAGGTTGAAAATAAAAAGCATTTTTCTAATAACATTTAAAAGATTTAATTAAATTCACTTATTATAAACAGAGTAAATTCAGTTTGGATGATACTTTAAAAGTTTTATTAAAAAGTGAAAAAAAAAAACTGTTTTCAAATATAGATTTTTAATAATTAAAAAAACGTTCAAGGACTCATATTAAATAATAACACACACAAAAGTACTCAGAAGTAGGTTATTTAAGAAGAGTAAAGTAGGACAACTCAAATTAATTAATTAATTATGAAAATATTTTTTTAAAATATTGATAATTATTTATCTTTTTTTAGTGATTTTTTAAGATTTATTTATTCATTATTATTTTAATATTAATAGTTTGCTTTAAGTAACTATACCGTAAATAAATTAGTTTATATGAATGAATAAAAAATACTGATGTAATTAAAGTTCTCATATAACATTCAATTAGTGTTGAATAATAAACATCTCATTAAATTAAGAGTATTATTGACAATGTTATCAACAAATATTGGAAATACAAAAAAAATATTTTTAGAATACTACAAAATATATGTATGTACCTGTGTTTATATGCATAAGTTTCTATTTGGAATATGTAGAAATAACTAGGATTATAATAGACGTTATGGCCAAGCAATAATAATTGGCAATTATTGACTGTATTCTTTTCTATTATACAATTGAAATGACTTATGTGTGTGTGTGTGTTGTATTTCAAAAACAAATTATAAATATATTGATATAATACAGCATTATCAATCATATATTAATTAATTATATAAGTTATCAGTATGTTATATTTTTATTATTTAATAATAACAATCATTTAAAATATATTCATAAAATGGCAAAAAAAAACAAAAACAAACAGAATACTTCATTTTATAAAAACTTAACAAATTACTTTAGTATAATGTTTTATGCCAAAAGCATATTTCCTAATAAAGTTAAAATTAAAAATTTAATGCAAATGTTAAAAATAAAACTTATAAAGCTTTAACTGCTAATAAAATTCAATTTATTTTAAAAAACAAATCATGAAAAATGAATTTAATATTGCCTGTGCAATTAGAACAATTATGTGAAATCAAATCAAAGCAATTTTATATATAATTGCAGACGGTCTGAATGAGTGCTAAATTTATCAACTCATTTTAATTTAATTTTTTAACTAAAAGACAATCGTAAGAAGATATGATAACAAAAATAACTCTTCTCTCTCTCTATATATATATATATATCATCATCAACAACAACCATTATTAATCCACTGCAGGATGAAAGTCTCTCCAAGTTCAATCCATCTTTTCCTATCTTTAGCTTTTCTTCTCCACATCACCCCTGCACACTTTCTTATTTCATCCATCTGTCTCACATGTGGTCTCTTTCTGGGTCTTTTACGAGTTTAAAAATATTTTTCCAATATATACAATCTCTCTCTCTCTCTCTCTCTCTCTCTCTCTCTCTCTCTCTCTCTATATATATATATATATATATATATATATATATATATATATATATATAGTGATCATGCCATTTATCACAGTTCATTCAAATATGTGCTATAGTCAGTTTTACAAAAAAAAATTGAAATTTCACATAATAGTTATCATTCTATGTTAATTGTGCACATAAAGTAAGTTAAGATATGTATAATTGACTAAAAGTTTATCCCAAATATTTTAAAATTATAGTATTTAAATTTATTATTAAAATTAATAATATAATAATATTATTATAGTTTAATGTTTGTTAGTAAATATGCAAGTTAAGAATATAATGTTAGAATAATAATTTTAGCTATAAAATTTAATATTTAGTAAGGTTTACAATATATTTTAATAATTCTTATTTAATTATTTTAAATCTTAAACAGCTATGTCATAAAGTCTGAAGTGTGTATGTTTATCTTTGTGAACACATGTTAATTTATTATTTGTATTAAAAATTATATTGCTAGAATTGATATATCAGTTTTGAAATTGTAAATTATTTTATATTTCTGTTAAAAATGTAGCAAACTTAATATTAAAATTATTGTGATAATATTTTATATTTTTTTTAAATTCATGTTAATAAAATATTTTAATGTTAAAATATGTTTTAATATTATATTTAAGTGAGAGTTAAATAAATTATTTAATATAAAATTAATTAAATAAATTATTTTAAGAAAAAAACAGACAAAAATTAATTTATATGTAAATTTTTCTTGTCTGAAAACTGGAGTTGCCAATCAAATGATGAGGGATAAAATCTCTAAATAAAGTTATTCATTAGTCAGTAGTCAATGATTCAATAATCAGCATAGGTTATTAATATATTTTCCAATCAAGTAAAAAATTAAAGTTATAATTTTTTCAAATATTTTTTTAAGTTATTAAAGTGTTAAAAGTATATTCTGAAATGATTTATTACATTTAACAAGTTAATTTAATTCATTTTATTATGGAAGGAAAGTCCTAATATTCCCTGTTAGTAATTCATATGAAACTGACTGAACAAGTAAAAGAAACAAAATGAATTATCTAACAGATATACCAATGGTCAGGAGACAATGCTGAAAATGGTGCCATACAGTTGGGAAAGTGACATCAAGAAGTTGCAAGAAATTTATTTTTAATAATATTTTCATGGTAGTTATGAAAGAACAATCTTATTTTATTTTAATGATTAATCCTGAAACATATAGACTGTTATGGGGTTTTTATATCCATTTTTGCTTGAGGAAAATCATTAAAAACTATTTTGAAATTTACCTCCCTTTTAAGAAAGTAATGATGAATGCAAGCTAACAAATATGTGAAAATGATCTTTATATTGGTTAATCTACTACCTATTATTTGTTAATGTTGTTTTTATAATATATCTACTAATCTTTAAAGAGACTGAATGGTTATAAGTATTTGTCAATTTCTGTAAAATTTTGATATAAAATAAGTATTAATTATTGGAAAAAGAGCTCTACAAACTTTAAAATTCCTAAACATAAATTATCAATTAACAGTTAACTATAAATTTTGTTTTAAATGCATATTAAATCTTAAAAAGGGGAATATTGTTTAAATGCTTATAATAGTGAAAATATTGCAAGTGATTAATAGTTGAATATGTGCACATGAAAGAAAAAGTTTAAATTAAAAGTTATTATCAGCTGGATATGTATACATGAAAAATAATTTTAAAGTAATATAATTATCTGTTGAAAAATTAAAAGTGATATATAATACATTTATGTAAAGATTTGATAAACATTTTAAAAGAAAATATTTCTACAATGTTTTATTAAAACCTGGATAAATGAAGAAATGTTTAAATATGAAAAATTACCTTGTGAAATAATTAGTTTTATTGTAAAATTATCCATGAAATTTGTGTGCTCTTTGGTGAACAGAACAAACTTTATTTAAAAGAATTGTTATCATGAAGAGATGGACAAGATTTCCGTTGGATTTTGTTTGCTGTTGTGTTTTACTAAATGGGGTTAGGAACAGTGCAGCATGCAAAGAATGTGGGGGGGTCTCTGTTAAGTGAACTTAAGTAGTCATAGCAACTACTCTCACCCTCAAACTTAACTGCAAGCAAAGAAATCAAGGACATTCTCATAGTTTTTTTGTTATTAATTATCTTAGTTAAAAATGATATAGGAATTAATAGTTATTTTAGATGTAAGATAATTTAATACTTATGTGATATAAAGTTATTTAAATATTTGATATTATGAAATTAAAAAATAATAAAAAGGTAACAGAAAATTTAATATTTTCTGAAGAGGTAATAGGTCTAAACTTCAAATACAAGGATACCATTAAGAAAGGATGGATTTGCATTATTAATCCTAATGGTTAGGATTAAGATAAATTATTGATATATACTAAAATTTTTAATGTATATTTATTTATTTATGAGAATACTAAGGTAATAAAATCAAATGGTTTGCTTATTTTATTATTAATAATATATTAATTGATTTTGAATACTGTATGATGATATAAATATACTATGTGATATATCTAAATGTATTTAGATAATACATAAATGCAGGCGTATGCATATTGTATATTGTGTGTTTTAAAATACCATGTATAATTATCATGATAATATTCTAGACAGTATCTACTTAAATACAATTTTTTATGTTTGATCTCTGAATTATTTTACAAAGAAAGTATTTGAATGAAAGTGTTATTGTAAAATATTTAAAATCATTTGTTGATATAATATTTGAATGTTCTTGATATTATAGTGAATGTTTTTTTAAAATGAAGTTTAGAAATTATTTTATATCAAGATGATAAAACTTATTTGTAGGGTTGAAGGAGGTATTCCGAGTGTATACAAAAATAGTAGTGGTTTAGGATAGTAATAGTGGTGTAAATGAAATTCCGTGTGATATGGATATTTAAATATGAAATATCTCTTGAATAATGTGTTGTCAATTGCTAAATTAAATGCAGTTAACAGAGTCCTGTATTTTATGTTTCATGGTTAGTAGCAATTCTTTCTGCAAATCAGTAAGTCCTCAGGTAAAAGCCATGATAGGAATTTAAGGTAGACACAAGAATATGTGGCCTAAAGCATTGCACCCATGAGTTTATTACTTGTTTAAGTTATTGTAGTTTTTGTGTCCCTCATTTTAATCACTTTTTATCATCACTAGATCTTACATCATATTTGTTATAATTTATGTAATTTTTGAAGAATAATGGCTAGACTCTAAAATGTTAATAGGATTTATTGAAAGCAAGAAAAGAAAAAGATTTTTCACAAATGATGATTATTTAATGTGAAGTAAAGTTAATGGAATAATTTAATATTTTTAATAATAAAAAAAAAAAAAATCAAGAGTATCAAATGCATATTCTGATGATGAAAGTATGAATGAGAGTGACATCTGATTGATATTAACATTAAGCAAGCTAGTATAGATAAATATTATACATGCAATTGATTTTAGATTATTTAAAATAATCTGTTTATTCTAATGAATAAAGTAAATTAAAGCATAGTGAAGTTATAGAGTTATTATAAATTTGTAATATATAAATTATAGAGTGAAAAACTTATTATTAATGAACATATTTTTCTTTATTAAGGTACAGTTATATTGATATGGTCCCAGGATAATGAAAGTAAATACTTTATGGAAATATTTATAAAAATATATGCCATTATCTAGGAATAGTTTTATTTATTGAACCCCAGTAGTTATTAATATGTTCTGTATTAATAATACAAATGATGTATATAATATTATAATATTAACTCTTTGCCCGCCTCTTACGAGGCTCCTCGTCGACATCACTCTAACTCAGCCAGTTTTTATACGAAAATATTCGTTAAACATGTATTGAATTCGTTTTTAAAAGTTCTGTAAGATGGTGCCATCTTCCGATTTATTTTACAAGTAAAAAATAGAAAAAAAACGCATTTAAACCTAAACAAAGAAGGAACATTATTTGTGATTGGTTCTTAGCATGCTCTCAGCTGAAAAAGACATTCTGATTGGCTGGAAAGAACAAAGAAACTGCCTGATCAAAGAAAATAAAGAAAAACGCTGAGATTTTCATTTCGAATACGATTTAATTATTATAAAAGAATATTTTGAGAAATTAAAATTATTTTCAGAGAGAATAATAAAAAAACAAAATTATTTTCAAAAAATATTGAAGATTTAAGTAAAAATATTGAAGATGTAGTAAAAAGAAATATTTACTTTTCTATAACGTAAAAGTCGATCTTTTTGTTTACATTATAACTTTTATGTTGCCAATATTGAATATTTTAGAATAAATAAACAGCAATTTATTTTTGAAAGAACTTTCGTTCTCTTCATAACCTGAAAAATTAATAATATACTTTTTATAAATGTATCTGAGTTGAATTTAATATTATAGGCGAATATGTTTTAACAATAGGCTTTGTCTTCAGTTTGTGAGTTGGCCAATTAAAAGATTTGATTTTTAACTGATACAACCAATGATAAAATTAGCGGATAAAAGGTTAAGAGATAACAGGATTACCACTGAATTGTGTTATGTTTTTTATATTACTTTATGATAAATATTTAAAGTGAAAAGTATTTAATATTTTTTTGTGTAAATATTGTTTTAAATATAATTTTTGTTTTTTAATTTTGAATATCTACAATTATGTAAATATTATATTTTGTAAATTTTAAATAATGTTTGTTAAAATAAATTTGTTAATCTTATTTAAAGTTTATATTACATCTGGAGAGTTTCTTTATTCATTGTGTCCAAATCATTATTGATCTTCTCAACCACACATATTTATTATAAGAATTAATTATATACTCACATTATTGCACATAATCTATAAGAGATACATTATGATTATTACATTGGTAAATCTTAAAGATATCATTATTGTTAAACATGAAAAGGATATAATCCAAATGTAATAATTATCTGATATACTAATTATATGAAGCTTTATATTTCTTAATATGCCACATAAAAAAATATGAGTAATAAAAATTTTGATGCATAATAATATGAAAATATTTTGAACTTATTGAAGACAATATTATTTTGCAACAGTCTATAATTTTAATTTGTTTTATGGATGAGTAAATTGAGTAGATGTATTTTAAAATATGAGTCTTGGAGTATTTTATTTTATTTATTTTTGTTATTATGGTATAGCTAGGCATATATAAAATCATTTACTATATGTAACTATATTATTTGATATATAATTGTTAGGATAATAAAAACCTGAGATAATAAGTAAGTCTAAGAGTTAGATTAAGATAAAAATATATTAGAAAATTTAATTAATGATATATTATTATTATATTAAATAGAAGAGTATTAAATATTTTAGTGGTTTAATATAATTTTGTAATTGTTAATTAGAATATGTTTTGTGTAATAGATGAGTCATGGGAATATTACTGATATTTCATAGAAATAGATAAAGGTGATATTCTTATGCCATTGGGAATGTATCTTTCGGGGTATGTTCTTAATGTTAAACTAACTGTATACCTTACTAAATAGTTGGTGATGAGTCTCATGATTTTAGTATTTTATCAAACTGTTTTTGTAAGTAAAGTGAGCTAGTCCTATTTTAAGTTAAGATAATGATAAAGGAACTGGGCATTTTATTATAATAATGGAAGAGATAAATCTTACATAAACATTTTATTGCATATAAAATAGATATTCACATTAGTATTTTCACATTGTACATAACCATAAGTTAAGTAAGTTCACATAGATATAATTATTTTGCCAAGTATTGTTATGAAAGCCAAGTACCAAGAATTAGGTCCTGGATAACAATCCAGGTATCATGAAAATGATTCACAGTCAGTTATAGGAATCAAGAATAGATTTTGATAAAAAAAATTTGAAGAGCAGAAAATAGAACTGATGAATGAAATTGTAAAGTCAAGATTTGATTGTGATAAGAAATTGAAAAACTAGATAAGTAAATGGAAGAACAAAAACAGAATTAAAAAATGAAATTATGGAATCCAGAAATAATTGTGATAAAAGATTTAAAGATTTAGACAAAAAGTTTGAAGCACATAAGGTTGAAGCTAGCAAGCCTTTTGATCAGTTAAATAAATTATTGAAGTAATAGAAGGTAGATATAAAAGATGAGATAAGAAAATCAAAAGCAGATTCTGATAAAAAATTTTAAATTTAAATTAAAAAATGTTCAAGATATTGATAAAGTTTAAAGAATTAAATAAGAATTTTGAAGGTTTAAATAATTAATATGAGAAGCAAATTCAGATTATGATAAAAAAATTGAAAGACTAAATAAGATATTAAAAGAAGAAAAAGTAGAATTAAAAAGGTGATATCTATAAAACATTTGTAGAAATAAAAAATGAATTCAATAATAAATTTAACATATCCAATACAAGATTGGAAAAGTTCAGATATGATTTAGATGCTATGTTGAAAGAATCTAAGGGAAGATATAATGCTATGTTTGGAGAATTAAAAGTTGAGAATAAGAAGCTATAAAATAGGTTAGATTTCATTCAAGAAACTTTTGAAAAAGAATTTAAAGACTTTGATAATAAGATTAGTACTACTCAAAAAAATTGTGAAGGAGTCCTGAAGAAATTTAATAGGCTAGAAAAGGTATATGATTTCCAGATTGGGGTACAGGCAAGAGTTGAGGCATCAAAGAAAATTAAAGACTGGCCACTGTAAATTAGTACAAAGGCAAATGCAACAAGGACTAAAATTTGAACTCTTCACAATGTTTAAAATAAGTATAAATGGATATGGATCAAAATACGTATATATGCATCATATAAATAATATATTATTTGTAAAATAAAAATTGTCATTTAAAATTAAATTTTGAAATTTGTAATTTTTTTTAAGAAGTAAAGATGATACAACTTTTTTTTCTCTTTTAATTTATTTTTAAAAAGGCATTATATCACATACAACATGTAATTACCTTAGTAATTATTAATTAGTATTGATAATTAAATAAGAATTTATTTTGAGTTATGTGGTATGTGGAATGTTAAAGAGCAATAAAATGTTGTTTTTTTTCGAAAGGAAAAGAAAAACAAGTTTATAAATGTTGGAGAATGGATTACTTATGTATAATTTTGTTATTTATTTAATCAAAGTAAAACAAATCTTGTACTGATTCTAGATACAATATTTGCCTTTTGTTCAAGCCAAACCTAGATATGGATTTAAATAGAAAAAAATGGAATTTTTTTGTGTTATTAGCTAAATCATTGAAGTGAAAAAGTAATGGGAAAATACTAGCCACCTGCATAATAAGTCAGCATTTTTTTTTTAAAAAAAAAAATTATAAGAAGAAAAGTTGAAAGAAAAAATAAATCTGATATCCTATTTGCATAGTCTGGAGATCGGCTGGAATGCTCTTCATGTTATTTTAAAACCAGCAATAAAATTATAACATTAAGTAATTCAGAATTGTGAAAGAGTTAACTGGTGCAGTTGATTAAAAACAGAAATAAATACATAGTTTTTGAACTATAAATTATCTCTTATGGACAAACTATATAATCGTAAGTGCAGAATAATAAGAATTATATAATAGAGATTACCAGATTATACCATAATTTGCAAAAATGAGTTCCCTGGAAAAAAAATGAAAAGACATTTACATGTGAGCTGCTTGTTCAGAAATTTCAGTGAGAATATCACAGAAGTCCATATAGACTTAAAATTTGCATGCCTATTAGTAAGCTTACATATTTTGTAGTAATATTCCTGGGTATTAAGTTAAACAATTTGGTTCTTTGTTTTTATAATTATTTTATTTCAAATGTATTTTATATATATATATTTCTTGACTCAGTATTCATTGTATGACAAATTACATTTTTACTTTTTCTCTCTCTCTTTTTTCTTTTCTTATGAATGGATGTGGAAAATGCACATCCAGGTAAGTCTGTAAATGTGTGGATCCACAGAAAGATACATTTTAATGTGAAAGCAAAATAAATAAAGAGATGAAGGTATCATTAATTAGCTAGCTTTAGAGCCCATATCCAAATAAAGGCAAAATGGAACTCTATAGGATTAATTACATAGATAGATTTTCTTGTTTTGTATTATATTATTAATATTTTTCTTTTTAGGGGGGGGGTATTATTATTTTTTATATTTGTTGAAGGGAAATTAATATATAATGGGGAGAATGATTCATTTTGTATTATAGGATTATTATTTGGCTTGTATAAAATAAATTGAGGTTTTCTTAAATTTATCTAGTTGACAGTCAATCATTTAATTAAATTATTTATTAAAATAATAAGTGAGTATTAAGAAAATTATTATCATTCTGTGTCAATGTCAAATGAAGTCCAAATGTTACTCAGCCTGAAAATTATTTTACTTCAGTCAGAGTTATTGAACGTTGAGCTAGTATAGGGAATTGTTTTACTGGTAGTCCATTTGTACTTCATTTATTTGTTCTCTCTCATTGAATAATTCTTTATTCATTATATAAGAATGACATTTAAAACTGATGATCAATATTAGTATAAATATGCTTTGAGGCGTCAACCTCTAAACTTAGGTATGTGTAAGCTGATTGGAAAATGTAATTAAATAACATTAGTTCATTCATTCAACTTCATTAAATAAAATTGAGAATTAATGGGTAATCTTATTTTAATAATTCATACATTCATATAAATAGATTAGTATCAGCATTTAATGTATGAGGTTCATATTATTTACCCAATCTAAGATAATAATTAAACTCATGAGGTAACAGTGATTGATACACAAGATATATCAAAAAGTGAAATAACAAGATTGCAAAAGGAGTTTCAGGAAGCTCAAAGAATTAATAAGAAACATGATGAGGTTGTCTAGGATAAATTAAGAGATAACAATAAAGTTATCATCAAAAAGGTCCTAAACTATTTAAAGATGAAGGAAAAAAATTTTAGTGGTATGATTTTAAATGTGGAAAATACAATACAGAAATGAAATTCCATAGAGACCAACAGAAGGGAGATTATAGAATTGGAGAGCATAAGCCTTCATATCTTAGAGAGGAAATGACCTTTTAAAAACAATTACATGGATAATAAATATAATGAAATGGTGCCCTTTGCCATTAGATAACCCTAGTAAGCATAAAAATGTGTTGAAGTGAAAGTCAGCAAGGGTCAAACCATAGCATACCCAAATTCATCCAATTAAAGATTTTTAAAGAGAAGTCCATGAGAAACACATACAATATTTAACTAGATTAGAATAATTATTTTCTATGTTGAGTGAGATAAACAAATTGGCTGTTACAGAAAATCATCTATGTTTATCTGCAAAAGATTCATGGAAATCTTTGTTCCACAAACCCCAGACTTATCCAGATTTTAAATAAGTTTCTTAACACACTTCAGGGATGAAGACAAGCAAGACAATCTTAGGCATCAAATTGTCCAAGATAGATATAATCACAAGGGAAACTACATATGTAACTTTTTCAGAGGCAGGAAGCTAAACTATGCTAACTATATTACAGCTATTGGAAGAGCAAATCAGTCAAATTATAAGACATAACTTGACTAAGCATACTGAGCAAACTTTAATTGTTGCTGGCCAACACACATTAAAAATGTATAAGAACTATTAGGTGTTTTGGAGACAAGTGAAAAACCTTCAGAAAATACTTAAAGGAAAAAGGGAAAACAATACTTATAATGTGTCCCTCATAAGGATAGGTAATGGTAGGGGAAATAGAGATAACTAAAATTTCAATAGAGGAAATAAAGATAAATAAAATTCCAGTAGAGGACATGATGAGTGGAAAATTGTAGAAAATGAATTAAAGATAGTAAAAATTTGTGTAGAGCCTTCTACATTAATATTTTGTTTAAAAAAATAAAATTGATGTTAGCATATTTTGTATATTAGAATTTTTCATTATACGAGTTGTTAAATAAATTATATTTTTTGCTTGTATGCTTCACAGATATGTTGTGCATCTCAAAGAGAAATCAAACTATTAAAACTTTAGTGACATCAGGTAATTGTATTGTTGTTATTGATTCCCATTATTGAATGTGCAGTCCCAAGAATTGGAATATTGCAAGTACTTTTAGTTTGAAAGAATGTAATATTACCTAAATGTTAGCAGCAAGAGGCATTTTCCTTTGTGAAGTCAACAACTGTGCAAGTGTATTCTTGCAAAGCCCATTTAACTTGTACCTCAAAATTTGGTTGTAAGAACCAATCTTTTTTAATAATGAAATAATTCTCATGAGGAATGATGCAATTGTTGCTCATAGAAATAGTAACATGGGAATATTAACTAGAAATCATGGCAGTATAACAGTAATACAATTTCAGATTTGACAGCTATTAAAACAGATATATGTGAACAACATTTAGTTTTCAAGAAATAATTTTTTTAGTGAGAAGAAATGAGCCAGTTAGAAATCTCCTTCAAAAAATGATTATCTATGCATAGTATTTAAACTTTTTTTTGATGTCAACTTGTTATTTTGCTCTGAAATAATAACCACTAAAACTGCCAATTGATATATATATATATATATATATATATATATATATATTGGGCTAATAAAAAGTGCACTATATATATATATATATATATATAGTGCACTTTTTATTAGCCCAGTCTATTCTAAAATAAAATTTTGGTATATAATTTTAAATTTTACAAATCCAATAATATTGACTTATTAAAAGAAGACAATAATGACATATTAGATCATAGGGTTTGAACTCAGGTTTAGCTAATGGAAATTTATAAATGAGCTTAACTCAAGATACACATAAATAATAACCTATAGAGTCGTATATATGCAGATGGATGGACAATTAATATACTATTTAGTATTTAAAACCAGTGAAGCTTAAATTGTAATTTTATAAACATGATGTGTTAGAGAAACCAATAATTATTGTTTATGTGCATTTGATTATAAAAACAGATATTATTTATATTCAAATCTTGTTATGCTTAAAAGTAAATAAATATTTATCAATTTTACAAAATACTGATCTAAAATTAAAACAGTAAATTGCATCTTTATTTAATTTCTAAAAAAATATTATTTCAATATTTTTTAAAAAAAACCAAAACTGTCATTTTAAAATGATAAACCAAAAATTTGCAAGGTAAATCTATGTTGTTATAAACAGAAAAAAGTGAGAAATATCAACCAATCACAATGTGTCAAACAATCTTGTACTAAAAAAAAACTGAAGAAAAAAATACTTCTTCTGGATCATAAAGGATAAGTAACTAGGCTTTTTCTTTTCTTGTGATATATTTTAAAAAAAATTGGATTAAAAATTCCTAAAATCTTATTATTTGAAATCAGAAAAAGTAATGAATTGTAACACTGCATCGTTATATTGGATAATTATAAGCTTTATGTTTAAACTAATGGAATAAATTAATCATTTTCTACTGGGCAAATCAATGGTTGATAATTCCCAATGATCTCTTAAAAATTAATATATATTGAGAAAACAATTGGAGATGAATAATCAACAAATATACTCATTGAAAGAGAACAATAATTGTGCCATGGGGAAAATGAATTGTAGTAATAAACAAAAGGAAATAAATAAACACTGTCAATATCCAGTAAGGATAAATAAAAAAAATAGTAAATCTCTTGGAAACAGTTAAGTATATATATTTAAGATTCAATGGAACTAAATTAGTAATAGATGAAAAGTATTCATTATCATTCCGGCTACACATAAAGTCCTAACGACAATAAGGCATAGGAGAAGTATTTAATCTGAGCCATCCCAATGGGAATGTCAGTTTTTATAAAGTTTGAATTGAAAATGTTGCATGACACATATTTTGATTAAAAGCATAAGTGTGCCATATAATATATATGGAAATATATGTCATCTAGAATAAACAAGGCAATCCATAAATAATTTTTTTTTGTATTATTAAACAAATAACAAAAGGAAGGATTATTTTTGCAATAACGCAAATACCTAGCAAATCTTAGGATAAGCAGAATCTTCAGAGAAAGAAGGAGAAAATAAAAGTTATAACCTTTTAACTGCTAATTATATTATTGGTTGTATGAGATAAAAATCAAATCTTTTAATTGGCCAACTCACAAACTGAAGACAAAGCCTATTGTTAAAACATATTCACCTATAATATTAAATTCAACTCAGATACATTTATAAAAAGTATATTACTAATTTTTCAGGTTATGAAGAGAACGAAAGTTCTTTCAAAAATAAATTGCTATTTATTTATTCTAAAATATTCAATTTCGGCAACATAAAAGCTATAATATAAACAAAAAGGTCGACTTTTACGTTATAGAAAAGTAAATATTTCTTTTAAATATTTCTTTAATATTTTTACTAAAATCTTCAATATTTTTCGAAAATAATTTTGTTTTTTTAGTTTTTTTTTTTTAAAAACTAGTTTAATTTCTGAAATTATATTTTTTTAATACTTAAAATTGCATTCGAAATGAAAATCTCAGCATTTTTCTTTATTTTCTTTGATCAGGCGGTTTCTTTGTTCTTTCCAGCCAATCAGAATGTCTTTTTCAGCTGAGAGCTCACTAACAACCAATTACAAACGATGTTCTTTCTTTGTTTAGGTTTAAATGCGTTTTTTTTTATTTTTTACTTGTAAAATAAATCAGAAGAGGGCACCATCTTACAGAACTTTTAAAAACCTATTCAAAACCTATCAAACAAATTTTTAGCATAAGAACTGGCAGAGTTAGAGTGACGTCAGATGTCGACGAGGAGCTTCATAAGAGACAGTTGAAGAAATAATAAGTTTAGGTGATGTGACACAACCCAGAACGCTAAGAAATTTAAAGTTGTTATTATACTTTTAGCTGAGAATTTAAAAGAGAACTTGTTCCTAATGTTGGTATTTATACCTTTAATCTATGAGTTGTTAGTACAATAGGGAGGGGGAACTAAATCATTTAATAAGGAATTAATTCAAGTGTTATATTAATAGTTATTTAATAATTAGGTTGAGATTAAAGATTATTAATTATTTAAATAAACAAATATGTTCAATACCCCAGTAAGAAAGATATAATAAGGTATTTAACATGATATATACACAATACAGAGAGCAAGGTGTGTTTACATGTGCGAATGGATAAACAAACAAAAAATTTATTTTCTGAGGTGAAATATAAAAGTATTAATTTTGTTTTGCTTATCAACCTCTGGAATTATAATTATCTTTTCTCCATTGTTTTTGTATTATTACTTATTCACCAAATATATAACCTTAGTACTATTATTATCTTAGAGGTTGAAATAACAAAACCATGAATTGAAAAAAAAAACAAGAGAGTGATTGTTTAATAAACTGGATGTGTAATATCTAGGCACATACATAGGGGTAAATATCTTAATATACAATGGGAGATTGTTAGTTTTGTTCAATTATAACACTCCAAAGATTAATTTTCTATTGTTATTGTTATTATAATATAGGTGTATATCATTTTGTTATAAGTTATTTTAAATTTGATGTTAATGGTAATGTTTATTGTGATCATTTGTAATGAATATTGTTAAAATTATTGTTTTGAAAGTTTTATCAAATTCTAATTGTTGAATTTCTTTTCTGGCCTAATTTTCACCACATCACACAACTCAAAATATACAGTCGAAATTAAAATAAAAAGTCAGTTCAGTTTAGAGAAAATCTAACAGTTTAATAAGCATAAATCTCTTAAGAAAATTTTTTTACTTGTTACATGCTGCCTTGATCCCATAGGTCATTCATGACATTGTCAATTATTGAAGTGTATTTATTAATATGAAATTAAATGATATATTAGTTATTAGTGAAAGGATTAGTGTTAATTACAGTTTAGTTAATGATGTTATTTTAATAATAAGTATTAAAAAACATAAATATAAATCTTGATTATAGATTTAAACTATAAGCCTTCTTTATTTGTGCACTATCCATGGAAATCTGTAAAATCCCTCTTGATATTCCATAGGTAGTATGAATAATTAATAAATCAATGATTATCCTGAGATCTCCTTATTATAAAGTTATTTTTGTAATTATTGCCAATCTTAATTATTAAAAATAATACGAATCAAAGTTTATCTGTAATTATCTAACAGATTAATTTAATGAGTGATTGAATTAAAACTTAATAGTTATAAATATAATATAATATATTGGATATTATTGTTAGCCATAAGAGTATGTAGATACTTAATAAGGAGGAGTATCTGGGTATTCTCATGCCATTGGACAAATATTTTGTATTTGTTTAATGTTAATGGGATGTGATCAGTTTATAGGTAAACGAGTCTCACATTAATTATAGTTAAAATATGTCTTATCTTAGAAATATTCAATTATATAAAAGTAACTTGGGATGAATATTAACCTTAGCTAAATTCAATTGTTATAGTTAAAGAAATGGTCAGGAAATAGTCAGTTTGTTAATAGTACCTAGCCAGAGTCCATGTAGGGTCTAATGTAGGGACTTGGCAACTCTGCATTGGGTCATACCACCTATAGACAGGCCACTATATATATATATATATATGTGTGTGTGTGTGTGTGTGTTCAGGTATAGTTAAAATTATATAAAGATTATTACATCAATTGTTTAAAGCAACAATCAAATGATATCCATGAGAGACAAATGATATAGCAATACGAAAGCAAATTATGAAAAGATATTTTTTATGAAAATAATAAATATATGTTTCATTAAAAAAGAAACTCTCTTATTAACTTTATTGGTTACTTTTATTTTTGAGGGAATCTACATACATAACTACTGATAAACTAACTAGAAGAAAGTATATTTTAATTATTATATTTTACTTACTGAAATGTTCATATTCATAAGATCAGTTACAAAAAGAACAACAAAAATGGATTGTTGATTCAAATATATTGATGTCTGTTTCCTAAGGATCGTGGTTTTACATTAAAATCATCGAATGAATAAAAACACAATTTCCAGCACATTATAAATTAATTCTTGCTTTTAGTAAAATAATTGCCATTCAAATTTGGAACATATACATATATTAAAAAATAATTGCATAAATATTAAGAGTAAAGTGTTGGCAGTTATAAATAAAATAAAATATCAAGTTCATAGAAAAATACAAATTAACTTTAAGCAACTACCCTAAGAATTGTTGGTACTTATAACATAATCGGGCTTGGCCACTTGATGGCATTCTGGCTTGCCAAAACACCTAACAGATGCCATTTACAAGGCCTGACTTATGGCTATAGAAAACATCTATGTTTGTCTTAGCCATTAGAAGGCCCTTTATGATGCGTAACACAGAAATAATACATCCTATTTCTGCTTCGCGACAGTTATTGTGAATTCACACACTTATCTTTCATTTACAGTTTGATATATATATATATATATATATATATATATGTGTGTGTGTGTTTACTTGGATTAGTCAAATTTTTACAATATACATTACACAATATTTGTATTTATAATTTATTTAATAAACATGAATTTATAGTAATTTTCTAAATGGCCACACCCTTGTTTAGAGAATGTAAGGTGTAAAAGCTTGCCAAGGGTAGGTAAAAAAGAATTTGGCCAATATCGCATGCAAAATCTCGTTTTCATGTGAAATACCATGTAGTTGATAAAATGGATGGCGATCAACTTTTTCCACAGTTGCTGACAACAGAAGCCAAATATTTCTGCTGTCCAATAAAAATATACACGATTTTTTGTAAATTTCATAGAAAGCACATATTATAAACATGTTTAATAAGTAAATAAGACATTTATATGTGTTTGTTGTTGTTTAAAAAAGTTTGAGTTTCTTTCTTTTGTCCGACTACGGTTTTGATATCTTTTATTTTAGCATTACAAACAACAGAACACTAACCCTAAAACTAACCCTAAACCTAACCCTAAACTAACCCTAAAACTAACCCTAACTAACCCTAACCCTACACAGTTGTTTTGTTATGTAGAAAGCAATAATTAAGCGAAAGACATCACTAAATAGACATCACAGAGTAGCAGCTTTGTCCAAAAACAGCGATTTAAAAATAAAAAAAAGGTTGTTGTTTACCAATAATTAAGCGAAAGACATCACCAAATAGACATCACAGAGTAGCAGCTTTGTCCAAAAACAGCAATTTAAAAATAAAAAAAAAGGTTGTTGTTTACCAATAATTAAGCGAAAGACATCGCTAAATAGACATTGCAGAGTAACAGCTTTGTCCAAAAACAGCGATTTAAAAATAAAAAAAAAGGTTGTCATTTATTAAATACAAAATTAAAATTAAACAACTTTTTTAATAAAAAGGCATGAAAAAAAAGTGATAGCAATCAATAAATTAATAACCAAAAAAAAAAAAAAACAGTGATTCAATTTAAAAATATAATGCGGCCCCGAACATTGTACTGTATTGTTTTTGACTGCCAAGCCCAATTACATTATAGTTACCAAATTGTTCATCAAAGGAAGAGAACAATATATAGAATATCACATATATGAGTCTTTAGTCATGAGTCTGTAATGCCATCTACTAGATGTAGTACTTTATTTTATCCCACTGGAAACATACATATTATGCACGTTGGAATTCTAACCCTTATATTATGATATCTGATAATAATGTTGTAAATAGAAAAATACTTATAGCTGATATTAAAGGGAATTATGAAACCACATACTTATAATACAACATAGGAATCAGGGATTATTAACATCTACATTTGAATAGATTCATGTATGTATTGAAAGTGGATTATATAATTGTCAACCCCCTATGATATAGATAAAGAAGTTAAAATACAAAAAGAAATATGGAATAGATTACATTGGATTATTTCATAGACTGAAGTCAAATCTGTAGTGCTATTATCATTTCATTTTGAATACCTACAATTATTTATACCAATTTGATAACTTTACTCAGTATAGTGAATATTTGAAGCTAAATGTTTCAATGATGTTTTCAAGTAATTGTTTTTAATTTTATTTATCTTATATACATCTGTTAAAAAATGATTTTATATATAGTGTTACATAAAGTACACAAACACATTTACACACTCAATTAAAGGAAGCTGCTTGAAACTACAAAAGGATAAATAACTATTGAACATTACTTGCCAAGATAACTTATTTAGGTTTAACCCCAACATAGGCCATAATATGTTATAACTCTCAATACTAAATTATTATCGGCAAAATTAAGCTGAATGTGTATCTTCCTTTAAATCAAGCTATGTATTTTTTTCATCATTACCCATAGTGTAAATATGCACCTTGACAGTAGCTTGAAATTGTTGACTGTTATTGATATTGAATTGTTTAAGTGTTGACTGGTTTTAAATGATTACTTTCAAACCTATTCAGCCTTGGACATTATATATATATATATATATATATATATATATATATATATATATATATATATATATATATATATATATATATATATATATATATATATATATATATATATATACACAATTAATTAATATATATTGTATCAAAGATAATGATAATTAAACTCCATCACAAGATTTTTACAGCTTGTCCTGTTCAATAAAATTATGTATTTACAAATGTTCATTTAATTGTCGTTTTGTGTCTATTTTAATTAAAGAATCAAAATATATGATTTAAAATAATATAGATATATCTATAGACTAACATATATATATATACACATATAGTAATTATAAATTATTAATTAAAGTAATAATAGTTTGTTATTGATAATTTCCTTTTTTTTTTGTCTGATCTATAGAAAACAAAGAAAAAATATGCTTTTCTATTTTGTTTTAATCGGTCTATGATGAAAAACTAAATTTTGTAATTTTTTGTATTTATCAGATAAATAAGGAATTCAATTAAGAATTGGAAGACACAAATTAAGAAATTTTTATTTATCTAATATAGGGGTGGGCAATTGTTTTGGCTCAGGGGCTGTTGAGATTAGCAGAGCTCACATCAGGGACCACATTGTGGAAGTGAAGATTAGCGGAGGCCCACAGCTTTTTTCATGACACAATAAACACGTTGCTTTATTCTCTGTATTACCAAAGAAATATTTGTTTGTCCATGCTTTATTAAACACATGACATTCATCCCTAATTTTATGTTTTATCAAAGGATTCATGGTTTCACTAAAGTTGAAAATTTATATATTTACTGCTGTGAAAACAAAATTAAAATTAACCAGATCAATGGAAAAGCACTGCACATTGTATCTACATTGTGCATGTGTATTGACATGGCCATCCTAGTGGAAAATATAAGATGAATCTTCAGGCATGCACAAGAAAAAAATCTCAGTTTAAGGCAGATTTTTCTGACTGTATTGGTGGACCACATAAAACCTCTTCATGGGCTACATGCGGCCTGCAGGCTGCTATTTGCCAACCCCTGATCTAATCTGTTTGTTTTGTTATTCACAAAAAACAGCAAATAAGATTAGATAAAGTATTTTCTGTAACATTTGTGTTGTTATTATTGTGTGACCTTTTTATTACTTAATTAAAAAAAAAAAACTTTTCTGGTAATTAAATTGATAAAAAAATACTGGCTGGGATTATCAAATATTCTTTTTCATATGACCATAAAAGAGTAGCTAGTTGCATTTTGTAAAGAATAAACTTTCAAATCATGGAGAGAAGAATTGTTGTTCTTATAGAAAGAATGGATTTAATTGGAGGAGAGCTGTCAGTGGCTTTTGTAAAAAAAATTTCATAATGGCAGAGTGACATTTTATGTATAAAATGATAAAACATCTTTAGGAAGTTATCTATCATTTTTAAAAGAAACTTAAATAAAAACAGTTTGAGTTAAAGCCATCCTAAGGAAACTTTAGATCATAAAATTAAAACACTGACTGTTGTCATTGACTTCAAGAATTAAAATTTATTATTATTTGGAGCTCAAAGTATTTTATGGTCACAATGCAGATCATTAAGTGAATCAAAGAAAACAAGGTAAAGTAGATTCACTATAATACATCAGCTTTTCCTTTCATCATTATGTGACCCTGTTACTAACTGCTTGTAAAATTACACTGGTCTATTAAAAATATTAAGTAATAAGAAGTTTAAAGTATAACTCATATCTTTAGAATCTCTGCCATTTGTAATGCAAATGGAGATGTTTGAAGCTTTAATCCTGTCCTTAATAAAAAGAAAAAATTTAAAAAAATTGAATGGAACTTATTTTCTTTTTTCTTCTCTTTTAAAATAGACTGACTCCAGATGTTGATTTATTGTTATGATTTATGTGTAAAGAAAAACCATACATTGGGGAAATAAGTTTGTTTATTTTTTATACTTTTATAAATATCAAATTTGATTTAATATATATATATATATATATATATATATATATATACATGTACATATAGATGTATTACAAATAAAATGTGCACTAATTACAAAACTATTGTAATAGCAAAACATAATGGTAATTAACTATTCTATATAGACTTTCCATCTGCAGAAGTACTTTCAGTTAATTCCTTAACTCTCCTCAACTGCTGCTGTATTCAAAAAACAAAATGAAAGCAAATGTCATCAACTTAAATCCCATGAATCCCAAATTCTAGCATTAGCAGCTTATCTATTAATTATATTTATTTTCTCTCTATTTATTAAAATTACTTTCTTAATTTTGGTTTCTCTCTTCATGAACAATCTTAACATTTTCAATATCAAACTTAAATTTATGTTTACATCTGTTTTCATGATCCAATAAAACTGAAGCAGTCATTAAATCAAAAATAATAATGATTTAATGACTGTTTCAGATTTCTTGGATCATGAAAGAATATGTAAATATAAATTTAAGTTTGATATTAAAAGTTTTAGGATTCTTTATGAAGAGAAAAACCATAATAAAAGAAAAATTAGGGAAATAATTTTAATAAATAAAAAGAATATGAATATAATTAATAGATAAGCTGCTAATGTTAAAAATTTGGGATTCATGGCATTTGAGTTGATGATGTTTGCTTCTATTTTGGTTTTTGAATTTAGTGGCAGGACTTCTGTGGATTGAAAGACTGTATATAATAGTTAATTACCATTATATTTATTGTTATTATATAGATGTGTATTTTTAAATTTTAATCAAAATATGTTTCATCTCTTGATGTTATTTAAGAAGTTATATTTTTGTTATTTAACCTTTTAATCGTTTGATTTTTTTTTTTCAAATTTTGTTATCAAATAGGCATGTGTACCCATAACTGAAGGCATATCATTTTGTATAATCAAAAAAAAAGGGGGGGGGGAGATTTTTCATATATATATAATTTATTTATTTTTTGTTATATTAACTTAATTGTTCAATTTTAAATCATGGTGATGGAATCTTGCATCATTAATATATTAGCAGCTTTTAAAGGTAAAAAAGATGAATATTAAAGTGGACACACACTAATGTAATTGTGAGTTTAATGAGTTAAAATATTTTTTTTTATCATAGTGATGTCAATACATCAAATAAATTTATTAAATATTGAGCTATTTTTCTGCATAATTTTCTATATATAAATGAGACATGAATATTCTATTGTTATAACAAAAAAGAATTGAAAATTTTTCTTATAAGATGGCTCCATAATAATCTGAAAATGTAGTGACTTAATTATAAAACCAACTACTAAATACTATGTTCAGTGTGATAAAAGTTATATCATTAAATTTATGATTGCAAAAAAATTATATTGAGTTGAGAATTTAAGGTGAATAAATAAATAGTATCGAGATGGTGGAAAAATATTTTCTTCTCAAGTTGAGTATGGTTTTTGCAGGAGAGACAACCCCTGTTGACATTGTAAAGATTATTTCAAAGTTCCTAAAATAAACAAATATTGATTGTTTTCTTTATGAGGATATTCTAAAAATAGAATTCATTGAAAACCAGCAATTAAGTATGAAAAGATAGCCTCATAATATGTTAATTAACATGCTTAAAGATTGGTATGAGACGTAAAATTTATTTTTTTGTTATTTACATCACCAAATCCTTTCCTAAATAAAAAAAAAAAACTTATACAAACAGTGTACATAGTAATGAAAAAATATTGAAAAGATTTAATAAAACATTTCATGAATTTAAAAAAAAAAATTCAGCATGATTAACAAACCAAAATTATATTATTTAATATATTAATGCGAGCTTTTCTAATGCATAATTAATTAAACCTTGTTTAAAATTTTATGGAATTTTAGAATATTGTAGATTAGGGTAAAGTTTTACATATATATTCGCTATTAATGTCTTTTTATTCTTTGAAGTGTTTTTTGTCAAAGATTCTTAAAAGATACTTTTTTTATTTCTTCTGAAGAAACTATAAAGTTCATAATAAAAACGTAGTCAATCTTCTTAAGTGAGTGTTTGTAGAATTCACTTGTAAAAAGATTATACATTACACAGTACTAAAAAAAAAAACAGATGCAGCTGAGACGTTTGATTTTTCAGCTTTGAATTTCGAAAATTATTAATCTCTCTGAATCTCTATCATCGTCATGAATATTATTTTTAAAATCAAAAATAAATCATAAAAATTTTGATATTATAGTAATCTCTAGAAATTCTCAATTAGATTTACTTTTTTTTGTACATTTTTTTTAAAATTTAAAACATGCTTTACAAAAATAATCTTATGTAAGTAGATTTCTTTATTAATTTAATTAACTAATTTATAATTTCATTATATAACTACATGTTTTATACATATACGTATACATGTGAGTTTCTTAGGCATTTTAATCGACTGAAGAAAAAGCTATTGACACTAATAATTTCTTAGCTGTTGCAAATATCATCACTCACTTTTGTCTAACTAACGATTAACAAAAAATATTGTAGAATGTAGTATTCAAGATTTATAATAAAAGCAATGGTTCTGATGTTTATCATTCATTCATTAGCAGACACTCATAAAAGAAAATGACTAACTTCATAAAGAAGAGAGTAAAAAAGAATAAAAGTTAAAGATGAGTTATACAAGAACTTTATATGCATCCACATATCACCTATTGTTTCTTTAGAATATTTTTGATATCTTATGCTGATGTCTTTAATCTTTTCAGCATCAAACATATTTTTTTTAAAAAAATTAGCTCTTTATCTAATTGTAGAATTCATATTGTGCTCCTTGCCTAATGATAATACTCATACTGTGCATTTTTAAAATGTCGTTGTTATAAACTTTATAACATAATTTGATTTTTCCTATCCCATAAAAATCAAATTTCAATTGACCGTATAAAACTTAACATGAATTTTACAAAATTAATTCAATAAATATGTTTGTTTATTTATATTGTAATTTTGAAATATTTTATCATCATCATTCTCTAGACATCTGCTTTGAAAGATATTAATTTTAAACATGCATTCTGAAATAAACATGACTACATCAAAATTAAAGCAACTTAAAATATTATATGCTTTGATGTTTATGAGTTGTTGTAGACTACAATGTTGAGATGGCAACCCATACACTGCATATGGCTATAAATTTAAAGCAACTCAAAATACTCAAAAATGTTATGAATTTTTTTGTGATTACATATCGCATTGTGTCTCAAATAAATGTGTATATACTGTACCGGTCAGAATTGTATGTTCATTTAACAAGGTTTAGAATCTAAGCAAAAGTACCCTAAATCCACTCATGCCCGAGATACACAGGTCAAGAGCAATCATGAATTCTACCCTATTTGCTATTCTCTAAAACTATAACATTATAAACAACACTTCTGATGATAACAGATGAAATTTTATTCATTCCGGTCCCAGAGACACAGTGAAGAAACATGAGATCTACAGGGTAATTAATGTAAATAAAGACTATCAAATCTTGGCTCAATCAAATACCTTATGTGAAGGAATAATTTATAAATTTTAAATGAATTGCACACAGCTAGCATTGCAAAAGAAACATGAATTATAAAATAGTATCCATCCAGACTGAGCAAGAACAGAACAATCCAGAGATAAATGTCCATTTAAAATAATCTGTTATAACTTCTAAATATTACTAACACTATTATAAATATTAAATGGAATTCAATGAGTGAGATTCAGTAAGACACAAATGCATAAGTAATTATCAACATAATAATTTAATGAACATAAACAATTTTAAATTACATCAGAAGCATAGCACAGATTTAATGCGGTTATTACTTTGCATATAGGCAACTGATTTAGTATGCTAATGAGCTATAAATAATAATAAATTAATGTTATCAATGCTGTGATCATTACTTTAAGTAATGATAAGGACGTTTATAAATTTATCTCCAAAGAGAGGTTTACTCTTAATATAACAGATAAGTAATTTATCGTTCATGAGCATATCTGGGCTAGTATAAATGAGGAATGGGTTAGGTTAACTAAGCCTTACTGTGACAATCCTAAAATATTCAACTAATTATTAAATGAGTGGTTTACAAACATCACTGTGCCATGTCTTATAGATAATATGAGAACTACACATAAAAGAAATTGCAATGCCAACTATAATGATAGCATTTAAAATGGAGATGTCCGTCTTTGGACTGAAAGGCTTTATCACATATATGATTCTGCTTGTGTTTATCACAAGGCAGTATTTGAAAAATATGAGTGGTAAGGATTCCATGGTACACTTTTCAATGTTTGACATGCAGAGCCTTAATACTCTAACATTTTTCCTGAGATCGGTTCTAACAAACCTCATTCTTAGACGAGTTACGTGAAGAAAATCTGGAGTTCAGATGAATAATATGATAAAGCAAAATATAAATTCTTTAAAATGCTATCATAAGTAAGCAATGTGAATAAGGCTTAAGTTTTAAATGACTAATGAAATAATTTAAGCTTAAATAAAGCAATAATATCATGTGTAACGCCATGATAAAATAATAACCCACTCAGCATCGTACGTATAAATTTAAGATGTCGAATATAGAAGAGGGAAAAATATTATTTTTCCTATTTAACAAGCCCAAGTATTCTTAAACGACAATATATCATAAGCAAGTTAATGCTCGATGGTGTGAAAGCAATAAATAATTATTTAAGATAGGTTAATAATTAAAATTATTTTAGAAAACATAGAATGCATCTAAATAAATATTGTCAACAACAAAAAGTTTATCTTATCCCATAATATGACATTTTAAACAATCCACCATTAAGCATTTATTTCAAAATATTTAATTGAGTGAACTAGCATTCAATAAAAAAATTTACATTTAACTTTTCCAAAAAATATCGGAATAGTGGCTAAGATAATATAAGTTTGCTAGATTAAGCATTAGCATACCAAAATTAATTTAATAAAATACATATTTAAAATAAGTTTTGCTGCATGAAATAAAATAATTAGAGTGTGAAATTTAAAAGGCTAATGATAGATTTAAAGTACATAATTCTGTGCTAGCGTTTCAAGGAACGAGTTTAAATCTTAAAAGAGAAAATCACAAATTTGACGATAATTAAGTTTACAGTCAGTTACCAAATAAATAAAGATTACATTATGATTACAATTAAGATTTAGGAAAGAAGTGAGGAATATAAGAATTCATTCTTTGGAAAAATGAATTACCTTTAAAAGTTATGGTTAAAAGTTATGACGGCCATTTAGGATAATGTATACAAAGTTTAGATGTGAAGGCACTGTCAACAAAATAATGGTGGACATCTTCCAATAGTTCTTTCACAGTTAAACATAACAGTTTTCAAGTAGCGATGGCATGGCAGGAAGGCAGGACAAAGGTGATCTAAGATCAGGGAAAGAAAATTCATTTTACTCACAGTTCATTTTATTTCCACTCTCTAAATGAATACGAGAGAGAAGAGTGATTTGAACTCATTTTGCACGTTCCTAGAACTTCTGCTTCTCCTATACTTGAAATTTGACAATATTGGAAGATGTAAACAATACGTTCCAGAAAGCATTATTTAAACATATTTTTAAAATTGCAAATAACTGTAAAATATGATTTTTGGTTTGACTTGAAATAGTTAAATGAGAATAACATTTTTAAATTGTAATAACACTTTCTAGAATTTTCTGACATTGCTTTAGCTCTACATTAATTGTATTTATTTTTATATCTGTAATACATATACACACATACACAATTATCTAAGTGAAGGGAATTTACAAGCTTGGAAATAAAATATACTTAAGCTAAAATAATAATTCAACTGGTTACACATAACCATTTTGAATAAACAGGGTGGAAGTGATATGTGTATATGTGTGTGCTTAACATTCCTAGATGACCAAACAAACATATAAACTGGTTCAAACCCTACTTTAAAGGTATGTAATGTCATCAGGCAGTGAAGTTAAATATGTACTACAGATTTACCACTTCACATTCCTTTAATCAGAGGAACAAACAAAAAAAAATTGTTAAAAAAATGATTTTACTTATACCTTTAAAAATTATTAGTCCAAGTGGCAAAGAAACACATGGTCAACTAATTATAACAAACTAGTCTGTCTATTCCCCACTACTCTTATGTTTTTATGCCTCACTTTATAGAATTCTAACTATAATGTTTTAATTGAAATCTCCCTATTCTCTTAAGTCTTTTTGAAAATCAATGGTCTGTTCTGATGCATTATGCTGTCCTATCAATCTCAAAAACACCTTTTACTATTTTTCTCTGGGTCAGGTGGTATATACAATTTTAATTGGCATGCAACATTATTATACTTGGAAATCTTAACCCACATCTGATCTACACAAAATTTATGATCAGGAATATGTCTTTTTCTTATCCTAATTTTTGCTATGTGGGCTAATTTTAATCGAGCATGTTGCTGGTTATATCTTTGATGGATACAAATACTCTTGTCCAGTAAGGATTTACAAATCTCTGTATCACTATAACTAATATTTCTAAAAATTTTAGGTTTATCTAATATTGGGTTTGTAATCATCTCCATCTCAAAAACATTATTACTACCACTAAAGATGATATTCTTATTGGTTGCAGGATCAATATATTCAGCAATAAATAAATTCATTTCATGAATCTTTACTTCTTCATACTTTTCAATAGTAGAAATAAATGCATGAACATTTTCTTTATCTATAGAAGTTTTGATAGATTTGTTAACAGGAAGTTGAAAGTTTTCTTTATCATGAATAATATTAGTTTTGATTGCCTTATTAACAGGAATCTGTCTATAGAAACTTCATCAATACACTCTGCTATTTTCATATCAATATCTTGGACTTTGAAAAAACAATCAGACTCTTGTTTATGATTTTTAATCACAAATTGGATTGCCTCTTTATTTATAAATTTATTTTACTATAATATCCATCTCTCTAGTGCCTAGTAATGTCAATTTTGAATCCAACAAGAATGAATTGTTAACATAATTTTCTGTTTCCATTGTAAATGCTACATCCCAATTATTATTTATATTCTTAGAATAGAGTTCATCAATATTTGGAACTAGATTTTTATCAATCTTTCCAGAATGACAATACACTTTAATTTGCTTTTTAATTATATCACCCAAACCAAGAGAATGAGAATTTATTTCTATAAGATTTCTATTTACTTCACTCAGAGAATCTAATTCAATGGAATTTCCACTATCATACACTAAATAGTTCAAATCCATCTGCATTTCATTAGCATCAACTACATTAGGCAAACAAGTATTTATTTCAATATCACCTTTACTTAAAAAATCACTAAAATTCATCTTGTTCTGAGAATCCACTTCAGCAATATTTAAAACTGAATCCTTTTCCTGATTATGAACAATACATTTCAATATTATTTGCCTTTTATCAGTAATTCTGTTAGACAAGCAAGAAGCAAATTTAATATCATTTCCAACTGAAAAATTACTTAATTTATAAAAATTACTAGTTTTCTCAGATATCAATTGACAATGTTGAATATTAACAATGTTTGGAGGAACCATGTCAGTTTCATTAGCAAAGATGAGTTTTCTGCAGACATTTATTGCCAGTTTTAATAATATTTACAACAGTTGTCATTTCCATATCATTAGTTATTGAAATATTTATGTTATTATCAATTTTGATAAAACCATTTAAATAATTTGCCATTTTTATATCATCTGTTATGGAATTTAACTTATTATACCTTCGTTTCTTAAAATTCTGAGCAGTAAAAGTAAAATAATCTAATTTAGCATGAGTTTTCTTTTTCCACAACTTATACATTGCTTTTCAGAAAATGTTTGTTTTGATAAACAATCATGTGTTTTTACAAACATTATATTTTTATTTGAAAATTCTTTATTAGAACTTTCAAAAGATTTTGAAGCACATTCAGATAAAAAGACGCTTGGTTCAATTTTATGTATTAAAAGAGAATCAACCTTTGTGAAAAGGTAGCTCTTCATTCCTGTTGTCAAATGCTTGAACTTTACAATTACTTTTATCAATCTGCTTATCAGTCAATACATTTTTACAAAATTCATTTAACAAAGCATTATTTAAATATGAAATATCACTAGAACTATCTTCAAACTTGTTTTCAACATAAAAAATAATTCTATCACTATCCATTCTTCCAGCAACTCTATTTTTAACAGAAAATTTAAAATCAGTATCTTCATTAATTGATAAATCTTCATGCAAATTCATTGCAGAATTGAAACATCTTGTTGACTTATCATTGCTGAAAGAATTAAAAAACAAATGGCTGAATTTGGTTTTCATCAGGTACTGTGTTAGAATCAAATGAAATTTTTTTCTTTTTGATAAATCTGACTAACTGTAACAGCTTTATTGATGGAGGTATCAATCAAAGTTTCACAATTTGATTGATTATCTGGATTATAGAGTGGATCTATAAACTTTTCAACATTTTTAGACTGATATTCCAATAAAGAATCTCTTTGGTCTTCTGTTGGAACATACAATTTAGATGATTCCATCCTGTTTGTTTCTTCTGCCTTCAAAAGATAACTAGAATCAAGCTTTTCATCAGACAAAAAGGAATCTGGAGTAGAAATATTTTTATCATATAAATTTATATCCCTAGGTAATGTTTCAACATTAGTAGCATTTCTATCAGTTTCTTTAATCATATTTTTTTTGATTGTTCAAATCAATTTTACATTTTTGTGTCATAAGAGAATCCAGACCTTTCATATTTAAATCATTCTTTTCAGATTCTTTAAAATCCAATTGTATCTATATCTGGATTTCTTGAAGTGTACCCTTAATCTCATTTTTAGACATCTCATATTCATATTTAGCCTTATTATCTGGCTCATGAAGATGATCACTAATTTCTCCTTGGACTACTTGGAAATCTCCTAATTGTTCCTCATGATTTATCACTTTCTGTTGTGGATATTCTACTTTCATCTTTTTGACAACAAGTGATCCTTTTACATGAGTTTGCTCCCTCCATTTTTCCATCTTCTGATGTCTTTCAGCTTGCTTTTGAATAGATCCTGCATCATCTTCTGGAATTCTTCAGCTTCTTCCTTCTGTTCTTCCGCTTCTTTCTTTCATTATTCAGCTTCTTTCTTCCATTCTTCAGCTTGTTCCTTTCATTCCTTAACTTGTTGCTTTAATAGACTTTGCATCATCATAATAATTGGCAGTTATTGTCAATGACCTCTGGTCTTTTGTCCATTTTTCCCAATAAATGTTTTGGCTCCTTGAAAGTAATTTCCGAGCTTAGAACATCCATTGAATCGGCATCCCCTAAAAAATCTTGTTCCAACTCCCCATTACTGCTTCCATTCTTATCTTTTAATTTGTTAATCTCTTCTGAATCTCTGTGTCCATATTCTTCATTACTTATTTCATATTGTTTCATTTTACTGATATCGCTAATCTATGACTCATTATTATTTGCTATGGGTTATTTTCCTATCCCTTTTTCTCAATCGCCTCTATAGTACCATTTTCCCAGCATACCTACCACTTTCTTCCTGCCCTGCCCAACTTATATGATGCCCAACTACTTTATTATTTATGCCTACTCTTCTCCACTACTTGAATTTACCTATATCATTTAAGCTATATATTATAAACTATTCACTATTAATTCTATAACACAAAATATATTTAAAATTACCGTGCCTTCACTTCTTTTGCCACTTTCCATCTGTTCTCTTTGCACCTGGAATTGACTAAAAATCTTTATTAGTAAATTGATAATACAAAGTATAACAGAAAGCCAAAGCAAAGTATGATTTTCTCTCTTTTAAATATTTGCTTGCGTTTGAATTACACTCAATGTAAGTTATGTTAACACATAAACTCACCGATTGGCAAAATTTATAATTATATAAATACAAGGCACCATGCCAACACAGCAAGATTAATAATTTATAAAATTTGGGTTATTCATGCTCACAGAAATGGATACCAAATTTCCCTTCACAATGATTCACAATTATTATACTAAATAGATATATATATATATATTATTTTCAATGCTGTTTTGAAATCAGCAAGATACATCATTATATTTTTCTCTCTGCAATAAACTGCAACAGCTATAAAATTTATTTCACATAAATAAATTTTATGAATACATAAAATAGTGTTTAAGGTGATTTTATGTTATATTATAATATAATCAAGCCAAGAAAATACTATCACCATACAAATATGCAAATTATACAACATGAATTGACATATCTTAGAATAAAACAATTTACTTCATGAATAATTATTATTTACAACAAACTGACAATATGTAACTAACCTAAGTTTGAATATAGGAATTTAATTCAATTATCTATCATTTCCAAGGAGCTTGAGGCTATCATAAAATATCAAAATTAATATTCTTTCCAGTAATTTGTATTTACCGATATCAATTTTCACTTTCGCTTGCAGAAGAATATGTAAACCATTAAAGCATTTTGCCAACTACATCTGGCTGCTTGGTGTTACATAAAAGGTCTTCACCTGCTTTAAAGTTATTTTTGTTTTATTTCTTTTAAATGCCCATTTGAATCATAATTATACAATAATATCATAATTTTCTAATGAGTAGGATCATTTTAATGCAAATAGAACTTCTATTACATAACTCCTTGAAACCACTGTGAGTGTAAATGCAGTTTGAATTTCCTTTTTATGAAGAAACACAATTTTACACATTACAAATAAAATATGAATTATTTATAAATAAAGCTGTTCTTTTTATGTTAATATAAAGTATGAGTATTTTAAAAGGATCTGAAAACACTACAAATTTATCAATAAGAAAACAAGTATTTTACAAGAGTTTGAACTTTTTATTTAATTTATGATTACACACAAAATTTAGTATTGCATAGAGTAAATGATTTTATGTCTGTTATAAAATTTTGTATGTAATTTATTATTTGTTATAAATATTACTAAATATAAGATCATTAAAAATGTACTTTTTGTAAATATTTAAAATAGTATTTATCACATTAGAAAAAAACCCCAAGTATATTTATTAGTTATAAATGAACATTATGCATTAATATGTACTCTCTGGCTTTGAATTCCAGTATAGATTTTTAAACTAGTAAAGTTTTAGTGAAACAAGTCCCTATGAGAATTTGAGCTTCATTTATATTATGACAGTGTTTAATATATAATAACCTATAATAACTTCAATCGTATGGAAAGCAAAAAACATTATTTTGTTACAATGACATTTAACACACTTAAAAGTGCTTAGCTTGCAATTATAGCTTTTCTTATGAGAGTGTGTCAGAGCACAGTTGCCTAAGAAAATTTTTTTAATTTTACGTTATATTTACTGATATAATTTATTTTTCTGTAATTTGCTAAATAATTTATGTAAGTTTTTAAAAGTCAATTTATACTGTCAATTTAATATCCTTTTTCTAAATGTAATATTTTTATAAATAATGTATATATTTAAAGTTTCATTAAAAAAAAATTACTTTTTGAGATTTCATTTTTTATAAATATATTTAAATAAATTTTATAAATACAGTTTATATTAGTAAAGATTATCTATCTATCTATCTATCTATCTATCTATCTATCTATCTATCTATCTATCTATCTATCTATCTATCTATCTATCTATCTATCTATCTATCTATCTATCTATCTATCTATCTATCTATCTATCTATCTATCTATCTATCTATCTATCTATCTATCTATCTATCTATCTATCTATCTATCTATCTATCTATCTATCTATCTATCTATCTATCTATCTATCTATCTATCTATCTATCTATCTATCTATCTACTTCACCTACCATCCCCCCCCCCCCCCCCCCCCCCCCCCACCACATACACACCATCACCTACCTACCTACCTACCTATCTATCTATCTATCTATCTATCTATCTATCTATCTATCTATCCATCCATCCATCTATCTATCTATCTATCTATCTATCTATCTATCTACCTATCTATCTATCTACCTACCTACCTACATACTTGTTTAACTTTATATATCTATTTACTTATTTGTTTATGTTTTTAACTCTTTACTAATCTATTTATTTATTGCAATGGATAGAGCTTTTAAAGTTGCAAAGTCATATCTTAGACAGGCAATTAAATTTGCTTCAATTTAATAATACTTGTAGTCACCCATATAATGTTATATGGTTATATGCTTTTTAAAGGTCTTAAATAATTTGGTATCACAAAATTTGTGATAGTGGGTTTTTAAAAAAATAATGAATGAACTGTAAAAGTAATGTCACAAATAGGATTTTAGTATAGTTTTTGAATGTAAATAAAGTAGTATAATACAAATAATCCTGATTCTAAAAATTGCATCTAAAATCAAATTAATTTAGAATAAGATGATTAGTAGATCAAATTTAGCATAGGTTTAGACATACCAATCTTTAATTATAAATGTCAAAATTTCGTTGAAAAACTTGTAAAAAAAGTTGTCAAGTAGTATATTTACTTTATATGGTATAATTCAAATTAATGCATCAATGTTTAGCCAATGAACAATGCTTCTTATAGCTAAACAAAATAAATAAAATGAACCATTTTGTTTAAGATTTATTTACAAATGACATAGAAATATTATTTGTATTAATGGTTCAGTGACTTACAGAGTACAGCATGCTTTAACCATTATTAAAGAATGCATCCAATTATAAACATTCATGTGGATAATTCATATTAGTTTGAAACTTTTAATCTTTAGGCAATAATAGATATATATACATGTTTTTTTACCAATCTTAAATGCCTAGTTGGTGTGGCTATAGGTTAATTTTAAAGAAAAACTCTAAACTTGATTTGTGATTTGAAAACAAATTCTAAGATTCATCTTATTTGGATTAAAATATCAGAGCATAATCATAACAGGTGGATGCAGTAGCCACTATCCAAGAAGCCTTTACAATTATTTTCTTAGTAGCATACTAAGTTCTCCCAAAATGCTAGTCTTACATCATAGAGGTTTATGAAAGGTCTGGATGAACTTATAATTTTAGATCTCAATAAATTTTTAGACTAGAAATAAATGTGCTTTTTTGCTCAACTAATTTATTTAACTTTGAATATAGTAAAGTACGTAGATAGCAGATATGACATTTCAGTGGTAAATACTTTCTTTTTTAAATATTTACAAGGCCCACAAAAACTGTTTATATATTAAACACCTGGTTTATAGATTTAGAATAAACATTAATTTTGTAATTTGTATATGATATATGCAGGTGTTTAAAAATTAATATTTTGTAGGAAAAAAATATCTATATATTTCAAAATCAAAATGATTTTGTGTGGGTGAGCATGTATAACGAAATTTATATTAAATTTTTGCTTTAATCAAAAAAGAAATATAAATATTTCTGTTTTCTTCTTGTAATATTTTTTATACATATTTTTTAAAATCTTTAAATATTTTCAGAGTTATAAATTTACATTTTTTTTTATTATAAAAGTTAAATAAAAATAAGATGCAATAAATTTTTTTAAGAGCATGCTCAGTAGATTATCATTTAACACTAATATTTGAAATACATATTGCAATTTTTTATAATTAATTAAAGACATTTCATATCTTATAATAATAAAATAATATCTTTTATCATTGTTAAAAAAAGCGAATTATCATATATGAAAATGATGCAATTTTTATTATTTCATTGAAAGTTTTAATTACATATTTTGATTTTAATCAAGTTTTTCTTGGTAGCAGAATGACATAGACTATTAATTTCTGCTGCCATAGTAATGGAAACAGCTGTGTAATATTACCAAAACATTTACTAGCGAAAGCCTGTTTCATCTATGAGCTTCATCCAGCCACTGATGCTCAAGTCTGACAAGTACCTGGTGGTAGAAAAAAGTAATGATGATATTTTGAATAAAAAAAAGCTCACATAGTGAATTTAATTTTTACACACACACACATATATATATATATATTATTTTATAATAATAATAATATTTGTGAGAATTGGTTAAATCAATATTAGTTATGTAATAATAATACAAATAATAATAATAGAAATAAAAAATATATAATAAAATAATAATTAGTGAAGATTCTATCAAATAATATTAACAAGACTAAACTTGTTGTGTCTAAAAATAATTATCAAAGTGGTAAATAAATTATAGTTATTATTTAAATTCTCATGTTGAGCATAGTTCTAAGAGAAATCTTCTTACTACAACTTGAACCTTTGTCATAAGGTTAATCACAGTCCACAATTGGACTTTCTTTTCCACTTATTCTCCAGGTTATTTCTGGTTTGTCACTATATTAAAATTTAACCTTAATTTTTTTCAATTTTTAGGATGCTGCTATCTTTGAAGTCCTATGTCAAGTGGATATGATTATTTATAATTTTCTTTTACAGTTCCTTATTTGATATTAGTTTTTATTAAATAAACTATCTTAGAGTAATCATTTAATAAATTATTATAAATTTAGAGTCAGATTATGGTGAATAATATCACAAAGTTATGATAATAATAGCAGGAAACATTACAAGTAATATTACAATTGTAGCATCATATTCTATCATTTCTATGAAATCCTTTTATAATTAACAAAAGCATAACACTATTTTATTATGCTATAAACAAAAGTAAGATTTTTGGTCTGGTAGTTTGGCCCAATGGTTGGGTTACAGATTCTGGAACTTAAGATTAATAGGGTTTATGCCCAATTTTCTACCAGTATTTGAAACACTTATGAACCCCTAAGAAATGAGCCATTTTCTATTAGTATTCTTTTTTACTATTTCCACAACACTATTAATAAGTCAGTAAATGATCATATCTCTATTAACAAATATAAAAATATATTTATATCAAATATATATTTTAAATCATATTATCTGTCTTTAAAAATACTTTATAATACACTTTTTTAATCCATTAAGCATGTTGTTTTGTAAGACATTCACAGATCTTTTCTATTCATAATTTTCATGTGTTTTCTTTATTTGTATTTTAAATGACAAAAACTCTATTCTCCATCAAATCTTTATGTTTTACTGAATTTGTTAAAAACTTATACATAAATAATGAAATTCTTCTTAGAAATTTAAAATATTCATTTCACAAACAAAAAATTGCAATAATGTTATCAACATGAAGAAATTCATATCAATTTTCAGTTTTAAATGTATTTAATGAAAAAAAAAAGAATCTATTCTCAATGAAGATTTTGTTTAAAAAAAATTTCATTAAAAGCATATGAGCAAATAAAATCATTTTTTTATAAATAATAAAAAATAAAAAATTATTGACAAAGACCATTTTTATTCACTTTACTCATAATTTCATGAGGCTAATTTCCCCCCAAAACTTAAATATATTTAAATAAAAATTATATGTAATTATCAAATACTTAATAAAAAATAAATATTTAATCATCTTACAAAAATGAAAACTCACAAATAAAAAAATATATACTATTTTATCTGTAAACATTATTGTAAACTGTGATGCAAACAGAAATGTATTTTTTCCATTTTATTGACAGCTTTTATTTTTAGTGATCTAAATACATTTTGACCATTAGAACTTTATATTGAAAATTGCAACTTAAATGGACATTTTTCAGGATCCTTCAATTTATGGTTACTATAATTTAGTTGTGATTATTGTTTTTATATGCATATTTATCAATTTGTTTGATTTGTAAGCATTGACTTTACTGAGAGGTTTTTTTTTAATATTTTAAATAAAAAAACTTTTTGAAAGTGATATCTTATATAATAAAAATAGTCTATATGATTTCTTAAAAGGCTAAAAATAAAATAAAGCTTTTATATAAATCATAATCTTGCAAATGAAACAAATTATTACCTGTATGTGTGTAAAAAACACTACAAAAATTATAACTAAATTATATTAAAAATTAAAAGCAGTATAGAATTGTTTAATATGGATATAAGATTTAAAATTTGCTCCATATATAAAGTTAGGTAATAATACTTTCTCTGATTGTTTCAGCAATACATTCAGATTTATTCATAATCCAAAACAAATTACCCTATGTTGAAAATAGAATATATATATATAAATATATATATATATATTGAAACAGGCAGATCGAAGAATCGATCTTAGTTTCATGGTTGTCATTTAAGAACGGTAATTCTAAACCACTATTTACCCGCAATGAGACTTTTTCTATTCCAAGCCACATAAATTTTAAGTTATTTATTTTGTGTTTGTTTAAAAAGAATTTAATGTAAAGAGTATGAGTATAAATGTCACAAATCATGATAAATAATATTCGTGTGTGTGTGGTTTGTGGATTTATATTAGCTCAATTTAAAAGTTTCAATTGCGTGTATATTTTCTTTAAATTTTAATTTTGCAAATTATACAAAGTCATTTAAAAATGCTGATCAAAAGTCACATTCCTTTGATCAGTATTTTTAATCAAAATCTTACTTGAACAAATGTATAGAATAATTAATTTGTACTTCGATAAATTAAGATAATGAATGTATATTTTTGTATTCACGAATTCCGATGTAATTGTTTTGTCAATTTAGAATCATGTATTAAATTTAAAAATAAATGAGAAACGTAGAACGCTTATCAAGAAAGGCAAATACTATTGTATAGTCAAATTAGATATTGCTGGAGGCCGAAATCAAAGGAGGTGGAGTTATGAACAAAAACTAGGCAGAAAGGTCAACCGTAGCCATCTGAAATATAATAGAGACACTCTAACTTTTGACTTGGCTGTGTTTGGATCGTCTCAAACTACAGCAAAGTAGTTGTTCCAGAGAAATCACTTCAACCGTTATTAAGAAGTTGCCCGGTAAACTGCAATCATGATGGGCTGAGTCCAAGAAGCTGATTCCTGTTCTGCCAATTTAAATCTTTCATACCGCTGATCTGTAATGTTTTCCGTGCTTCCAGTCTTCCAAAATTCCAACATTTAAATTAACCATGCCTTTCTAAGAAATTCAAAATGCGCGCCTACGTTCTTCATACATATCACCGCAAGAAGAAAAGCCGGACAAAGAAAGAATGGTAACTTTTGTTACATGAACTTTTTAACTTTCCTCTCAGTAATAATTTTATATTTAATCTGTTAATCAAAGTAATTGCATGTAAATTTCTTGCTTTCCATTTGAAAATGTTACACTAAAACCTGTCAGTAAATTTCTTCTCTAATATTTCGGTGTGTGCTCTAGTCGTTAGATGATAATTATTAATATTTGTGCCTACTAATAATCCATTTGTGAATACATTTATATTTTTACTATTACTTATTTTACAAACAAAACGATGCCAATAATAATATTTCTCAACTCTAATTAAAGTCAGTAAAGTTATCTCATAATATTTATTATATTCATTTTAAAAGTAATTTTCTTGTATCGAATTAAAAATCGTCATTTATGTTGAGTTGAGAAATATTCAAGTATTTTTATTGTTTCTTTTACTTTGTCATGATATTTTAATCTATACTCCAAATCTCAAATACTTAAAATAGTCTAAAATTTTATTATAATCTTTTGTTATATATTATTACGGAGTAAGAATAATAATTTATTATTACCTTCCGAACAATCTGGGGAGTTATGGGTTTCAGAGTAAATTTAATTAATTATTACTTTTGCGATCGTTTGATTTCGCCATGTTTTATTGAATAGTTATATCGGACTGTTGTGTAGAAAATGTTGGAGAGAAAGAAATTCTTCTCCAGGTAATCTCTTGGATCACCGGGGTTCGAAAATGAGCCCGGCTGGTTGTAGTGTCCCGGATCTACTTGGGGGCATTAAGACTTGTCAAAGTACAAGCCGCCCGGTATTCCGTCAATGCACCGCAAGTTATTATTTGTAGTATACATTAATCCCTGCAACCATCAGTACATCAGTATTATATATCATATTTTTATATAAAATCGCCTCCCATTTATCCGTATGCGCAATGGTTTGAAACTATTAAAATAAAACAACTTAATAAAAACTAGTAGATAAATATTTTAAGTGCTCCAATTACTCTGATTCTCATATCAACCTGTACAACCATTTAAACATATAAATATTGGCATGAGTTTGTTAATCAGTACAAACCGATTATTGATGACTAGCAGCAATTTATTATAAATACATATGAGAGTTACCGTACCTGTAAATAATATTATTCAATGCTTTCAATAATTTATTAAAAATTTGTCTAACCTAAATTTGTCTCTCTTGCATTATTACTCTCGAAATCTAGCCAATCACCTGCTGTCTGTATCGACAACTTAAATATATACATTAAATTATTAGCCGTACCAATATCCCGACTATAAGATATCTATGAAATAGCTGATTGTAGGTAATTTAGTCTGTGTTTTTCGATGAGCTAGTAAAGGGAGAACCCCGTACCGTTGTAATGTTGTCATCGGTGGGTCATGCCAGGGTTTTGGGTTCGAATTTAGTTTGCATTTTGGAATTTATTCCTAGACGTGGACTGGGTTCAAATTCGGATTACTGTGTGTGAATAGGCATGGTGATTTTTACCGGTACAGTGTTCAAAATTTTGGCGCCAACGTGGGGCACGAATGAAGAAATCTCCCACACCCTGCAGAGTAAACAAGAGTAAATATTGAATTATAGAAATATTCGATTTTTTTTTTCATACCATTGAGATATATATACTTTGCGTTATTAAAATGCGCAGTTTTAAAACGATGTTTTGAGTAAGTCAAGTATACTAATTTTTTTTTACCCTTGCTTGCAAGTAGTTTCAGTTGAATAGATTGCCTTCTAATATTGTTAAGATAATATAGTGAGATTTTTTTGAAAAAAAAAAGTGTGAAAGCGATTTTGAAGTTTTGTTTTAACGACAAAAATATTGAGAATAGTTTCAAAGCAAGTGAAAACCTGTATCGATTTTGTGCGTTTATTTAATTCAAAATAAACGAATGTTATTTCATAAATCTTTTTGCAAATCAATTTTGTTGTGTTGTTTAAAGAAAAAAAAAATAAAGCAAAGAAAGTAGGATTACTTTTTATGTCTTACAAATAAACGCGTGTATGTGTGTATATATATATTGTTTAATATAGAAGTCATATCAAAGCCAGTGCATAATATAAATATCAGTTGAATAAAGTTTGGCCGGAATATGTGCTATCCGATATTAAGTAGAGTAACCGTTTAGGTTAAGTTTTTTGTATAAAATCAATCAGCCAAATACAGTCGTCAAAGTGTTAACGGTATATACACGTACGTTATAGAAACTTGAAATTGAATGATAACCCCGCAGAAGTAGCGTTAATATTAAACGTTTTACATAAAACATGATGTTCTTGAATCAAATGATTTTATTAAGTCACGTAAAAAGTATATATTTGGGGATCAGTGGATTAAATTATCTATTGGTCACATGTTGCTGGCTGGCGCCTTTCAAATAAATTTGTCAGCAAATATGTTTGTCCATACAGCAGTGGTGAGTTTTGTTTGGTCTATAAAAGAGAGAAATGGTGATATATATAGAGAGAGAGAGTTGCTGACAGTATTATAAGAATATTATTGTATTATATACTAATTGTTAATATGTTGTTTTATAGGACTGAGGAGAATAGTTCGAACTGGGTGAAATAAAGTTTTTCTCTCTCTTTATTGATAATTTAGATACACGTTATCATATCATATATATACATGTAATAATAAAATAAAATAAAAAAAAAGAAAAGTGAAAAAGGTTTTATATAACAGAAATCAATCGGAACGTAGTCGAAAAAGAAAGGAAGGAAGACACACAAACTGGATGAGAAAGGTGGGAACAGTATCAGCAGCGGGGAAGGATTTGGCATATAGGATCAGGGATCAGTATCTTTTATGAATATATACATAAATAAAAAAATATTTCGCGAATAACTAATTCACCTGCTAAAGAAAAAAAAAACACACATATAATTACTAAAAAAAAAAATATATATCAAATGGCAGAAATAGAAGGGTTCAGTAAATCATCTGGAAATAGCACAGAAACATCAGACGCGTCAGTGACTGTAAGAGAATAGATTAAATAAACAAATAACTAGTTACTGGGGAATACACACACAATATAAAAGGAAGACAGTGTTCACGGGTTGAAACGGGTCAGAATGGACAAAGCAGTTGACCCTCAACACCTTTCTTTCAAAATTATAGATTTTTATGGGGAATACTGGGAAAACCCCCATGAACATGTCGACAGCTTAACAGATGCTTT